>JAJKFI010000004.1:5379612-5403006 GCA_029204185.1 Lerista edwardsae
GGTCCGCGAGCCTCCAACTCTGCTATAATTACCACAAATACACAACAAGTAGTACTTGATCTATTGAGGTGAGAAGATCACAATGAGGTGTTGGGCACTTATAATACTTGGGGTGCAATCCTGGAGTTAGGCGGCACAGTTAGGCCAGCAAAGTTTGGCCAGCACAAGGGACATCATAAAGTGCATTTGGAGTCAGGGAGGATGGCGCACATCTGTGTGCTGGCCTCTCTCACTCCGAGAGTGGTCCAAACACACTTTACAGTGTCCCTTGTGCCCGTCAAACATTGCTGGCCTAACTGCGCCAGGCTAACTCCAGGTTAGGATTGCGCCCTTGGAGTGTTAGGGAAGAGAAGAAACACAGGACAAATAATACAGGGGGAGTAGCAATTCCCAGAGAAGTGGGAACGAAGGAGTAAGAAAGATGATTCTATGGGAGTATCTGATGCTACAACAGTGTTGAAACCACACAGATGTGACCAATGCCCAGATAGAAAACCATTGGAAGTTCCCATAAAAACACTGCAGAGATTTCTGTAGGGAAGGCAGAGAAAAAGAGAAGGAGGAAGGCTATTCTTCCTTTGTCCCCTGCTGTTCCGTATAGTCAGAAAGGCGTAAACCAAGTCTGCTCTGGGAAAGGAGCAAGCCATTTTCTGCTGCCGTTGCATCAGCTGCAAAATTACTGCTACTAGCATCTATGTGGGGTCACCTAGGTAAGGTTTCATGCTCCTCCTGAGGTCATATCATCAAACAGCACCTGTACTAAGAGCTCGGCCACACTACATACACACCCACCCATCACAGTTCACATCTGGGTCTCTGTCCAAGGAAGCAAGGGCTAAAATTGTGTAATGCTGATAGAAATATACAATCACAAACAAGCATGGAGCAGATGGACTCCAGGAGAGGTCATCTGCCAGTCATAATCTTAGCTGTCAGGATGAAAGCATCCTAAGAAGAAACCATGAGTGTTCCTTTTGGGTTGGCAAGTAATTTTTAACAGGGACCATCCTATCAAACAAAGGAGTGCTGAAGGGGAAGCCACATGGGATCCAATACTGATACACTCCTAAATGTCCTGAGGCACTTGCAGAGGAATCCTGAGCCTCACGCTCCCCATTGTGGCTTTAAGAAAAGCCCTGCATGATCAGGCCCATCTAGAGCAGCTTCATGTATCTCACAGTGGCCCACCAGATGCCTCAGGGAGCACTCAAGACAACACAATGCCTGCATCTTGTTGTCACTTCCCTGCATTTGGCATTCTGAGGTAAATTCTGAGGTAAACACACTGGTGGCTAGTCAAGATTCTCCACAGTGTTTATCTTTGACAGCCACCATAACCAGACGCTCCTCCTCAGACATGTATTCATAGGAACATAGGAACAGATTCGCTGGATCATACCAAAGGCCCATCTAGACCAGCTTCATGTATCTCACAGTGGCCCACCAGATGCCTCAGGGAGCACACAAGCACACATTTGAGCTACAACAGTATGTGCCAGCCAAATTCAGATAAATTGTAGAATGGGCTGGGGAGTAGAGAGGATTACAGACCCATTACTCAAAGGGTAGAAGCAATCATGATCATCAATTCAAGACATTTCAAAACCACAGATGTCATCACGTCTTTGCAGCTGACATCATCACACAGCCCAATACATCTGCACCATGTAATTTTCGGGGGGGGGGCCGCGGCAGCATTCAGCCGGTATGCCGGGGGGGGGGGACAGGTGAAACGGCGGCCGCCCATCGCTTACCGGTATGTTTCGCCGTCTTCCCCGCCCCCGGGGGGGGGGGGACGACGGTGAAACGGACCGGGACACAACGGGTGAGCTCCCGCTCACCCGTTTCTCCCGCCCAGCGTACCGGCTGAATGCCACCACTGAGGGGGGCAGATATCACAGTCTCTCTGTAGGTTCAGGCTTATTCTCCCCTATAGCTCCATGTACACTGGTGAAATGATAACTACCAGTGCAGACACCCATCTGCGTCTCTGTTATGCGAACAAACCCCTTGCACTGGGGAAGCTTCAGTCTCCCTTGGTGCTGTGCAGGATACGGCGCAGGCCTGCCTGCCTGCCTGTTCCATTGCAGTACAGAATTGCACCCTGAGTCGAACCGACACGCTCCAACAACCATCCGGGCCATTAGCATTAGCAGAACAACAAGGTTTGCCGGATGCAGGACTATATTCTCAGCTAGAATTTCATTAAGCTTTAATGGCCTGGCATAAGGAACCGTTTTTGAAAATAATAAGTACCCAGTTGATTTGGTCAAAGTCGATGCCTATTCAACCATCCAACCATCAGATTTCCATGGACTATGAAGGGTATTTACTCGCTCATCCACCCCAACAGGCAGAAATCCTGATTAGGCTCTAGCCAAGGATGGAGTCCCATAAACTCTGCTTAAGTATGCCCTCCTCTCTTTGCAGATTTGCTTTTCCATAACTTCTACGCAGCAGCTGGGGAGCACTTCAACCTGGTCATAGGAAGCTCTAATGTGCATTTCCTTTGCCTCTCCCAAAGCATCCTGGGAGCAGAATGACTGCAGGAACGGACTGTGGCAGAGCGCCCAAAACGTCCTGCGACCCAGCTAGCTGCCCAGCTCACCTGAGTTGTGACGCCTGCCCACGAATGAAGCCCAAGTACGCATAGGTGGAATCAGCACTATTTAACAGAACCTTGAAATATCTCCCAGCCGCTTCACATTTCAGATCTATTTATAGGAACCCACGTTCCACATTTACTCTGCAGGAAAAACAACAACAGCAGAGCAGCCTGCTTTCTTGCTGGCGCTTGCCAGATGCGCTTTCACACCTAGCCAATGTTTCCCTCCCATTCTGCTCAATTGAATACGTTAATTAACTTAAATGTATGAAAGTTAAGACTGCCTGCTAGCTAACACTCATGCTGAGCCAAAGCACCGGCGGTGGCGGCAAAGGGGGGGGGGAATCCATCAAGCCAGTTTTAAACAAACTGGTGGGCAACCCAAACCTCAGACAGGTATGGCTGTCACAGAATTGTTTGCTGGGACAAGCTCACATCATCATTAACCTAGAGCCAATGAGCGATTAACCTATGCTCATCCTTTGACAGATCACGCACAGAGCGCAATCCTATCCTCCTATTGCGCCGGTGCTACGCTCTTACACCTGCCGAACACTGTTGCAAACGTGCCGCCAAGCGCATCCGTGTCAGCGCTATGGCGCTGGACCGGCGCAAGCAGCAGTGCCGATGCTTCAGCACTGCTGCAACCGTGAGCAGCGCCGGCCTTGCACCAGTCGAGTGTTGGCAGCACTCAGCACAGGGCCTCCACGAGGGCGTTCCAGAGGCGTGCTGGGGTGTAACTGGGCGGCGACGCAGGACGGCCATAGTGCCAAATCCTAAAGCCCATCCCTGGCCAAGAAGGCCCCGATTCGGGCCGCTCCTGTCCACGTTCCTCTGCGCCTACAAAACAGCAAGCGCAGATCCGAGCAGGCCCATGGGGGCGATTGGGGCTTACACAGATGCAAGGGGAACACCTCCCCTTATCCTGCTTGTTGCTGCTGCTGCCTCCTAATGGGCTTTAGGATACGGCCCTGCTATGTCGGCCTTACTATGTCAGACTTACTTAGGATTAGGCTGTTGGTCTAGAGCAGCGTTTCTCAAATTGTGGGTCAGGACCTACTTGGTGGGTCTCAACCTGATGTCAGGTGGTTCGCAGAAAGCTGGGAGCAGCCATCTTGGAAGCTGAAGCCCTTACGCTTGCTATATCCCTTTTGTGAGTGTGAACAGTTTGAAATGTCGCATTGCTGGCACTTCCTGCTTGATGATGTCACTTCCAGCTACGATATCACATACAGGTAAATAACATCACATGGGTGGGTCTCAACACGAGTGAAATTTTAAAAAGTGAATCACAGACTAAAAGGTTTGAGAAACCCTGGTCTAGAAGGCACCTGAGGGGAGGCATGACTCAGGGCGCAATCCTAATCTGGAGTTAGGCCAGCACAGTTAGACCAGAAAAGTTTGGCCAGCACGAGGGCCATAAAGCGCATTTGGACCACTCTTGGAGTAAGGCAGGATGGCGCACATCTGTGTGCTGGCCTCTCTGACTTCGAGAGTGGTCCAAACATACTTTATGGTGTCTCTGGTGCTGGCCAAACTGTGCTGGCCTAACTGTGCCGGCCTCACTCCAGGTTAGGATTGCACCCTAAAACATATAAAATTATGCGTAGGATGGACAGAGAGGATAGAGTGAAGTTGTTTTTCCCTTTCACATCACACCACAGAACCAGGGGACAGCCACTAAAATTCTGGATTTTGCTGGACCCATGACCCCAGAAAGCCTCACAGAACAGCCCAGAAGCAACGCCCAGTTGGTGGGTACCACCTCCAGTTTGCTTCTACAAACCAGAAGTCCCTTCTGGGTGCTTTTATGAGGCATTATGCAGCCCGCAGAAGCCAGGGGAATAGGCTGTGAGCCTGGCGCAACTCAGAAGTGGCCTTTGGAAACTCCCAAAAGTGCTTTGCAGCAGAACATTAAGTATTAGGATTGCACCGTTGATCTCAGTTTTATGAGGGTGGCCTTCTCAATATACACCAGGAATTGAAATATTTTCTTGATGACTTTCCAATCGTGAGGTAAGCCAAGTGTGCTCTAGAATGACATGTCTATTGTCATAAACTAATTTTCGAAAAGCAATCACTTCCATTTCAAAGTAGAGTAACCATCTGAAGTGCGACTGTGGAAGTTTTAACTAGCAAATTGCTAGAGCCAATTCACCATTCTTGCTATATGTGACATGTGAGACACTAGACTTTTCAAGCCTGGAGAAATCTGGACACTCTCATTCTAGAGATAGTGGGAGGCCTGGAACCCTCCGTACGGTCAAAGTTACTAGCTAGCCTACAAGGGTAGAAAAACGTCAATTCCATCTGAAATGGCACCCTGCCAACTCGGAGAAACACAAAGAGCATGTCACAGGGTTCAATCTTGAGCCCTGTGCCAGTCACCATTTTTATAAATGGCCTGCATGGGAAGATTGAAAGGATGTTTATCAAATGTGTAAAATTTCAGAGGATACGAAGTCGGGGGCGGGGACTAGCGCTCTGGAGGACAAAATCAGGTTTCAATATAATCTTGAGAGGTGCCAACAAGGTGAAAACCAACAGACCCAAATGGAAATTCCTGCTTGCAGGTACAAAACGTCAGAGGCACAAGTACAGAATGGGGGGAGGGGAGACCTAGCATGGTAGCAGCAGGTGTAAAAAGGATCTAGGTGCTGTGGTGGACCACAATCTCGCCATCTTGCTGCATGCACTTCAGGGTTCTGTCGCAATGCAGATAAAAGGAAATACTTTTTTTTACCCAGTGCATAATTAATCTGTGGAACTTCTTGCCACAGGAGGTGGTGATGGCATCTGGCCTAGATGCCTTTAAAAGGGGACTAGACAGATTTCTAGAAGAAAAGTCCATCGTGGGCTATAGGCCATGATGGTTTGTGCAACCTCCTTATGTTAGTAGTAGGCTACTTCAGAATGCCACGTGCAAGGGAGCGGCAACAGGATGCAAGCATCTCGTTGTCTCATGCCTCCCTGGGGCACCTGGTGGGGCCACTGTGAGATACAGGAAGCTGGACTAGATGGGCCTTTGGCCTGATGCAGCAGGGCTCTTCTTATGTTCTTATGTTCTTACCTATTATTTCAATTGGGTGCTATAACTTTCTCCCATTTAAATGAATGGAACTTTTAAGAGGAGTAAAAGTTGGCTGGGCTTCCTTAGAGATGATGCCAGACCTCATTTTATAAATCTTGAGCCCTTCCTTCCTTTTTTTTAAACACATTTCTTTGTTGTTCCCACTCTCCGTTTTTGCAAGCCGCACGGGCTTTGGAGTGCGAACAACTGACTGATTTAGGTTAATATAGTTCCCAGAAGCCTATCAGAAAAGTTTGCTATTTCTTGAGGCACACCCTGAAACTATTTTATTAGCATACACAGGAGTATTATATCATAAACTGGAAAACTTCCACAACACTCATTTATTCACTTATCTCACCACTGGTTCCCTACTGTATTCATAATTCTGAATACATTGTAAAATCCTGACTTCACGCATGAATGCCAAGGGATCCATCTCTTTAAGCATCCACGTCTTCATCCCACTTCCTCAGTTGCCATAACACTTTGGGCAAAGTGATCCTACATATTGGAGTAAAAGTCCTCTTCGGCGTATATAAACTAGTACAGTGGTGTCATTCAAATGATTTAGGAACAGGAACTCACTATTGAGTTCAAATTCAAATGTTGGGGGGGGGGAAAACAAAACCCGGAAGCAGCCATGGAGCCATAGGATCCGGAACGCCCGTTCTGGTCCATTCCCCCTGAATGACATCACTGCCTTCTCCCCAGTGGGCTGCAGACTCACTAGAGCGGCTGCTGACTCCACATGTGTGGCTGGAGGGAGCAAGGAAGGGGGCTGTGCAGGATGGGACTTCCCCACTGCAGCCCTTCCCCCTTCGCCCCCCTAGGAATCTGGAGTCACTCCCTTTAACCCTCTGAGTGCCGGCCAACCAAGAAGAAAAGCTCTTTGCAGAGGAATTGGGAGGGGGGAGGAGGGAGAGTGAAGTGGGCGGAGTCAGCCCTAATTTTAACTAGTGGAACTGAGTTCCCCCGCGTTCCCCCTGCATGACATCACTGAACTGGTACCATTTATCTGCATTGGTGCTTTTTCTCCAAAGCCAACAGGTTAGTCGCATCAACAATTCATTAAAGACATTAGTCTTGGGAATGGGGAACATGGATGGAGTTTCAGAGAAAGGCAAGCTCAGGATTGTCTGCATAGCAATAGTAGTTCTGTTTATAAATGCAGGGTGCTAAAACGTACTGGGATAAAGGGTACTTTTAGATCCACCCTTAATTAAAAAGGAAAGGTTGGAGGATGAAAACAAGAACTGTCTTATGGAAGAAGGGACATATAGTATTTTTCCTATAGGTTTTACTAAAGGTTGGAGGATGAAAACAAGAACTGTCTTATGGAAGAAGGGACATACAGCACATACAGTATTTTTCAGAGAAGTGTAGATGAATTAAGAGGCAACACCGTTCAGTCCTTCAGAAGCCTTACTGAAGCATCTTCTGCTTTGCTATTAGAAGCAGGGAAAGAGCAATATTCAGGAAAACACTTTCTCCCCTTCTTAATCAGGGCTATAAAACTAGAGGATAATTGGGGAGGGGGGAAGCCAAATAAACCCTGGCTGATTACACTGAAAACAAGGCCTTAACATACCCAACATGCTGTTTTAGTGCTTCCTTCTTTTGTTCTTTCCGGGATAATTAATCATTGACGCATTTGGCAGCTGAAGATGAGCAACAACCAATGTAACCAGCACATCATGTGAGCAACTTGTGAGCAGATACTACTTAGGAAAGATAGAGCCGTGGGGTGCATCAAAACTTCACAGTTAAGAGCAACCAGTCAGTTGTCTGATGTCAGCTTCATCATCTGCTATTTTCCATAAATACAGAAAATGAGTCTAACTTTAAGATTCATGATCAGAAGAAGAATATAATCAGAGTATCTTGAGAGGAGGAAGAGTAGTGTTCTCACAGAGGTATTATATGTGCATTAAATCAGCACAGACAAGTAAATGATTCAGAAATGGAAAAATATTTGTGATTTTGTTTTCCAACGTAAAAGAGATTCGACAGATCCATGATACTGGGTTCTATTTTACATGTTACTATCACAAGGCAAAATGTGTTTGTTTGCCAACTGAAGATGTGGATCCACTATAAAGAACAGCTTGTCCCACAATACAACATAAAATGCTTCAGATCTTTGAAAGGTCGCAATACACACATTGTCAATTACAGGTGTATGTTTGGCAACTTGGGGGTATATTGTTTTGCTATTTCTGTTCCTTGTCAGTGCATTGGCTTTCTCTCTTTTGTGCTGTAAGAAGTGTGCTTCTGAAAACATGCTTTCTCCTACCGTATGGATGGAACCACGCACATTAGGAACAGTTGGCCAATTCGTAAAGAAGAGTCAAGACAAGCTTTTGGCAGCCTAGAAAACAGCTGCAAGGAACGACAATGATGGTAATCTCTATATTTGACTTGATCCAACTCTGATCAAGAGACATACAGTAAGTCCCTATGCAAAGATCCTTATGAATGAATGAATGAATGAATGAATGAATGAATGAATGAATGAATGGAGGTGGAATCCTAACCAGCTTTCCAGCACTGACATAGCTGTCTCAATGGGGCATGTGCTGCATCCCGCAGTTGGGGGGCAGTCATGGAGACCTCCTCAAGGTAAGGGAATGTTTGTTCCTTTAACTTGGAGCTTTATTGCACCTAATCCTGGTGCTGGAATTTTGTTTAGGATTGTGTCATGAATGAATGAATGAATGAATGATGTGAAGCAGCTTTCCAGTGTTTTAGATGGGGGTCTTTCCCACCCCTAACCAGACATGCCAGGGGCAGAAAGTGGGACCTTCTGCATACAAAACTTATAGTCTTCCTCTGAGCTTTTTCGCTTTACTTAGATAACCAAAGGGGGGGGGGAGAACACAAATGGTATCAAAGATTAACAGGGGGGGAAAGGAGATTATACAAGTAGCGGTGACATGACTGTGAACAAATATTGTTATGTGTACGACCAGAAATGGTATCTAAATGATTTAGCAACAGGTACTCACTTTTGATTGGCACTTGTGTCGGGGCCCGCCCACCGGGGCTGCTGCGCGGGCTACCGATTCCCCCCACAGGAACCGCCACACCTCCTCGGGAGGGAGCCCCAGGCAGCCTACCTGCTCATGCTGCTGCCGCCATCAGTCTCCCTTGCTCCGCTGCCTGCCTGCCTGGCTCTGAGAACGTGCAGGCAACTCAAACGTGCAGGAAATTCAAACGTTGCATGGGGCGGAGCGGAGCGCCGACAGAGTTGACGAGTGGGCGGGCAAATGGGCGGGGCCAGCCCTAATCCTAGGAACAGGTACTCGCATACCCCCGCGTACCCACTACATGACATGTCTGTGTACGACTTAGCCTTGATTTCAGTTGGAGACAAAGAATTGGAACTTCTCAGAAAATGGGGGATGAAGTAGCACCAGAGCTCAAATTGCACCAAGGGGAGGCGAAGTCACCACACAGCTTGTACCACCGCTTCAACCCCTGTATTGCCCAGCCACACATCCCAGCGCCGGAATAGCTCCATTTAGGAGTGGACTGAACATGAGGGTGAAAAAACGCTCTGCTTTCCCCCCGCCCGCCGTGCCCTGCTGCAAGTGCGCCTGCTGTACCTACTTCCCCCCGCAGCATCCTTTATACGACTCTGAGTAGCACCACATTATAGTATTGAGGAAGGAGCTGTTCGAGGCAAACGGAGCATTCATGGAATGTGGGTGAATCGCTCACAGTGCAGCTTTTCCATACCGATTGGCTAACAGGTAGTCCATGGCTGTGTGGCCCCATCGATAGGGGTGCATGTGTGTGTGTGATAATATGTTTTCCAAAATTTCTGGATCAAAACGGCGAATTGCAGCGTTACATGTTTTTATTCTACAGTCTCATTCCAAGTTCTCATTTTCATTAATCTTAAATCCTTTAAAATATACTAGGTAGACGACATAGGGTCAGCAAATGCTGCCACAGTATTATTTCTAATTGGAAAAGTAGTCTATTTTAATTTCTTGAGAAAAAAACTTTCAACACCAACATGCAGTGTTTTGTGTTTTTATTCAAATATGTTAACCCTAAAAAGGTTGTGTTTTGTATTTTTATGCAGTATTCAACAACAAAACTCACCCCTACCCATGGATTTCCTGTTATGTATGTGGGGAGCCATAGATTTCAGGAAGTTCCAGAAGGATACAAGACTAATGGGGAGCCTTGGTGTGATACCAGCAAAACTGTGCGATGCCAATAGTGGGACATACAAAATTATGCATGGGATGGATAAAGTGGATAGAAGGAGGTTTTTTTCCCCTCTCACTCAGTACCAGAACCAGGGGACATCCTCTAAAAGGGAGAGTGAGAACAGATAAAAGGAAATACTTTTTTACCCAGTGGGTAATTAATCTGTGGAACTCCTTCCCACAGGAGGTGGTGATGGCATCTGATCTAGATGCTTTTAAAAGGAGATTGGACAGATTTCTGGAGGAAAAGTCCACCGTGGGCTACAGGCCATGATGGTTAGTGCAACCTCCTTATTTTAGAGTTAGGCAACCTCGGGGTGTCTTGTGTATTCCCTGAGGCATCTGGTGGGCCGCTGCAAGATGCAGGAAGCTGTATTAGATGGGCCTTTGGCTTGATCCAGTGGGGCTGTTCCTATGAGTACATGTCTGAAGAGGAGCATCTGGTTCTGGTGGCTGTCAAAGAGAAATGCTGTGGAGAATCTTGACAGGCCACCAGTGTGTTTACCTCAGAATTTACCTCAGAAAGCCAGGTGCAAGGGAGTGGCAATGAGATGCATGTATCTAGTTGTTTTGTGTGCTCCCTGAGGCATCTGGTGGGCAACAGTGAGATGCAGGAAGCTGTACTAGATGGGCCTTTGGCCTGATCCAGTAGGGCTCTTCTTATGTTCTTATGGACACCAAAAGTTATGCCCAGAGTGTGCAAAATCCACACTCTGCTGTCTAACCAGCTCTAAGTATCTGTGTAACCAGATCCTCACTAGCATAATCCATACAGGTGAAAAAGGCACCAAAGAAAAGTGGTTATATGTTTGTGAACAAATAAAACGTTAATATTCTCATTCAAGTTTTGAAAATAAAAGGAAAAAAGGAACGAAGTGGGAGTAGTCCATCTCAGGGGCTTTGTTCCTATAACAATGGGCAGACCCTGCAGCCCCCAACAGATCTGCTGTGGGGTGACCCCCTGCAGGTCTAAGATGAATGCATTCACAGTGCTTGGATTTGGCACCGTTGAAACCTACGGAGCTGAAATCCATTAGAAGGATTGACACTGAGCGATGGAGCTGGTGACCTTGGCTTCCATTATGTGTCTTCAGGACACAGCTTGAATGCCAGTCAATTATCTAGCAGTGGTGTTTGTGTTAGGGCTGCGTGGCGGGAAAAATTGGACACCAGTGGTTGCTAGGTGAACTTTGTGTGCCACATGCAGCGGACGAAAAACACAGACCTTTGCCGCTAAAAGAGAAAATTTCCCCAGCAAGCAGCCATAATAGAGATAATAGGATTGACTCTATATTCAAGCCTTTCAGCTTTGTAAGGTGTTTTACACTGCTCCGTGTTGGGTGGTAAAATGTTTTGTATTCCTAATGATACCTGGACGGTAGGAACAGCAGCAAACGTGATGGGGGACCATTGTAAGCAGTATTAGCAGACAAAGCAGTATATAGGCTTAAAGTTGCTGGACAGTTCAGGAAATCCATGGTTTCTAAGTTTAGCGGGCTCTAGCATCAAGATACGTCACGCAAGCTAAGCCCACGCGTTCATTTCCACAAGCTACTGAGCACGCCCACAAATTACGACAAGGGGTTCTAATGGAAGCCAGAAGGAAAATCTTGGCAGAACCATAAATGACAGTAATCCAAAGTTTGAAGTTCGTTAGCAGTTTTAAATATAAATAAAACACGTGAAGTTATAAGATTTAGGGCCCCACCTAATCTAGTTTTCCAGCCAATGGGGCATGTACTGCATCATGCAGTGGGGGGTTGTCATAGAGGCCCCCTCAAGGTAAGAGATCACTTATGCTTTTACATCGGAGCTACGTTGCAGCTGCATTAGTGCTGGAAAGCTGGATAAGATGGGCAGCGCAATCCTACGGACTGCGCAGCGTCGACGCAACGGGGTTGCAGGCAGCGCTGGTCCTGTTGCGCTCGCGCAGCACCTCCCTAGTGTTGGTCGAAGCCGGCTGGCGCAAGGGAGGTGCCGTGACGGGACGGCTCGGGGATTGGTGGGAGGAAGGCGGGAAGAGGGCAGGACATGGGCGGGTCCAGGATTCCGAATCCTAGACCTGTTCGGGAGGCTCCGCGGCCCTGATTCGGGCCGCCCTGTCTCCTTGGATCCGCGCCTGCTGTTTAGCAGGGGGGCAGATCCGAGAAGCCCATAGGGGAGGCTCCAGCCTGTCCTAAGCAGCACTAGGATATGACACTGGCCCGTTGGCCTCTCCAGTCCGGCGCTGCTTAGGATTGTGCCCTGAGCCCTTAAAAGAGTCTAGTACTGCAAAGGGACAACCTAAGCTGCACTGGAACAGGCCGGCCGGCCGGCCTGCGCTGTATGCAGCGCAGCTTGGGAGCAGGCTGAACCCTCCACCGGGCAAGGCACCAGCTGCTCCAGTGGGCTCCTCAGATCCGCACTTGCTATTCAGTAGGTGCAGAGCCCGGCCTGTGTGCCCTGGGGATGGGCGCTTGGATCCCAACTACCAGCAATTACTAGCAATTAGTAATTGCTAATTACTAGCAATTAGACTAGTTTTTTTTCCTAGCAACTAGTAATTGCTAATTACTAGCAATTGCCAACCACTAGCAATTAGATGCTACCTAATGGTAGCATCCCAACTCCACCCCCGTCCCTGGTCCAGCACACCTCACAGCAAACCCACCCACACCCACCCAGAAGCACCCTCCCTCCCTCCCTCCCTCCCTCCCACCGCCCGGAACGTCCCTTGCACCACAGGAAATTGGCTGATGCAGGAGTGGCGTGGCACAAGCTTCTGCCGGCGCCGCGGGGCCAACACTGCAGCCAGCACCAGCCCAGTGGACACCGCACTGGCATGGGCATCCTGTGTGACACTCTCACACCAGTGCTGCATGTGCAGGGTGCAATCCTAACCTGGAGTTAGGCCGGCACAGTTAGGCCAGCAAAGTTTCGCCAGCACAAGGGACACTGTAAAGTATGTTTCGACCACTCTTGGAGTCAGAGAGGCCAGCAGACAGATGTGCGTCATCCTCCCTAATTCCAAAGTGATCCAAAGGCGCTTTATGGTGGCTCTTGTGTCAGCTAATCTTTGCTGGCCTAACTGTGCCAGCCTAAATCCAGATTAGGGTTGCACTTTAAGAAGCTCACAGGATATCAAGACCTACAAGTAGACTTCGTATTGTGTCAGTATTGTGCCAATTGTCCTTGGAGTCCTTGGAGCAAGTCTGAAGAAACACCTCCACATTGTTGGCCTTGAACAAATTATACCAGCTCAGCTCTGGAAAACACTGTGGTTCCACTTTACTCCACATTGGTGAGACCTCACTTGAAGTACTGTGTTCAATTCTGGGCACCTCGTTCAAGAACGATGCAGCAAAACTGGAGCAGGTTCAGAGAAGAGCAACAAAGATGATCAGGGGACTGGAAAACAAGTCCTATGAGGAAAGGCTGAGGGAACTTGATATGTTTAGCTTGGAGAAGAGAAGGCTGAGAGGGGATATGATCAGCGATGGGATTCACGGATTGACAAGGGGAATGCTGGGCGGGACTAACGCAGGGCTTCCGCGTGATTGGCTGCCCGTCCGCAGCGTTCTGCAGCTGTCCTGGCCTCGGGGGGGGGGCTGCCCCCGGTTAGCTTGCCCCACTGCTGCTTGCCCAGGCACCCGGCGCGACCCTCACCTGTCCCCCACAGCGAGCGGGAGCCCCCCAAGGCCAGGACAGCTGCGGAACACTGCGGACGGGCTGCCACTCAAGCGGAAGTCCTGCCTAAGTCCCGCCCAGCATTCCCCTTGTCAATTTATGAATCCCATCGCTGGATATGATAGCACTCTTCAAATACCTGAAGGGCATAAGGAAGAAGGGAAAAAGTTGTTCTCATCTGCTTCTGACAGTAGAACTAGGTCCAAACTGGAAGAGAGGAAATTCTGGTTGGACCTCAGGAAGAATTTCTTGATGATAAGGGAGGTTTGACAGTGGAACAGATTGCCAAGGGAGGTGGTAGATTCTCCCACACTGGAGACCTTCAAGCAGGGGCTCGACAGGCACCTGCTGGAGATGCTCTAGGAAGATTTCCTGCTACAGGCAGGGGGTTGGACTAGATGACCTTGTAGGTCCCTTCCAACTCTATGATTGTTGAAACCACAAGAATCCTACAAAGGTATCTCTGAGATACCCAGGATCTTGGCCAGATCCCAAGCTGCAGACCATCCCCAGCCCAGCATAGGCTGTGATGAAGGAATAAAAGTAACAATAATAGCTGCCTTCTTTAAACCAAAATTGGGGGGGGGGAATTGTGCGAGAGTGTGGGTGAGTAATGAGGATGATTGAAATAGAGTCTTTATATTTAATAACATTGCTGCCATGGTGATCCCTTGCCTTTTCTGCGGCACACTGTGTCAAAAGCTCTCGCCTGTTCCTTTCTGCATTTGATGTCAGCTCTTTTCCAGATGCAGAGGTGGTAATGCAGACTTGGCAGCTTGTGGAACAGCAGGATGGCAGGGAACGAGGAGAACTCTGTCGGTCTGCAACATCAAGAGCTAGACTATGCATGCAGGTTTCTTTTTTTAGAGGGTTTAAAATGTGAATTAGAGAAGCCCCCATTTTGGGGACTAATCCCAGCCTAGGGACAAAGCACCAGCCCAAAGACTTATTTCATGTTGGCACCGCTTAGAAAGCCCAGCACACGCCGCTGAAACAACGAGGCCATTTCCACTTGCATGCACTTCAATCCACCAGGTCTGCATTTACCCTGATTGGACGACGGCTCGGCATTCAAGTCAGGCAATTATCAGACCTGTCAGTATGCGGTTTTGTTTACACTGCCGCGCGGAAAAAAAGCAATTAAGTTCCAATAAGCCGGACAAAACTTGTTGGCAAAGTAATAAACACCCTGCCAAGCAATCTTGATACAGGGCATTGTCAGTGCCCAAAAGGTGGCGCATCCCTGCTGAGTGGCGGCTACTAACGCTCCCCGCCGGGGCCAGCCACTCATCCGTCACAAGGGCCATCATTTGAACTGAGTGCGGGCAAACGGACAAGCCGCGCTGGGTCTCCCTATTGACTCCCTGCTGCTACAAAGGGCATTTCAATCCCCTCCTTCCTGCATGAACAGCAACAGAGAGTCTTGCAGAGCTTTCCTTTGCTTGTGGACCTTGTCCCAGGCACAGATGTGAAGTTTCCTTCACGTCTTCACGTCCTTCAAGTCACCCGGCAGGTCCACCCCTGACCTCGGCCATGTCCTCCAGCCATTAGGATGACTTCCATCTACTGAAGCAGCCTTCCGGTCTTATTTATTAGGCTCCAGAAACTCCCAGGTGAGGCTTAGGGACAGTGGTGTCATCCTACCGGTACGCTGGGCGGGACATACGGGTGATCGGCAGCCCACCCGTCACGTACCGCAGCATTACGCCGTTTGCGTAACGTACACAAGCGGCGTAACTGGTTACGCAAACGGCGTAACGCTGTGGTACGCGATGGGCGGGCTGCCAATCACCCGGATGTCCCGCCCAGCGTACTGGTAGGATGACACCACTGCTTAGGGACCGCTTGAGTAACTGTCAACTTGGTGTGTGTGCCTGGCTGCTATTTCTGGCTCTTATTCCCTTGCCAGCTGGATTTTCTTCAAGTTGCACAGTTTCAGGGGCTCATTCCTCTTGCCCTGCCCCATTCTGGAGATTATCTAGACTGCCACTGGGTCCATCATAATGACATGACAAAACCTTATTTGCCCTACAGCAGGCAACAATTTACTCTTGGCAATCACACTGCTCTGATGATGGAAAACAACAACAACCAAGTCTTGTCTGCTGAAGATACCAAAGACATCAGAGAATCATTCAACAGTCTAAATGGATTTTGGCCATGGCACAAGCTGGATTTCATCTATACAGAACAGCCTAATTATACAGCCTCTTCACATTGATTCAAAGTGACTAAAGACATGATACCTCCCCCTTGTGCTTCCTACATAACAGCCTGCCCATTCACACTGCTGAGAGTACATGGAAGAAACCAGGACACATCTCCAATAACTCAAATGTTCAACTTACCCTTTGAAGTGGTCATCTTGGCAGGGCACCATCTTGGCATTTCTGGAAGACCAAAAACATGCAAGCGGTTTCAATGAGGCAAAGATGTATCCGTATGTTGGCAATATATTATCACGAACAGGCTTTCAAATCAGAGAAGCTACTCAAGGCCAAGTATTTTAGTACAAGACATAAATACATCCAGAACACGACCTAAGGGAAGAAATCTGAGCAGAGATTCAGAAACAACAAATGAATACACAGTGATCTTTTAGACTAGTGGAGTATATGGATTTCACTTTAAAATCTGCAAGTATTTATACATATAGACACATATTCATATGCATCAATGTTTCTCAAATTATGGGTCAGGACCCACTGGTGGGTCACGGAAAGCCGGGAGCTACCACCTTGGAAGCTGCAGACCTTACTCTTGCTATATTCCTTATATGAGTGTGAACAGTTTGAATTTTCAATTGAGTTGTTGAATTTTCAATTTTCAGTTGTTTTAAAAAATGTTTTTTAGTTCATTGCTTTTACAGAATATTTTGTCCTCATCTTGCTGTTCAGCAAAGATGTTTCAAGGTTGTGCAACTGTTGCAGACCAAGAATGTCAGATTGCATTCCAGGAGTGTCATTTGATTATGTCACAATGACAGCTCTTCCTGCTTGATGATGTCATGTCCTGTGAGCCCCGACACAAGGTGCCATTCTAAAAAATGAATCCCGGTGCTAAAAAGTTTGAGCACCTCTGATATACACAGCTGAGGAGACAAATGGAAGGGTGTCAAGAAGAGAGGAGAAATCTTTCCCTTGCTCACATGCTCTGGGTGCCAACTCTTCCTGTCCACAGATTGCCAGCCGTTTTGATTTAAACCCCTCCACATAGCACAGTGGTCTGGGAACAGGGGTAAATTACCCCAAATGGGGTAAAAATGAAATTCCTGGGGGTAATGGACGGTCGTGCTGCCAAGACACAGCTGGGCATGCATATGAATCTATATGCATGCCCGGCTGTGTCTTGGCAGCGCGACCATCCATTACCCCCAGGAATTTCATTTCATTGCACCTTGGGGTGTTCATGAGGTCGGTGGGAGGTCGGATGAGTGGCATGCACATTCCTCCCCCATTACCTCACACTCGGAGAAGGGGCCGCTGGGATAGTGGAGGACCTTATTTGTGCTGGCGTATTCATTTCCTTTAGAGCAATGGTCGGGGAACCGGGGTAACGTTGACGTATCTAAATATATTTTGGAGTAAAAGGTAAAAAAGTTCCCTGACCCCTGACATAGCAGGTTGAGGCCAAATTCCACAGGGATGTGAATTGTTAAGCTGATCGCTCCTGGCACTTGTGTGAGCTTGTGGATCCAAACCATTTGTGCAGACGATCTGGCTGCAAGAATTAACACCACATTCTTTGGCAGAAGATGAAGCCCTTCCAACTTCTAGCAGTTTCAGCCTTGCCTAAGTTGACTGCTTTATTCCGGTAGAGAACAGGCAGCTTTACCATCCAGAGTTTCACTTTTCTTCATTCTGATGTCTCCTTCCTTTCCAGCCGTGGCTCCTGTTTTCTGATGAGTGGTTGATTAATTCTAAAGCACAGTCTCAGAGTGTTCCTCTCCTAACCTTTACTATTGTGTGGGGATTACACTCGTGAAGCAGCTTCTCTCAGATTTGTCCTGCTTATTAACCTTTTGCATTGTTTGGGGCCCATTTTTTCCTTTTGTGCAAGAGATACCGAATCTGACCCCATGTTAGCCACCAGGTTCTCTTGGTCCAGGAGTAATTGAAAAATTCTTTAGCCCAAAGTGAAAGTGTTTATTGGGGTCAAAAATTGCTGACATTCCAGATCCTGGAAATGTATTAAGTTATTTGGTCAAGCTGGCACAAGGCTATTAGGGAAGGAACACAAACCTGCAAAACTACTTTCTTTTTAATCACTGGAGAATCTTCACCACCATTCGCAGCATCCCAAGTAGAATCTCGGCCTCCGATCTAAGAGTTCTTTATCACAGATAACAATACCTGAACTGATCTACCATTTTAAAAATGTAGATTGTTGTAACTAATGGAATAGTACAGTATTCACACAAAGCGCTGAGAACATACGGCGGCGTTACAATTTCATTTTGCTATTCTGCAAAACTCAAGACACATAATAGGAGCAATTAACCATACCAAGAGTGGAACGAGAGATCTACAGCTCTGGATACTGTGTTATTGCAACTTAGAAGCATCCATTCGGATTTAAGCTACTTTTGTGTATTGTTTTAATATGCCTTCACAGCATGCCCTATCACAGCTCCTTAGCAGCTATTAAAATGTAGGCTGGCTACATGAATTAACAATTATATATATATATATATATATAACAGCTCTGTAATTGTTGTTACAAAAAATTATAGATAGATAGATATAGATATAGATATAGATATAGATATAGATATAGATAATAGCTTTTTTACAGCTCTGTACAGCTTTATTATCCATAGCCTCTTTATTATTTGTAACATACAATCACAACAAAACAATGCCACAGTGCTGATAGACACGCACACATCTAATGAATCCCAGAAGTTTATGATTTAAAAAGCCTTCTTTGCCAGAAAGCAGTTCCTTGTAGCTTTCAGGGGAACCTGAATTTGCTTATTTTCTATACTTTACTACAAATTAAAAATCTAGGGGCCATATCCAATATAGAGTCCAGCTCATTTTGCAAGCATCCAACAGACAAAGCTATTACAAGCTATTTGCGGAGTAGGCTTGGGGGATGGAGGGAGGTCCAGCCACGTAGAAAGATTACCTAATGCCTTCCCCATGCCTTCCTTTCTGCCATTCCCTGTATCTGAAACTTGGACAACCTCCCTATCTTAAGGTGCCTCCCTCATTTCCTTGATGCCAGAGGCATAAGGAGGGTGCTGCGGGGGGAGGTGAGCGTAATGGGCATGGGCTGCAGCAAGGCACAGTAGTGTAGAAAAACCCACACGCTTTTCGCCCCTGGGCACGGTGAGGTGTGGTCACACAACACATGGGGGTAGGGTGGCTGTGGTGACATTGCCCCACCCCAGGTGCTCTGCTAGCCGAGCTCTGCTTGATGCCACTCTCCAAGAACTCCCACATAACAGAATACCTTTCCAAACTGTACAATTAACAGGAGGGGGGGGAAGAATCTCACCCGTTCCTATCCCTGTGCATTGACCATCCCTGTGGACACTGAGCCTATGTACTGTATGTATAGAATTAAATCCCTGCAAGAAAGTGTCGATCCCCTGGTGTGTGTTTGGAATAATCCTGCACCCTGCCTTGTGCTTGACTGGCCAGGAGTACTTCAGTGTTCAGCTTTAGCTGGTGCACTAACTGGTGTCCTGAGAAGAAGTGCTCTGTGTGAGGCCACCTCTAGAGAATTCATGGCAGATTGGACCAATTCAAACCAGGGAAGTCTTCCTAATCACCATGTTAACATGTGTATTACACAGGTCCGTCAATTGTGAGATTTTTGCTGGGGGTGGGATGGAGCCTCTTTCACCCTGATCCTAACTCTCCCAAGAGAGATTGTATGTATATATTTCTTCTTTTGCCGGCTTCAACCACATGAATGAGCCATTAAGACATCTTTTTTTTTCCCCGCACTTGCATCCCTCCATCCTCATGGGAATGCCTTCCATTGAGCTACACAGTGTTGATAAACCAGCCTCAAGGGAGAGGAACGAAAAAAATTCAGATGTTCCGGAAAGTTGTCATATTCTCCGCCCCCTCTTTTCTTGGCCCCCAACGCTATGTAAACAAATGAATATTCAGGCATTCCTGAAGCACGCATGCCATGTAAATGAGAGCAGGAAACTCTCCTCTGGTTCATACAATCCTTGACAAGATGGAAAACAACGGCTCATCTCAGCTGTGTCGGTGCCGTTGAATGCAAACTGTCACTGCCGAAGCTGACACAAAACGGGAGCACAAAGAGCAGCCATTTGCTAAGAACAAGGGAAACGGGCTGACTGGGGAGACGGTAATGCAACATGGAACCTTTCAACCCAGGGTTCACCACTTCCAACAAATGATCATCAGCTGACGGGTGTGAAATGAATCCGTGCCTCTGGTTCAATTCCTTGACAACCATCATTCATATCACCAAGTCATCCACACAGCTGGCGTCTCCGCAGGTAGGTTTAATCATCTCTGCGCAGTGGGAGGCCATTGCACCTTCCTTTCCAACATTGCAATAGTCGGGAAACAAAGTAGGCAGGTGCCTGCAGAGCGCCGAGCCTGTTGTGCGCCTAACGTTGTGACAAAGAGAGGATCTCCATCTCTGTGGATTCCTAATGCAGTTTTTACCCACGCCGCGTTCCAAAAAAAGCCATTTGGACTATGAAACAGAAGGATGGCCCATCTGTGAGACAGCGCAACATGATGCTTGGTATGTCACAAAGTGTACACGGCTTCTTGCAGTCCCATCAATTGGGCGAAAATTATACGGCCCGTCACAGATGGACTGGTGACCTACTCCATTTCCAAAACCTATTCTTTGGTAAACCCATCGTGTACTGGCCTCAATATAATGCCAGATGGATGGCAGCATAGGAAAACCATGAATAGGGTGTGTGTGTGTGTGTGTTGACCAATACAGAAATGCTAAATAAGGAGAATTTCTACTCAAATCACTATAGAAAACAAAATTTAGATCCAAACTCAAAAACCCCTCATTTCATGAAATAACACTACTTACTTTTGGCTTACTTTTTGTCTTACTTTTGACGCAGTTTTGAAGAATCCACAAACAGTTTTCAGGAGGGATCAGGAGGAGGAGGGGCAGGAACAGGGGGGGCAGGAGGAATAGTTCACAGTGTATACTGGGGCAACTGATAATAGAATGTGGAAGTAGTGAGCAGCAGTTTCTTGACGCTCCAAGCAGCAACCAGAATGCAAGTCCATGTAGACCCAGGTCAAGGGATCGAGGCAGCAGCGTCATGCAGCCGGAATGCTGGGCGGGAGGAACGGGTGAGCGGCAGCCCGCCCGTTGCGTACAGCTCCGTTTCGCCGTCTTCCCCGCCCCCGTGGGAGTGGGGAAGACGGCGAAACGGAACAGTATGCAATGGACGGGCTGCCGCTCACCCGTTCCTCCCGCCCAGCGTTCCAGCTGCATGACACCACTGGATCGAGGCTGGGAAAGGATTTTAGTCTGTCCTGCTGCCACCAATATCCATTTCCCCACTTCCCAAACCAGCCCCTTCTCTGTCCTTTCCTCTCACTCCACAGCAATCTTCTGGTTTCATGTCTACTGAATCTCCAGTTTTCTTTCCAAGAGCCCCCTTTTTTCATTTTTCCTTTCACAGAAGTGCTTCAATCTCTTTTACATTTTAATTGAATCAAATTTAATTTAGACCAAATCAAAGGCCCTTTTCAATACATCTACATAAGAAAGCACTTAATCTTAATAAACTACCATTTAAGATGGAGAGGGGAAGGCTGCAGGAGCTGTGAAATTTATTTAGCAAATGAATATTCTCCCTGTTCACGTAAAAGAGGAATGAAAGGGTCCAAACAAAGCACATTCTCCTATTTCAACGGGAGCCTGATGAGCAGAGGTGTACTGCAGGAGTGGCTTTGTGTCAGGGCTGGGAATTATTCCCCAGAATATGTACACAATGCTGCTTTGGAGGTGGTTCAGCATTAGGAGAAACAGGCATATGTTGGAACGCAGCATCGGTAGATCCCCACTGCACCTTCAGATGTTATTACAAATCTTGGTGTCAACACAGCACCAGTTCTGAGTAGTGACTTAGAGCTACAGAATGAGAGAAACCTGGCTTGGCAGCACAACATGTGAGAGAGATCTTGGAGTGCAGTGGGTCACAAGATGAACGTGAGTCGGCATTGTAATGCTGCCGCAAAGAAGGCGAATGCCGTTTTAGCCGGCATTAATAGAACCATTGCTTCCAAGTTGCAAGAAGTTCCGCTTTACTCCGCATTGGTGAGACCTCACCTGGAGTACTGTGTTCAATTCTGGGCACCTGAGGTCAGGAGGGATGCATTGGTCACATTGGCTAGAAGCTTCAGAGCCCATATTAGCTAGGACCATTTTGGCGTGCACAGCTGGGTCCCCGTCAAAAGCATCCAGGTATTGAACATTTGCATCTCTTCTTTTTGCATCCTGGACATTTGTGATCCGATGCATGTACTGTATATATTTTTATTGGATGAACCTTTTTATTTTTAAAATGAAAAAGTGGGTTAGGGTTTGGGTAAGAGGCTTTGGGTATATAACATGAAGCTTGTTGCCCAGTGTAGTGGAAATGAGGAAGAGCCTCTCGAGGAGACAGAGTATGGTGTCAACAGTGGCCTTTGGCTTAGGCAGGCAAAGGGTTAACCCCAGGGCAATAGCAGTGGCTGCCCTGCACAGCTGAAGCCACAGCTGAAGCCACCTGGGAGCCTGTAGTGGATATACGGAACACCAGAAGGAAGGAAAGACTGTGGGGCTGGTAGGAGCAACGTTTGGTGTTGGAAGGAGCGGACCGACAAACCTGTGTATGACCAACGTGCATGGGCTATTGACTACGAGCTTGGGATCTGATCTGGCTTGGTGCAACTCGGACCTGGACTGACCTGGCATACCGATCATTGGACTGGCCTGTGGGTTACGGAACTTGGATCACGGACTAACTGAATTTTGGTCTCTCATTCTGACTTGGACTTTCTGGCTCGGGACTGACGTTGATTGGGGTGGCTGCTGTGCTTAAAGAGGTGAGGCCTGGTTGTGTTATCTCCAGGGCTGCACCAGGGCTGCTTAGAGGGGAAGCTGGTTGGCCTAGTGAGGGCATCAGGACTGCCAGGGAGGCCCGGCAGGGAGTTTTCAGAACAACCAGTTATTTGTTGTTTGTTGCCCAGTTACAGTTGGATGCAAATAATTCACACACACACACACACACACACACACACACACAGAGAGAGAGAGAGAGAGAGAGAGAGAGAGAGAGAGAGAGATGAATGTCCAGGGACTTCAATGACCAGGATGCGGTTGACAGGGACACAGTTAAGAACATAAGAATAGCCCTGCTGGATCAGGCCAAAGGCCCATCTAGTCCAGCTTCCTGTCTCTCACAGTGGCCCACCAGATGCCTCAGGGAGCACACAAGACAACAGGCTGCCTGCATTCTGTTGCCAGTTCCCTTCATCTGGCATCCTGAGGTAAATTCTGAGGTCAACATACTGGTGATCAGTCAATTCTCCACAGCATTTCTCTTTGACAGCCACCAGAACCAGATGCTCCTCTTCAGACATGTATTCATAGGAACATAGGAACAACTCCACTGGTTCAAGCCAAAGACCCATCTAGTCCAGCTTCCTGTTTCTCACAGGGGCCCACCAGATGCCTCAAGACAATAAGATGCCTGCATCCTGTTGCCCCTTCCTTGCACCTGGCATTCTGAAGCGTCCTACTACCATGCCAGGACAGGAGGGTTGTGTCAGGACTGGTCAAGGTCTGACTCAGGCCTAGAGTCTCTGTTC
>JAJKFI010000004.1:5413006-5425545 GCA_029204185.1 Lerista edwardsae
GTCTGGGAGTGCTACACTAACCAAATCTCAACAGGTTGTTAACTTATGAGATCAAGGATATGTAAACCATCCATATCTTTAACCCATAATTGTTAAGGGAATTCCCATCTTTCTGAAGCAAGTCCTGTAGTTTTGCTGTTAAGTGGCTTAATAAAGCCAGGTGCTGTCCTGTATCTGTCTTGAATTCCTTGTTAATTGGACTGTGTTGTCATTCAGGGACCCAGTGCCAGTTCAATTGTTTAATCTTCAAATCTCTTTTGAGCTTTTGCATTCCTAGTCCTGAACACCCGTTTTGTTGGCAGAGGCCCCAAAACCCACTGTTATTCCATTCTCTAGAACTGGAAAATCACAGCCCACGATTACTGTGGCAGAGCGACCAGAGAGAAAGAATCAGCTCCTTTACGGGCGTTGAAATTGCTATAGAACAGCTTTGTCGGAGAATGACTATGGCAGGAGGGAAAGGGGCCGCAAGCAATTTTCTCCCACCTGTCTAAGCACTCCTAATGTGTGAAAAAATGGCAAAATGCAACATTTTAAGTGGCTCTGAAAATGAGACAAGGCCTCTGCTGTCTTTGGCAATTTGATATTTGGCTCAATTTCTCATTCTTGCCAGGAAGTGATCTATCTTTAGCCAGTTGGAATTGAGACGCCGTATTGCTGTTTGCAGCTTGATTTTTTCCTAGCATTTCCCCTGTGATCTCGATTAAAAGCTTCTCATATTAACTGGCTGGACGATATCCCCCATGCTACTGTTTCTCCTACCATTCACATTCGCTTCAGCAGCGTTAATTTTCAGGTCTGTATTAAGAAACCAGGCTTGCGTTCCTTGTCTGCTGATCAAAGCACACATCCTGCGCCGAGACATTTGATGATATACTCGATCGCCAGCGAGGAAAAGGGATTCACACAGGTGAACAAGGCACTGCCAACTAGGTCAGTTCATTGCTGTCAGACCTCTTCTTCTGCCACTCAGGAGCAAAATAGAACATCACCAATTTTCACATGGGCAAAAAATCATAGACGTGGAATTAACAGCAACTACAAGATATAGGGGAAGGATATAGAAAGATAGATAGAAATTTATTTGTCATTGTACTCAAGGTATGAGAACAATGAAATGAGGTGCTCTTCACATCTTACAACTGGACAACACCAAAAATACATATACAAATAACAAAACAACACTAAAATACAACTAAAAAGTATGCATTTGTTAAGACCACCAGATATTCTGATTTGTAGCAGGTGTATATGTAGCACCCATCTTAGAATCTAGCATGAATACTGAAAATATGTCCCTAAAACTCTGAAAAACATCAATGCAAAGGCATGATAGGACACTTTCTAAAAAAGTTTAGATCTCCTCTTTCTTTAAACAAACATTTTGTTATATTGGATTCTATCTGCCATTTAGCCCATATGATCATAAGAAGAGCCCCACTGGATGAGGCTAAAGGTCCATCCAGTCCAGCTCACAGTGGCCCACCAGATGCCTCAGGGAGCACACAAGACAACTAGACACCTACATCACATTACCACTCCTCTGAATCTGGCATTCTGAGGCAGCTTAAAGTATGTTGGTTGCACTACCCATCATGGCCTGTAGCCTGCGATGGACACCAGAAATCTGTCCAGTCCCATTTTAAAGGCACCTATGCTAGACACCATCACCACCTCCTGTGGCAAGGAGTTCCACAGATTAAAATTGCCTACTGAGAAAAAAAAAAAAGTATTTCCTTTTATCTGTTCTCATTTCCCCAACACTCAGTTTTAGTGGATGCCCCCTGGTTCTGCTATTGTGAGAGAGGGAAAAGAACATCCCTCTATCCACTTCATCCATCCCATGCATAATTTTGTACACATAATTTTGCATGCATTCTCCCATTATAGAATGGCTTTGTTGTTTTTTTGTAGCCTCCACGTCTTGAGATCCAAAAGATCTAATTGCTACTTTAAAGCACTATTTGAACTATGTGCAGAAAGGCAATCTGGACAAACCTCCTCCTGTGCAATTAAGCAAAGGAGTCCCAGAGCCAGGGAACAGGACTGCGCATACACACGTACGGCACATGGCCATTCC
Organism: Lerista edwardsae; assembly: GCA_029204185.1. Taxonomy (NCBI): domain Eukaryota; kingdom Metazoa; phylum Chordata; class Lepidosauria; order Squamata; family Scincidae; genus Lerista; species Lerista edwardsae. Next base: position 5,415,087 of record JAJKFI010000004.1, read on the forward strand.
TGAGAGAGTGATCCTACCATGCCCTTGGGCCAATGCATGCGGTTTCCGTCGGCCCAGGGCTGTCGCAAACATGATGTAAGGCATGTCTGCAACAGCACAGCATATGCTGGGTTGGCGCAAGTCCTCGCACTGACCCAGGTGCAACACAGAATACAGCAGGTAAGCTGGCCCCTTGCTACCAAGTCAGGCAGCACAGGGGCTTGGGAGAGCAGGGGGAAGGCGGGAGGGGCAGGAGAAAGGGCAGGCCTGTGGGTGGGCCAGCCTGGGGAGGGGGTAGAGTCAGGATCTGGCTGTTCAGCTGTATCCAGTGGTGTCATTCAAATGGTTTAGGAACAGGAACTCACTTTTGATTGGCACTTGTCGGGAACCCGGAACCAGCCACGGAGCCCGTTAGGATCCGGAGCGCCCGTTCTGGTCCGTTCCCCCTGAATGACATCACTGGCTGTATCCCAACTCCCATACACGGGCTGCGCAGCCCTGACCCCGGCCGCTCAGACTTGCGCCAGTGATTTTGCTGGTGCAGATCCGAGCAGCCACATAGGGGTGACTAGGGCTTACCCTGGTGTAAAGGCACACACGTCCCCTTCGCCCCAGGTGAGCTCCAGGGCCAGCCAACCCAGTCGGCCAGCCTGCTCCAACACAGGGTAGGACTGGGCTGTGAGTCACAGCAGTCCAATCCACATGCAGGACCTACTGCTTAAGGGGGACTTTGGGAAGGGGGGCCAGATGGGGAAGCCCCTGGAAACAGACTGAAGACAAAGAAAACTGATTGCGTCTCTCTACCACAAGCCAAGTATTCCTGCCCCATGGAACAAAATATGGCCCTGTCCGTAGAAGCGCTGGTCTTCAAGGTGGCTGGTTCTCCAGAATAAACGGCACAGGACACAGCAAAGCAGAGTAATCACTCGCAGCAAACAGGACACTAACAAAGACTCCGTCCACCAACTACCAGCGATCACAACGACCCACACCACCTGGCGCTCTTAGCCTGTGCTTTATAGTCCCAATCAGAGTAGAATTGATCTCGCCCTCTGATTATACCTAGAACACCTGTGCCACAGTGACTCAGCATTTTCTGGCCCTTACCATAGGGATAGCCTTATAGTTCCTATTCCAGTACTGTTTTGGTCCTGCCTCGTTCAGGCCAACAAATTCAGACTAGGAGATAAACCTGACCAGTGGCGTTTCTACAGGGATGGCAAAGCTCTAAGTTTTGCAAGAAGCCTTACCTTGCAGTAGAAATCACTCCTCTCCTGCACCATTTTAGCCAATCCTCACAGGGAACAGCAACATCTTGGCGTTGCTTACTGGCTACAGCAGCAAGGGAGAGGAGGGATTTACATGACAGGGTAAGGCTTCTTGCAACACTTAGAGCTTTGCCATCCCTGTAGAAACGCCTCTGAACCTGACATCATGGGTTCCTTCTCATGAAGGAACATGAGAAGCAGGTCTCCATGCAGGCCAATTTCATGCATAGCTTGATTCCTTGATGACCTACCAAGGAACAGTTCCTAAGTTTTTCTTCCCAGAAACAAGATTAGCACTCCTGCATCTTCAAGCACATGAAAACTAGTTGATTATTTGACCTGGTTGTTGCTGGACTCAGAAACCTGAGATGTTGGTAGCATTTCTTCCAATCATTCATTTGTGGAGGAGTCAAAACATTCATGACTTATTTCTCATTTTTACATAAGGAGCGCAATCCAAACCTGGAGTTAGACCAGCACAGTTTGGCTGTCACCAGGGCCACCATAAATTGAGAGCTTGGACCACTCTCGGCGTAAAGGAGGATGGTACACATCTGTGTGCTGGCCTCTCTGACTCCGAATGTGGTCCAAACATACCTTAGGGCGGCCGTTGTGCCAATCAAACTTTGCCGGCCTAACTGTGCCGGCATAACTCCAGGTTTGGATTGTGCCCATAGTGTGAAATGGAAGTACAGATGATTATAAAAAGACAAAACATGTTTGCTGCAAACACAGGCAAGACACCATCAAATATTGGTGGAAATGCCTATTTTATTTCATAGACTGACTCACTGTTTGAATCATACCAGTACATTTTATATGAAAAAAAGAAACCAAAAGTTTAGAATTGTTTTAAGTAGCTATTTTAAGTTGCATTAGCAGATTTTATTTTTTTAAAAAAAAAAACATTTGCAGAACAGTCCACACTGTCTGCCAGTCACATCTGCTTTCTCTTTCCTTATAAACATGGAATTTAAATATTAAAAGGTGCAATCTTGTAGAAGAAAGAGGAAAATTAGTAATTCTTGGACCGCTTGTCATGGATAAATTTTGCTAACAGGTGTCGGCATGATCTTTTTCTAAAAATACCGTTACAGAAAGCTAGTATTCTAACTGAACCGTGAGGTTTTCTTCTTTGTATGGCACACTTCTTCAGTTAGATAAACAGATAAAATAACTCTGTTCATACAAGCTGATTTAGTAACGTTAAATGTTTGGAGGTGCACTCCTAACCTGGAGTTAGGCCAGCACAGTTAGGCCAGCACAAGGGACACTGTAAAGTATGTTTGGACCACTCTCAGAGTCAGGGAGGGTGGTGCATATTTGTGCGCTGGCCTTTCTGACTCTGAGAGTGGTCCAAACGTACTTTACGGTGTCCCTTGCACCAGCCAAACTGTGCTGGCCTAACTCCAGATTAGGATTGCACGCTCAGGTTGAGTACTTCCTTCATAGCCTCAACATATTGCTGCTCCAAGTAGGTATTCAGTTTACTTGTGCAGATGTTCTGGCCCTGGCTATCACAAGTACATTTGGATCAGCCAAAGAGATGCACACTGGATTAGGAGCCAGTAGTCCTGGAAGAAACACACATGATGGCAAGATCTGGAACCTCTCGTTTTAAAAGCAGTACCAGAAGAAGGGCACAATCCTAACCTGGAGTTACGTCGGCACAGTTAGGCCAGCAAATTTTGGCTGGCACAAAGGCCACCGTAAAGCGCATTTGGACTACTCTCTGAGTCAGGAAGGATGGCACACATCTGTGTGCTGGCCTCTCTGACTGCGAGACTGGTCCAAACATACTTTAGTGTCCCTTGTGCCGGCCAAAATTTGCTGGCCTAACTGTGCCAGCCCAACTCCATATTAGGATTGCGCCTGAAGTATAATACAGTTCAATTGGCAAAATGTAACTAAAAAAGCTTTACAAATTCATTCACATTGATGACAAATACTTCACTGGTGAATTTGCTCTTGATTAGAAAATACTAAAGAACCACCTGCAGCATCTTATAGCTTTAGAACACCAAAACATATGCCTCGTATGTGATGCTTGGCTAAAAAAGCTTGATGTATGCCAATTTAATACCATTGTTGCATTTTTAATTGTTTTTCACAATATTAAGGGCGATCTCACAAAGGTAGGGAGGGATAACTATTATAAACTAGAAAGCTTTAATGAGAGTGTATATTTAAATACACACACCACACACCCCTGTATATTGTCAAAAGCCTACAATGCATAATTTAGATAGCATAGATCTTTCCTTTGATAGTCTCATCTTTTAATTTAGTTTTAATCATTTCAAGCAACGGTGAGATGATTTAAGACATCTAGAAAGGACACATTATTAGTGACTGTCGATTGATCTTAGGAAAAGCCTTCATCATAAAAAATGTATGCCTTCGTATAATTAAAAAATCCAAGCACTGTGGGTTGACAAAAGTACTGTGGGCTATTAAATTATTCAAAATTGTGTTTCGTTACAGCAGCTGTTTAATTAAAAGGTAAAAACTGCAACTAATCCACTACGGCTGAGTGAAATATAATCTATAGCAGGGTTTAATCCCCCTAAGACAGAGAACAATGATATGGATTCCAGAAGTCGGGGTTTCCAGTTAATGACTTTCACAAAAGGAATGACACAATATTCAAACTGGAATAACTTTGTTTGACTGGAACAAGTGACAATCTGCGTTACGGGCAGTGATACAAATCTGGATTTCTTTTTTCATTGAAGTTCAACCTGTTCGTGACTTTAACAGCGACATCCGTCTAGAACACCCAGAAGACATTTGTTTATTGATCCTTTAACTGCCTCATTAATTGTTTATAATTAAAAAGTTGTTTTAAAATGAAGTCAAGGTGGTGAAGCATGAGGTCACCTTGATTAGGAGGCTCACATGCCGGCTTTGCCTCCTGAGCAGTATTCTTCTGGGCACGTACACATGGAAAACAGGAGGTCAGAATGGAAAAACCCAGAAGCCGCCAGTAAGCCGGGACTCTAGAGTCCTTTTGGTCCCTGTGCACAGATCTCCAGCGGAATCATTGCAGTGTACTCCGAACAGTAGGAACTTTATTTTTCACATTTGCATCTCACCCATCCCACTCTCAAGGCCAATCTTACGCCAATGTGACCAATGTCATCACCTCAGGCCCTGCACTTTGGGGCGGCGCGCACCACCGCAGTGAGTATATTACCTGCTGCAGCAGCTGGTTCTGTATGAGCTATAAGCAGCGGTGTCATCCTGGCGGAACGGCCCAGTACGCTGTTCCGCTAGTTCCGCGGACGGGCCTGGGCCGCGCTGCCTCTCCCAAGGACGGGTGAGCTGCTCCTGGGCCCGCCCGCCCTCCCGCGCGTCTGAATCGCTCTGAAATGGAGCGATTCCAGGTGCAGGGAGGTGCAGGGAGGCATGGCTGGCCTCCGCCATAGGGGTGGAGGGCTGCCACTCATCTGGGCGTTCCGGTTCCTGGTGTGCCCGGATGACATCACTGGCTATAAGTCAGTGGGATGAGCAGAGCAGCTTTACCTTGGGCCCTCCCACCTGCCCCTGACTCTGAGTGGCCCCAAATGGACTTTCTGGAAGACATCATTGCCTGACCACCAACTATTTCCAAGTGCCACGCTTTGTGCAAGGCACCACAAGTGCTCTTCTTGGTGAATGGGGGCCTCCGTGGGCAGGGTGGGGGGTCTCTCGAGAATGCTCCACATTAAGCCCCACTGCTCCTAAAGCCGGACCTGGTTTCTCCCCTCCTTTTGTGCTCACAACAACCCTGTGAGGTAGTTGAGGCTGAGAGGGAGTGGCTGGCCCAAGGTAATCCAGGAAGCCTCATGGCTGTGTAGGGAGTTGAACCTGGATCTTCTAGGTCTAAGTCCAAATCCTGAACCACGACCCCATCCTGGCTCCCATAACTTCTCAAGACCTACCATTCCAGATCTATACGGAAATAATTCACTGGGGGTTGTTAGTATCTAAGCTAAATTTCCCATGCTTTCATTGTGGCAGAGTTAAAGGGCCTTTGGAGCAGGAAGTGGCCAGCCTTAATTAGGCAGGCCAAGTGTTGGGCGGCTGATAGAGTGGGCCCCTCGGTCTTTGGTCTGCCCGTGATCACAGGCCTGACCTACAGAGCGATTCTTCAGGAGTGGAAAAGAACAGTGTCGCCAGGTGGCCGTCTCATCAACGTCAACTGCCATCTGCACCAAAAATGTGCTAAATTATGTTTAGTTCTGTTTAATGTGAACTATTATCCATTAGAGGCACAGCTGGAAGCCACAAACTCCTGTTAATTGAAACTTCAGCTGTGACTTAAAACCTCTGTCCCAGACATTAAGTCAAGTTCCTTTACCTACTGCGTTTTTCTGAAACAATAGAAGCATGTGCGTTTAACCCATGCCTTGCCATCCGTGATGTTTTAGGCAATGCAAATATATTTTAGGCAAAGACTTCTTAATAATTACAGGATGGGTTCAGAAACTCTTCGTTTCCCAAAGATATTCAGAGGCAATTGTTCTAAACCTTCATGATCATTTCTCCATAATGCTGCAGTCTTTCATCCATAAGGGTGCAAACCACTAAGTTGAGACCCCTATGGTACATTGTACTTTTAAAAACGAATGTGGAACTGTTCACATTACCAAACGCTAATTAGTAAATTATACCCTAAAGAGGAATATTTATTTGTTTTGGCCTGTGCATGAAATAAACATACGTTGAAATCGACATTGATTATGGCTATAAACTTCATAAAGAGCACATAGATCTGCAATAGATCTGAGTGCAGTTGCAAGGGACAGCAAACATCACTCAGCGAATGAAAAAAGATGTATATTTTCCCCATTCTGTTTCAGAGCGCAATCCTATACTGCGCTGGATTGGCGAGGCCGACAGGCCTGCACCAAATCCATGCACAGTATAGTGGAGGCTGGAGCATCCTTACCAGAAGGGAGGCTCCAGCCTCCCCAGTGCGCTCCTCGGATCTGCACCTGGTAAATAGCAGGCGCAGATCCGAGGAGACCGTGTGGCCCGAATCGGGGCTGCGCAGCCTCCCAGACGGGCTTAGCACTTGGCCTTATGGCCAAATCCGGAGCCCGACTCCCTCTCGGGCTGGTACGCCTGCCAGTCCCACCCAGAAACGCCCTCCCCCCGCCCACTCCCTCCCCCGTTCCAGCATGGCCGGTCCCGTTGCCTTAGCACCGAAGGAGGGGTGTCCTGTTGGATTGCGCTGCCCCTCTGTTTCACTCTTTCTAGACTCTGGCTTAGGATAATTTCTAAAATGCATTCTGCAGTTAGATTAATGCAGTTTTTCTTTCTCGTTCAATGCCTTCACAACATACAAAATAAAATAAAAATAAAAAAATATCAAATTGCGTTGGTTCCATTCCAGAAACAACACTATGTGCGCATTCCTAACCTGGAGTTAGGCACAGTTAGGCCAGCAAAGTTTGGCCGGCACAAGGGACACTGTAAAGAATGTTTGGACCACTCTTGGGGTCAGAGAGGCCAGCACACAGATGTGTGCTATTCTCTCTGACTCTGAGAGTGGTCCAAACACACTTTATAGTGGCCTTTGTGCCAGCCAAACTTGGCTGGCCTAACTCTAAGTTAGGATTGCACCTTATATCATCTAGAATATCTAAACTGGATGATCTATTCAAAAGAGGAGAATTTCAGAGACATTCCTGGCTAGACACTGTAATTGTCTATATCTCACTACACGGGATGAGCAACAGACATCTCAAACACATCAACCTAACAGGGCAGATAGCTAAATGAATGAATGCTATCATTGATGTGTTTGATCATGGCTGCACATTTTTCATGTGATTATAGCCAATCTCCTGTGTTGCCAACACGGCATATTCAAATGTATGTGTGTCTTTCTACACATGTCATGCACACAAACACAATAACTCAAATTGACGCAAATTGGGGGAATTAGATCGCAAGCCTAACCTGGAGTTAGGCCGGCACAGTTAGGCCAGCAAAGTTTGGCCGGCACAAAGGCGTGTTTGGACCACTCTTGGAATCAGGGAGGATGGTGCATGTCTGTGTGCTGCCTCTCTGACTCTGAGAGCAGTACAAACAAACTTTACAGTGTCCCTTAGGCCACCCAAACTTTGCTGGCCTAAGTGTGCCGGCTGACTTAAATCTAGGTTAGGATTGTGCCCTTAGTTATAATCCTAGAGCAGTGCTGCTCAATGTTTGTCCTCGCTGTACCACTTGGCACAGTCTACCCAGTAGTGTCATTCACAAACGAGCCGCCGGAACGCGAGGCGGGACTTACCGCCTGATTGGCTGGCCGTTCGTGACGCGTCGCTGCCTGCCCGACCGCTGCGCGGGCACCCCTGGCTTCGGAGGGGTTGCCCACTTGCCTGGGGGGGCGCGCTGGGTGCCTAGGCGAGCCGCGGAGGGGTGCACCACCCAGAAGGAGCCCCCGTGGCGGGCAGGCAGGCAGCGACGCGTCATGGACCACCTGTCAATCAAGCGGTAAGTCCCGCCTTGCGTTCCGGCGGTTCGTTTGTGAATGACACTACTGGGTCTACCTCTTGGAATATGGTGATGACATCATTGCCAGTTACTTCTAGGTTGGGGAGGCCTGATACAATGTGACAAATACCAGTAAGAGGATGGATGGATGGATGGATGGATGGATGGGAGAACTTTTCTGAGTGTGCAAAAACATGCTTTGGAGCTCTGCTTGCTGTGCCAAGCCTTCAACCACTGTCTGTCTATTAGGATCAGGCACCCAAATTCGCAAGACCTTAGAGGCAAGGATACATGCAGATGACATGCAGCATTACAGCCTTCCTTCCTCGCAATTACCCTTAATTAGCATGACCTCTCCTGAGAGTTCAGCATGACATCCGTCCCAGAGCTAAATCCTGCATAGCTCCTAAGATTGCCAGCTAGAAACCAAGACGGAATTTGCATAGACCGCACTGGACTGATGCAGAGGAATGACAACAAGATACAGGTATCTAGTTGTCTTGTGTGCTCCTTGAGGCATCTGGTGGGCCACTGTGAAGCTGGACTAGATGGGCCTTGGCCTGATCCAGTGGGGCTGTTGCTTTGAGTACATGTGTGAAGTGGAGTGTCTGGTTCTGATGGCTGTCAAAGAGAAATGCTATGGAGAATCTTGACTGACCACCAGTGTGTTTACCTCAGAATTTACCTCAGAACGCAAGAGGGAAGTCAGAATGAATATACGCCCATCTATATGGTCTATAGCTTGGAGCAGGCAAACCCTTCCGCAGTTATCTCCAGTGACATAAGCAATCAATCATTACCGCCAAATGGAAAAGAGGCAAAAGTTTTCATTCAAATGAACAAAACAGTAAAGATGAAGAACGATATGGTAGAAAACCCTCTCATTACAGAACTTGGGCTTCATCAATTTTTAAATCTTCCATTTAAAAAGCCTCAGCCTAAAAGCCAAGAAGTCACTACAATACATAGCACTGCATCTGCTATCTTTCATTCCACCGTTATAGATAACCTTCATAAGTTGATTTGCTGATTACAATAAGCTTATTTTCAGCAAATTATATTGCTGATCTAATACGAGACAATAAATAATTCAAAAGTTTCACATTATTACAGGGAATTATATTTAGGAGAGCAACCAGGGATCTGTATAATGAGAAACATTCACCTTGCTACAGGAATGCTACTCTGCATTTAATCTTATAATATTCCCTTCAGAGTGTACAAGACAGCTTGCTGGAAAATAGAACGATTCCTTCACTGTTTTCCATAGGACCAAAGTTGGTAAGGTAAACATTGATGCTGAAATAGAAATTGGTTTCCATCTGAAAGTCAGTGGAGGCACATCCCACCCCTATTAGGCATCTGCCTAGAGAAGATCCTGCAAAAAACAACCAAGCCAGAGTTGCTATAAGAATCACTTGCTCTAGATAGTCATCTGGGTGGGACTACAGTAGCATCCCCACATTCCAGTTTCTATCTTCATATAAGGCAGCGGTTCCCAAAATTATTGTGGCCACGGTGCCCTGAAATCTATCATGAACATAAGAACATAAGAACATAAGAAGAGCCCTGCTGGATCAGGCCAAAGGCCCATCTAGACCAGCTTCCTGTATCTCACAGCGGCCCACCAGGTGCCCCAGGGAGGCAAGAGACAACAAGATGCTTGCATCCTGTTGCCACTCCCCTGCACCCGGTACCAGTGGCCCACCACCTTTGTAAGGAGGTTGCACAATCCATCATTGCCTATAGCCCACGATGGACCTTTCCTCCAGAAATCCGTCCAATCCCCTCTTAAAGGCATCAAGACCAGATGCCATCACCACCTCCTGTGGCAAAGAGTTCCACAGATTAACTACCCGCTGGGTACAAAAGTACTTCCTTTTATCTGTTTTAACTCTCCCAACCCTCAGTCTTAGCGGATGCCCCCTGGTTCTGGTGTTTTGAGACACTTTTTGAGACATGTTTTGAGATCATGGTAGCACCATTGCCTGTCTCTCCCAGATACTGCCATCCTGCCTGATTCAAGATGGCGGTGTCAGAGAGGGTCAGTAAAACAGGCTGACGGGAACATTCCACAGTGCCCCTGTAAGTTCAATGTGGCGCAGTTTGGGAAAACCAATTTAAAGGGCTTATTTCTGAGAAGATAGGATTGCACTGACCGAGAATGATCCTACAACTCAAAAAATAAATTTATTTTGAACCAGCTAGATAAGTTTCAACGGCAAACAGATTACAGTCAAAGAACTACTGCAATTTTCACCAATAGTTTCTATATAATCAGAGTTGATTACAGCTAATCGATTTTTCCTTTAAAGTATTAATGGAAATATATGTTTTTTCCAATATTATTTCACTACAAAACATGTTTCGATAATTAACTGAAGAAATCACTTTGCTCATAAATTCATTTGGAACATATCCATTCATTTTCCTTAAAAGATCCATTATATTGCCAATTTCAACCTTCTCTGAAAGTTTCTCGAATACTTATTTATTATAATTATGTTTAAAAACTTGTATTCTGCCTTGCTCTCAAAACTTTGGACACTGAAGAAAGCTAACAACTAAACAGAACGAAGCAATCGCAATGGTCCAATGGTGAAGGCACACCATCAGCTTTTTGACCATTGACCAGGCGCACTATGCTGCCAGTGGGGGGCTCACATCACCCAGTGGCCCTATTAATAATAATAATAATAATAATAATAATAATAATAATAATAATAATA
>JAJKFI010000004.1:5426989-5460711 GCA_029204185.1 Lerista edwardsae
CAGGGCAATCCTAGGCATGCCTACTTGGAAGTGCATGGACAGGCAGCTCAATCCATATTAGTGTCTTGCCAGTGTGCTGTGAGATAAAAAAAAAAGGTTGAAAAACACAGTTCTAAACTGTACCATAAGCATCACTTTACAATCAATGACAAAGCTCCCAGCAGGGACTCACCTATTGCTGCGGGAGGCTCCAGACTCCCCCAACCCAGCGTCGGATATGGCGCTAGCCGGCCGGCCTTGCCATTCCGGTGCTGAGTTGGATTGTGCCCTGAATTAAGAGCCCAATTCTGAGCTCTCTAGTGCCAGTGGCGCACTGGCGCTGCCAGTACTGGGTGTTGCAAGTGGGAAAAACTCAGCACCGGTGGAGAGGCCCACGCCAGTCTGCGCTGGGCCTTTGCACCCAATGGACACCAGAGAAAAGCTCCCAGTGTTAAGTGTCCCCACCGGATGGCAGGAAGGCTTTTCGGGATAGGGGGAAGGCAGGGAGGGGGCAAAACTGTATGGAGGGAGGTGGAACAAGGTGAGGATTGGGCCCAGGAGGCTGCCACCAAATCTTCTGTCCCTCCCAAGCCACATAGACTAACACATGTCTCCTAAGTTCTGCATCCAATCAATAGATCCGAACTGACCCCTCAGAGTCACCAGGGCTCGACACAAGGTAAGGGAACCAATGTTCCGTTTCTCCAAGGAGATATCCGGCAGCTCCTTTCCCTGGCTGTACCACTGGGTGCTGGGGAAGCTTAGGATTGGGCTGCCTCTCCATGCACCTCCAAGAAGGCATGCATAGGATTGCACTGCAAATCTAGTTCCAGGAACAATTCCTCAAATCATTCACAAAGAGCTGTAAGGCTATAAAGGCCTATAGGCGGAGTCCTGTTTCTGCCAAGTGCCATGCTCATTGCTTGCTCTATTTAAATAAGTAATACGGCAGGATTTTCTTTGGAATTCCACACGAGCCATTAATTGCATGGCTTCGGGTTAAATTAGACAACCACCCTGATTTCCATATGTCCCGGTTTCTCATAACTGTAAGGCAGGTCCTCTGTCAGCGTGAAGGCATATGGGTTCCATTTCTTTGTCATGCCTCTGTGCAGACTTTAAGACAATGATGTTCACTTCTAAAGGAATGAATGGCTGAATATAACATGGTGTCAGAAGATTTTTTTGGTATTTGTATTTGTCTATCCTTATATATTAGTTTTGCACTTAATTGCACTTTTTAATAAGAACATAAGAACATAAGAAGAGCCCTGCTGGATCAGGCCAAAGGCCCATCTAGTCCAGCTTCCTGTATCTCACAGCGGCCCACCAGGTGCCCCAGGGAGGCATGAGACAACAAGCTGCTTGCATCCTGTTGCCACTCCCTTGCACCCGGTACCAGTAGCACCCATTTCTCAGTGCTACTGATGTGTCAGATACATTATTTCAGAAACTGCACTACATAGACAAGCACGGATTAGGACTGCGCCGGAGCTCCCCATGGGGCAGGGGGAGTATTACCCCCTGCCCCAGGGGGGCAGCTCAATCCATATTAGTGCCTTGCCAGTGTGCTGTGAGATAAAAAAAAAAAAAGGTTGAAAAACACAGTTCTAAACTGTACCATAAGCATCACTTTACAATCAATGACAAAGCTCCCAGCAGGGACGTTTCTTCTAAACCAGTGTCCTTTAACCATGGGGTCGGGACTTAAAGCCCACACTGTGTAGCCCACTGCTGCATATTTTCACTGAGAGCGCAATCCTAACCTGGAGTTAGGCCGGCACAGTTAGTCCAGCACCAGGGCCACCATAACGTATGTTCAGACCACTCTCGGGAGTCAGGGAGAAGTCTTCCATGGAGTCTTTGTGAACGCAGCCACTGACTTCAAGGCCAAGTCAGAGATAAGTGAAGCAGCCCCCTCAGCCATGCAACCAGCCAGTGAACCCGCCAAGGAAATGAGGCACATTCAAGCGTTGTTTTACTTCTTCAGAGACATATAATTAAGTTGCAAGGAAACACCAATTAGAGCAGTCCAGCTAACAATCCAAGGTCAGAATTATAGCCAGTCATACAGCAACAGATGGTTCAAAGATGGCTAATCAGTCTGGCAGCGCTTCGCCCTTCCTCTCTCAACCCACACAGAAGGCTTCTGCTCACTGCCTTTTATCCTACCTTCCGGCCAATCAGCACAGTGCTGAGTCATGGCTAGGTCTTCGTGCCAAGCTGCACGTACATCACTCAGACACAGGTGCGTTCAATCACCTTACTCAGGCCCTGCGGTTTTCCAGAGCAAAAGAAACCAGAGCTGACTTCCAGAATCATCTCAGATCTTGACAGTCTTGATAGGGTGCATCAAGGAGACAGGAGACCAGGAGACAAGGTGTACAATACAAGGTGTAGCTCAGTGTTCTTCAAGCTTGAGGTAGGGACCCCAATGGGGTCGCAAAGCCTCAGTTGTGGGGTCACGGCAACTATGGGAATAAAAAAGGGTGACAATCACTAGACTAGAGCACCACTACCAGGTAAAAGGAGAGGCACCTGCTGTATCTCTTCAAGTACCAGGAGATGGTGTCGCAGTCTTGCTCAGTTTCTTAGAAATGGTGCTAAAATAGCTTTCACAAATGCCAGGCTACATCAATCAATCAATCAATCAATCCATCAATCCATCAATCCATCAATCAATCACTAGTATTTATATACTGCTTTTCAACACAAAGTTCACAAAGCGGTTTACAGGCAAATAATAACATTAAAGCTATATGGTAGCTTTTTCTGTTTAGTTACAGGTGAATGAGCGCAGGGAATGGTGGCTGTGGGTGGATAGGGTCTGGCAGGGGGCAGGATTGACAGTGGAAGAGCCCAGCCTGATCAGGCCAAAGGCCCATCTAGTTCAGCATCCTGTATCTCACAGTGGCCCACCAGGTGCCTCAGGGAGCACACAAGACGACAAGGTGCCTGTATCTTGTTGCCAGTCCCTTGGACCTGGCATTCTGAGGTAGTAATTGTTGTAAAGAACATTATGTGAAACTACACAGCCAACATGGGTCTGCACTAGACACATTGTCATGTTGTGGGCTGACATCTAGCGTAGTGAGTTCCATCACTGAAATATGATGATGAAGCCCAATAGACAAAAACATGAATCAGGGTCTACGTGATTATCCAATTAAGATCTGAAGTCCCACAATTTCACTGGCAGGTCATACCTCCAGTTGTGAATGAACAAAGATGGACAGACGCCCACTGCCAATAAAATATCGGAAAGCCAAGTTCAGTTTTCACAATGGACAAAAACAGATGTTAAAGTGAGTGAATTCCTTCAGCTCTACCCTGTGAATAATACTTTGCAATATCCTATGAGGTGGAAATTATCCTGCAATTAGCTGTCACTGTTATCTGCTAATGTGCCTAGTAGGTGAATCTTCCCTGCTGGTGTTCTGCAATCAAACTCTCTGCAAATGCACCCGAAAAAGTGATGTTAAAAGATTAGTGGTGTTCCCGGGGAGGGGGCAACAAATGAGCTCCTGCATAAAGCTGCCCCTCCCTCTCACCTTCAGAGCCATTCATGGCTCAAAGAGCTGGCTTGGAGTCAGGGCCAGCTTTAAGCCGATGTGGCCAATGTCGTCACATTGGGCCCTGCACTTCAGGGGGTTCCGCACCAGCACAGTGAGCATAACACCTGCTGCAGCCGGGATCTCTATGGACTGAAAGTCAATGGGGCAAGCAGAGCAACTTTACCTTGGGCCTCTCGCCTGCCCCTGCCTCCAAACTGCCCAAAATGGGCCTCCTGGAAGCAGTTGCTGGTGATGTCACCAGGTCACCACCAACTATTTCCAGGTGTTGTGAATGGCATCACAAGCACTTTTCTTGGAGAGAGGAGGGCCCCCCCCCCGGTGAAGGTGGGGGCCCAGAAGGAATGTCTCGCATTGGGCCCCGCCGCTGCTAGAGCCAGCCCTGCTTGGAGTATTTGCTTTCACCGTACCGAATGGCTCTGAGGGCAATGGGGAGGGGCTACTTTACAAAGGAACTCAGGCTCCTGCGCAACTTAGCATGTTTGCCTCACTGTAGGAATACCACTGCCAAAGATGGTGAAAACCCCACAGGAATGAATTTTGAGAATGAAGACAATTGCAAAGAGAGGACAAAAAGCCCCATTTCCAGAAGCAGAGCTTCCATTCACTGATGTGAAGATTCAAGCCTGCCAATTAGCCATTCAATTTGTTTTTGTTTTAAGCTTGCGATGTGACATTTTTAGTTGTTAGATCAGTAGTAATCTGAGACAGCAAAAGAGAATTAAGCCATGAAAAAAGCTCATCATGCCTTTTTCATAAACAAACCAAGAGCAGCTGTTCCAAGGTCAAAAACTGAAAAGAAAAAAAAAGATGTTGAAAAGCGATGTTAATGAATAGGCCTTAACTGGGGTAAAGTGTCACCTCTAAAGCAAATCATCCCACATTTTAATCATCACGTGGCACTGTAATGGTGGCAATTATGGTGGCAGTTAATGTAACTAAGAGACTTGTTCAAAGGATGTTATTATGGTATTAACTATTGATTTATACAAGATGGTTGATTAGATGACCGATAGTAACAAGCAATTGGGTTGTTCCGGGGTTACAATGGCAAAAGCTGTCTTGTGTGAAAGAGACCAGTGCTTAAAAGGAACCAGATTGCATTAAGCAAACAATCATGCATAAATAAGAAGTAATCAAAGTTACTGCAGGAAATGTATTCTGTTGTAGAGACACTCTGACCCAATGGCTCTGATGCACAGTTGTTGTTCCTGTCTTCCAGCTCACACTACTAGTGCCTAAAGCCCAGCCTTGTCAGTTCATCTTGCACATAACTATGGGAGCAATCCTAACCTGGCATTAGGCTGGCACAGTTAGGCCAGCAAATTTTGGCCAGCACAAGGGACACCGTAGAGGGCATTTGGACCACTTTCCAAGTCAGGGAGGATGGTGCACGTCTGTGTGCTGGCTTCTCTGACTCAGAGAGTGGCCCAGATATACTTTACATGTTTACGGTCCCTTGTGCCGGCCAAACTTTGCTGGCCTAATCGTGCCAGCCTAACTCCAGGTTAGGATTGTGCTCTATAACTTTTCTGTTCTGCTCCG
Organism: Lerista edwardsae; assembly: GCA_029204185.1. NCBI lineage: Eukaryota > Metazoa > Chordata > Lepidosauria > Squamata > Scincidae > Lerista > Lerista edwardsae. The sequence goes on from JAJKFI010000004.1 coordinate 5,432,086, forward strand.
ATGCCAAACTTGCTTCCTTCCAGAGTCATCCCTAAAGCAGGCGCTCACCAGAAGGAGCTCCATGTCCTGGAAGATAGGACTTAATCACGTTGCCTGTGCCCTACCAGGCTATCATTCTTCATTCAATGCAATAGCCTGCTTCTTGATTGCCTCTGTTTGACAATCTCCTGACCCTGTCACTTCATATTCCCACTGGTGCGTGGCAAAAACACAATTATCATCAGGTGCAGAAAGAGGCTAGGCTTGGAGTGAGCTGGAGATTGCCAAAGAGCAGTGTGGTGTGTTGCCCTCTTCTGGGGGTACCACTGGAGGCGCTGTCCGATCAACTCTTCCCCCCATAACACAACTTCTTCCATCTACAAGGACTATGCAGATGATTGCACAATGGTGGCTCCATATTGCTTGAAGCTGTGAGATACATGGTATCTCTTGTGGTTTCTATAAATGGAGACCCTGATGTTCACACATCCAGGGCCAGCCTTAAGCCAATGTGACCAATGTCATTATAATGGGCCCTGCACTTTTTTGGGGGGTGGGGGCACACCAGAGCAATGAGCATATCACCTGCTGCTGCAGCCAGGATCTCAATTAACTGTAAGTCAGTGGGGGAACAGAGCAGCTTGACCTTGGGCCCTCCCATCTGACCTACCTCTGTATGGCCCAAAATGGGCCTCCCTGGGGGTGACATCCTCATGTCACTACCAACAATTTCCAGGTGCTGTGCTTGGCACCACAAGCGCTGTTCTTGGTGAGTGGGGGGGGGGCCCTGCACACATCCCTCATCTAAAATTACAATGACTACTGGACAATGTGTGTAAAAGAGGCAATGGTTAGTCCTAGGAGTCATGGCTCTACAAATTAAAAGACAAATGACTAGAATTTAGTAAGGTAACACTAAGCCCACCAAGGACTGAACTTGAGTACCAGAAGAAGTGCATATATTAAAAGAAGCTGAGATATGCTTAATCAGCCCCCAGTGACTATGTAGTGCCACTTTTGTAAATGTAAAACTGCCCAAATGAGAGAGACCATTTTAAGAAATAATGCCTATTGATTCTGGAAAAAAAACCTCAGGTGGTAGTTCTGCTGTGGTTCAAGAAGCAGAGTCGCTTAAGGACTCCTATAAAAGTCACAGGGTGGAATGTCTACCTTAATACAGTTGTATAAAGGGCTTGATTACCCCAGTGGACAAAACATCCCATAAGAGTGTGTTTGGGTGTGAGAAACATTGCCTTAGCTAACATGGTCACCATTTCCCAGTTGAATCTACCATTCAACTAGTAGTACACCAGGGTTCTCCTTTATGAAGCAAGACTCGGAGCGCAATCCTAAACTGGAGTTAGCCCAGAACAGGCCAGAAATGATTGGCCAGCACAAGGGACGCACAGACGTGCACCATCCTCCCTGACTCCAAGAGTGGTCCAAACATACTTTATGGTGTCCCTTGTGCTAGCCAATCATTTCTGGCCTAACTGTGCCGACCTAACTCCAGGTTAGGATTGCGGTCTCATTTAGCTAAGAGTTTTGACTCTCCTTCTAACATAATAATTGATACTTCGTGGAGATAGCTTTCATCTCCTCAGTTAGAGAAGGCCAACTGCCATTCCATAGTTAGCTCTGTCATTGAGAAGAATGGCGTGTGTGTGGTGCACCATGTTGACTGACTACTGTGGTCTCAGGTAATTAAACATATATAATTTCATAACGTTTTAAACAAATGCGAGATAATGTACACTCCTTAAAAGATCAACACAGTCCAGGGGAAGTCAGTGGCCATGGACTCCAATGTGGACAGACAATATTCTCAGTCGCAGACACCCCACCCCACCCCCCGCAAAAAATGTATGAGAACAGTAATTTACCTCACAGTAATTTTCATTTTGTGGGGAATGAAAAGCAAGCTCAATTATTTATACCATAAAGTATAGGGAAGTATGTCCATTACTATTCCTATTTTATAGATTAGGGTTTAAATGATGACTTTCACCAGGTACATTGTTTCTGGAATATTCTTAATCCATACTCTGGTATCCTACTGATCCATGTAATAATATCCCACTGACTAAGATGATGGTGATATGATACTGCTTTTCAAAAGGGTAGTTCACAAAGCGTTTTACATCCTAAAATAAATCATGAAATTATTTTCTGCCCTCAAAGGGCTCACAATAAAAAAAAATACAGAAGACGCACCAGCACCAGCCACTGGCAGCGCAATCCGAGAAAGCGCACAGCGTCAACGCCACAGGGTTCTGTTGATGCTGCGCATTTAGCGCCCATGTGGGAGCACCAATCGGTACTCCCGCATCAGTGCTAAGGCAACGCCAATCCCATTGCGCCTGCGCGGGGCCTCCCTTGCGTCAGCCGGAGCCAGCCGGAGCAAGGGAGGCTCCATCATAGATCGGGGCGAGGGGGAGGGCGTTTATGGGTGGGTGACGGGCAGACTGGCAGGTGAGCTGGCCCAGGAGGTGGGCGAGCTAGGAGCCAGCTGAATCCTAAGCCTGATGGGGAGGCCATATGGCCCCGATTCGGACCATGCAATCTCCTTGGATCTGGGCCTGCTGTTTAGCAGATGCAGATCCGAGGAGTCCATAAGGGAAGCTAGTGCCTTCCCTACTGTAAGGGCACGAATGCCGCGGGGAGGGTCCAGCCTTGTCTATGCAGCGTTGGATATGGCGCAGGCCTGTCTGCCTCGCCATTCCAGCACTGCTTAGGATTGTGCCCTGGAAAAGACGCTGGGGTGAGGGGGGGCAGTTCCTCTCCACCTGCCAAATAAAGGAAGATGCCACTTTAACACATGCCTCTTTGCCTAGTTAACAGTGGTAGATGTAACATATATTCAACAGTTACATTTTTGTGCTCTTGGTAATGTCAATGCATATGCAAGAGAGCATCTTCTTCTTGAAAGAGTCCTGAGATGCTGTCTCCCTTTGATAAAACGTACTAATGAGCCTAATAGGTAACGTTTAGGATTATAAACATCTGATCTGCATCCACTAGATCACTCCAATTAGAGTTATATTTCTGGGAACTATTATTTAAATTAGAATATTTTTACCTAATGAACCACATCAGTTTGTTTCTTCTATGCATATCCCATGTTAGTCTTTGATCATTTAAGCTCAAGTCCACACGACTGAAAATGCTTCCTACTGCTTGCTGAGCATTCTTCTTTCCCTAGAAGTCTTGTTGTATGGTCATTCTCTTTAGGAGTCTCCCGATTGATTGATTGATTGATTGATTGATTGATTGATTGATTGATTTCAAGCAAATGCAGTTCCGTTCCATGGAAATGCTATGGAAATGTAATGGTTTCAGACTCTCAATCAAGGGAATTACATGGAGGAAACTTTTCTGCTTTCATACATTATTGGTACACATAAATACAATTGTTATTATGTGATACAAACATCACATAACCGTGTATTTAAATGATCAGAGAAAGAAGCAACACACCACACATGTGAAATAATTCACATGAAAAGATAACCTACTGTATATACTTGCGTATAAGCCTATCTCAGCAAGTTTTAAGCCAAAAACAATAGAATTTGCTATGACCCATGGATAAACTGAGGGTAAAACTTGGGGGTGGGGGATTATGAAATTCTTTAAAAATGACTTACCAGTAATTGTTCTGAGACAGCTACAGAAAGCCAACCAAAAAAACCCAGAACCATTTCACTTTCTTCTGAGACAGCACTGAAATGGAGCTATTCTCCAAACAAAAAGAGAAATGAAGGCGCTTATGGGAGCTGTAGGCTTTGTGAGGAATACAGTAGCAGCAGCCTTCATAATGACTACAATTCCCATAAGCGCCTTTACCTTTCTGTCTTGTTTGGAAACGGAAAATGGCTACCATTTTTTCTTGCTATCTGTTGGTGCCTGAGAACAATTACCGATAAGTAAACTTGCTCAATTTTTTCTACCCCTCCTGCTTTCTGCTTCTTAGGCCACCCTTAAACAACTGTTAGAAGCTTTATTAACTATACTGACCCAACCATAATCCAGATTAATTTTCAGGCATAATTTTTTAGACTTATACATGAGTTAAAGGGTAGATCAGTGTGGTCCAACATGCCCTGCATGTGGCCCATGAGGCCTTTTTGGTGCCCCATCATCATTATTATCATCATCATCAAACAGTATTTATATACCGCTTTTCAACATAAAGTTCACAAAGCGGTTTACAGGCAAATAATAATAATAATAAAGTTAAATGGTTCCCTGTCCCAAAAGGGCTCAGAATCTTAAAAAAAATGCAGAACCCCACCAGCAACAGCCACTAGAAAAGACACTGTGCTGGGGTGATGAGGAATAATTACTCTCCCCCTGCTAAGTATAAAAGGAACACCACTTGAAAAAGTGCCTCTTGCCCAGTTAGCAGGGGTGACCCCCAGAAAGATTCGCTGCGAAAGCCTCACCGTCACATCCTGCTTCAACAGTTTTTCAGCCTCCCTGCCATGCTGTCCTTCTCCTTTGGGGAAGAAGCTAGAATGGCATGGCAGAAAGATCAAAAAGCCCCAACACACCTTCCACCAGCTCCACCTCTTTTTGACTGAGCCTGCCAGTTCAAATGAACTGGGTTCACGCAGAGCAAATGTCTTCATTTGATCATCAGCACAGTTACTGGGAGGAATTATGAAAGACACAATAATTACGATTTGTTGTTGTTCAGTCGCCCTCCTAAGGAAATGACACACAGATCCCCATTGAAAATTTTCTTCCCTCTTATAAGAATCTCAACCCCACCCTCCTCAACCTACCATAGCAGTCCCATGGGCAGAACACAAGAGTCCCCTTCCATGGGGAATCCTCTTCCGTGGGGTTTTTAGCCCACAGGATGTACATTTTTTTAAAGGAAGAAAGAAATAAGAGCCACACAGCTGCATTAGTCCAAGTCCAAGTCTCAACATGGCGCTATTCAAAACAATATGGATACAAGGAAGCAGAATTGCTGAGTTGCAGTGGGTCCCCTCCATACCTGCGGACTCGGCATCTGCAAAGTTGAATATCCTGGTGAGGCTCCTGAAAGGCACTTCCAGTTGGCTGGTGCACTGCCCCCCCCCCACTGGATCTCCAAGCTGCAAATCGCTCTGATGGTGAGGGAGAGGGACTGCTTTACACAGGAGCTCAAGCTCCTGCAAAACTTAGTGTTTTGTCCCCCTTTAGGAATGACACTGGTAAAAAATGCTTGGCATGTTTAGGCTGGAGAAGAGAAGACTAAGGGCACAATCCTAACCTGGAGTTAGGCCAGCAATATTTGGCTGGTGCAAGGGACAAGTGTAAAGTATGTTTGGACCACTCTCAGAGTGAGACGTGCGCCATCTCCAAGATGACTTCAAGAGTCCCTGGCACATTGTCCCTTGTGCCAGCCAAACTTTGCTGGCCTAACTGAGCCGGCCTAACTCCAGGTTAGGATTGTACCCTACAGCCCTAGAAAAAGCCCAATCTCCTGTTAGGGGGCAGGGGTGGAGGGAGGGTGTCACCAGGGGTGGCAGCAGCCATGGGCGCCGGCGGGGTGTGCCAGCAGCGGTGAGGCAGCATCGCACGGAGGAACCGGCGCAGTTTTTGGCCCTCCCGCCCTCCCTCGTGCTTGTTTCACTCCAAAATGGAGCGATTCCGGGTGCAGGGAGGTGTGGCAGGCTGATGCACAGGGGCAGGGCGATGTGCCGGGGGTGCGGTTTCATCGCCCTGCCATGGGTGCGATCGCGGCCCCGTACGTTTCTGTTAGGGGGATTGTAAAAATTGCCTGCATTGAGATTGAGACTAGACTAGATTACCTCTAATTGCATTTCCATATGTAACACACAGGAAGAGTTTCCCTACTATTTATATCCCTACTTACAAAAAAAAGAGGGTTATAATTATACCGTTGTGTGCATTTCAATTGTGAACTCGGGAGGAAAAAACAACAACGTATACATACCCTAACTAAACAAACAAACAAGCATTGTCTTGTTCCTAAGTTCTTAAATTCCCTTTTTTAAAAGTCTCCTTCTAAAGTGAGGAAGATTCCATCTGTTGGAGGACTTTGGGATCTAACTCATGGTTTTTTGTTTCTTTTACAACTTTACCAAACACTCTCACATTTGAATGTTTGCTCAGTGACGCTCCATCGAACGTGGCTATATTTGCCCCATCCCCGCATGCTCACAAGGACAGGGCTTGCCAGCCAATGGGGATCGCCATGTTTGGCGGGGGCCGGGCTTGTGCGGAAAACGAACGCGCATGCGCCGCCCCCAGCTCAGTTCGAGCTCCGGTGGTGATCTGAGCGGACGCGTTTATACAGCGCTCCGCTCTCCTGTCGGGGCCTGGTCGAGCACAGCGTGCTGGCTAGCGGCGGCTGTGCTTTTGGGAGTGAAGAGGCAGCGGAGGAGCCCGGCGACAGCGCGGCAGAGGCTTCGTTGAGGGCTCGTCGCTTAGGGGTGGTTGCGGCCTTCGTGGGCCTTCTCTTCTGAATTTGACCTTCACGCACTGTGCATTGGTGCTGCTTCGGTGGTCGCTGCCCTTGGTCTACCCCCAGAGGTTATTCAGAGAATTGGGAGGTGGAGATCTGCAGCATACAAGGGTTTCATCTGCAAGCGAAGTTCCAAATTTCATGTTCTGTCTTTAAAGCCTCTTTCTTTTGTTGGCAGGTGCTGCATGTTAGAATTCTCAGAATTGGGCATTCCATCGTCTTTTGGGCAAGCAGGCGAGCAGCGGCCACCAGTTTTGGCACCCAGTTGGGTTTAGGAGCTGTTGCTGTTATCCGTTGGGTAGGGGTCAACTCATGCCTGAGGCATGATTGAGACATATAATACAAAATTATGCATGGAAGGGATAGAGTCGATAAAGGGATGTTCTTTTCCCTCTCTCAAAACACCAGAACCAGGGGGCATCCGCTAAAACTGAGGGTTGGGAGAGTTAAAACAGATAAAAGGAAGTACTTTTTTTACCCAGTGGGTAGTTAATCTGTGGAACTCTTTGCCACAGGAGGTGGTGATGGCATCTGGTCTTGATGCCTTTAAGAGGGGATTGGACAGATTTCTGGAGGAAAGGTCCATCGTGGGCTATAGGCCATGATGGATTGTGCAACCTCCTTACGTTGGTGGTGGGCTACTTCAGAGTACTGGGTGCAAGGGAGTGGCAAAAGGATGCAAGCATCTTGTTGTCTCATGCCTCCCTGGGGCACCTGGTGAGCCGCTGTGAGATACAGGAAGCTGGACTAGATGGGCCTTTGGCCTGATCCAGCAGGGCTCTTCTTATGTTGTTCTTATGCCCCTCTTGGGTAAATGTTTGGCTACCCATCTGCCACCGCAGTTGTTAGTCCTCCACTTGGGAGGGAATGATATTGTGCAGTGGACCACCCTGTCTTTGAGGGTGCAAGCCATTGAGAACTTGCAGGGCATCCGTAGCTTGGTCCCGGGGATACGGATCCTTTGGTCCAACCTCCTGGACGTTTTGTTAAGAGCATTGGGGAGCGGTCATAGTGCACCCCTGCAATTGTTTCTGTTACCTGGTTCTCTTTAGGGGTGATGGGGTGCATCTATCTCCCATCAGTTCAGACATATTCTTGAGCCCAGCTGTAGCTGGGCATTCGGAACTTTGTTCTGTGTTGGGGTGGTGGGGGTCAAGCTCCAGTCTAACACACACACACCCCGTGTGGCAGGTAGCATGCTGGGGGTAGATAGGGATCTTATGATGTTCACCTGAGATAGCACAGCTGGGGATAGCCTACCACTCATAAGATGCTTAGCCGGCTCAGTGAGATGGTGGTTACCCCTGCTTGGATTCAGCTAAGGCTACGCTTCGGCGAGGCTGGGGTGAGCTGGCAGGGTCAAGCTGTCTCGACCCTCGGGTTGGCAATGATGGACTTAACCTGTCCATGGTGGGCTAAAGTCTGGAACCAGGTGATATTCCCGTGGTCATCCAGACCAATCGGGGAGGCAGACGGCTAGGACCGTTTCCCCTTAGATCCAGCACACTAGGGGTGTTTAGGCCCAGCTGCCAGTTAAGTTGTAAGTTATGTGAATTTCAATAAAGTGGCCCATAAATCCAAGCTCTGGTCTCGTGTGCTTATTGAGGGGATACAGGGTAAGTGTTGAGAGTTGTGTTTTGAAAAGGAAGAGGAGCCAGATTGAGGTCCTCACAGTTACATGTGACCCACTGCACAATCTGCGGAACGGAACGGACTACTGCCAGACATTCCCACATGGACTCACATTCATATATGCATTCAATTTCTGCGTTCTCCCCTCTTTCTCCAGTGTTTCACAACCTGGGGGTCGGGACCCATGCCCCCAGGCAGGCGTCTGCAGTTGCTTTTGCCCCATACACAGATGTAGCTAATTTTAGAAGTGAATATACAAATGAAACCTGAAGCATTTTTGTTGGGTATGCTGGATGATTGTGTGAGGAAGGACTTCCAAAGGACTTTGGAATTTTATTTTTATTTATGACGACAGCAGCAAGAATACTATATGCACAACACCCAAAATCTTTGGAAATACCATGGGTCAAAGACAGATGCATGAAGTTTTAGAACTAGCAGAAATGGACAAACTTGCAATTTTAATTAAGGAGAAGTCAGTAGAGACATTTATAAAAAAACTCAAAACCTCATTTTTGGGGGGGCAGGAGAATAAAAAGAATAAAAAATAAATGACTGGCACAGGGAGACAGGTTATTTTAAGAATGGGTGAAAGAGACTTTCATCATGTGCTATAAAGATTAGGGTCATTGCTTGGCCTTTGTGAAAAATAGTGTATTACTCTATGCTTGCGGTAATTTCTAGAAAATTCTATATGTTTTAATTCTAATTTTCTTTGATTTTATTGTGTTAGTTAATAAAAAGTTTTGAAAAAATAAAAAAGGAGAATAATAGCCAGAATGGGGACCCAAAGTTGCCATTAGTATGGCACTTGCGGGTTTCGCTGCCACTGCCTATCACAAATAAATAAAAAGGATTTTTTATTCACTTGCATTTGGCGACATCAGTTAAACCTGGAAGCAGTGACGTAGCTAATGAAAGTGTAGCCCAGTGCAGAGGGCAAAATGATGCCCCAGAAGAACGTGACAGCAGGAAGTGACATCAGAGTTGTATTTTCATTTTCTTATTTTTGAGGCCCTAACCTTTGATAGAATGATGACATTACATTCCTATTTGTTTCATTGCATTCTGCATTAAATTCCACATTGAATGATATAGAATATGATGGTATTATTCATACATAATTTCACCATTTTGGCCACTGGTGTCAAGCTCAGCTTGTTGCTCCCCTAAAGCTTGTAGCCCGGTGCAATTGCACCCCCCTGCACTTCTTCAGCTATGCCCCTGCCTGGAAGTGGTGTACTTACAGTAGCTATGGGTCCCCTGTCAGGTTGCTACCCTCCTTAAGGGTACAGTGCCCAACCAAAGGTTGTGAACCGCTGCTTTAGCTTGAGAACTCAAGTAAGGTTGACTGCATCCAGCGGTGTTATGCTGCCGGAACGCTGGGCGGGACATCCGGGTGATTGACAGCCCGCCTGTCGCGTTCCGAAGCGTTACGCCATTTGCGTAACCAATTACGCCGCTTGTGCATGTTACGCAAATGGTGTAATGCTGCAGAACGTGACGGGCGGGCTGTCGATCACCCGGATGTCCCGCCCAGCGTTCCGGCAGTATAACACCGCTGACTGCATCCCTTGAGTGAGCTCCACACTGTTACCCAAAAGCTTCATAAATAAGCCAGTAGATCCTGTTGTTGTGACTCACGGGCTGGAACTGCCACAGAAACATCTAGAAAAAAATTTGGGGGGGAGGATCCGATGCCTATAATTTGGAGCAGCCAGTAAGGCACAGTTTGGAAGCTGCAGGGTTGTTCTGTATGCACGCTGACATGGAGGTGACATTTTTCCTCCTTTATTGGGAGGAAAATGGGATGGCAATACATTTCACAGCCTATTATAAGTTGTCCTGCCGATTCTGATAAATGTGCAGAGTTCTGTTATCATGAGCTTTGTTTGAAATAAAATACTCCAAGCCTATAGAATCACCGCAGACGTTTGTCCTAGATAAACTTCCAACCAAAAATAATGCCCACCCTTCTGTTTCAGTTCTCTCAGAGCATTTTGGCAAATTAGAACCGAAATCCCTTTGTTTCAGCAACAAAGAGGCCCCCTTTCTGATTATTCAAATAGGAATATGAGCCTAGTCAATGTTAATAAGAAAAATGACAGCGTGTAGACATTCCAGGGCAGCAATTAACATAATGTTATCTCTGGAGCTGGAGCTTCACTTACTTAACATGAAGGCGCTTCACACGCATGCTGATCTATGCATGACACTTTAGACTTTTTTACAAAAGGAGCTGATTGAAATACCTTTCACAAATATTTAATCACAAGCAACTCTTAAAAAAATTGCACTAAAAAAAGGGAATGGGGGGGGGCTCAAACGAAAATAAATAATAGATCCTCATTTTCCAATAAATTTGTTTATCACCGCATTGACTGCAGCAATACATGAATATTTCATTGTTTTAGTTTGGCAGATTCAAACAGGGGGCAATTCAAATTCCGCCACTGATAGATGGGGCCTGATCATCCAGATTCAGATTCAAGGAATGTCTGTCACAAAATGTGGAAGAATGTAGGCAAACAAAGCTGTCCAGTCATCCCCCTGATGAATCTGAAGAGGAAGGAGAGCAAAGGTCTCTATCTACGGGCGCATCTAGGGCTTGAGGGCGAGTTCAAGTGTGTGGCCATTCATCATGGGCAGGCTGCAACATCTGCAATGTCAGGGGACCACTTGCCTGTACAAAACAGCCTTTAAGACAAAGCATCAAAGGAAAACATTTCCGCATCAACTGACATCACTTCAGGCAACTGACATCACATTTGAGGCAATGTACAGACACACAGCACAATCCTATGCAGGTCCACTCAGAAGTGAGACCCATTAGGTTCAAAAACACTCACTCCCAGGAAAGTGCGTATGATTGCAGCCACAGTTGTAAGTCTGTGGCTGATGTGCATCCTTGTGTTAACATTACACTCAATGCTGCAACGTGCATGTATAACTCAGCTGTGGCATTACCAGAAGTGGGTGAAAACAAGTTTTGGTTTGCTTGTTTTGTTTTTGTGGATTTTGGTGTTTTCAAAAGTTAGAAGTGCAGAAAGTGGCGTTACGTGTTTTCTCTTGAAAAATTACATTATGATTAAAAACTATACATTATAATGATAAAATAATACTTTATAAGTTTACTATGTAGGTGATATTGTAGGTATAGTGTCAGCAGATGCAGCCACAGTCATTACCTATGCACCCCGTTAAATAATAAATAAAACCAAATAAAACATTTGGATTGCTGTCAGAGTCAGAAAGGCCAGCACACAGACGTGCACCATCTGTCCTGACTCAGAGAGTGGTGCAAACATACTTTATAGTGTCCCTTGTACTGGCCAAACTTTGCCAGCCTAAATCCAGGTTAGGATTGCACTCTCTGTTGCTGTCGGATGTTGGTGAGCTCTGGTGTGTCACCCAAAACATTGTGGCATGTCACTTTTGCCATGTATATACTTTCGCCATCACTTATATAGGAAGTTGTTCATTCAAAGAATTAAGCATGGCCATCTCATTCCAACACTATAGCTAAATTAAATACATCAAGTAGAAATGGAAATAACCCAGACCAGCTGTCATTTAAGACAATTTTTAAAAAAGATGGAACTTGCGGGAAAGTTTTGCCACAGTACTGGATTGGTACCATTTTTTAAAATTGCCTTTAATTCGCAAATGTCAGCATTTCTCCATTATTCAGTTCAGGGTTCTTCCCTCAGCCCACATCACTTTAAAAAAAAGTCCGTAGAAAGAAGCAGTCAGAGTGGCTTGGACATTTTAGAAAGTCTCTCCACAAATCACTGCCAATTATGGAGGACTTGATCCCAACCAGCAAAGAATGAGGAGCGAAATACGCAGACTCAACTAAATATTGGAAATGTTTCCAGGACACTGAGTATTCGGAAAGGGGAATAGAAGGGAGAGGTTAGATGTGCAACGAGAATATTAAAAGAATCTGAAGACGCTGCAGTTATGACAATGCACGCTGATGATCATCCATGAGACACTGATGGATTAGGAGGCAGTGTGTTAACAATTAACCCAACCCCAGCACTAGCTGAATATTATGCAAAATCCTGAAGGATATGTGAAATCAATATACGATCCTCTTTTATAAATGCATGCAGTAGATTATAAAATTCAGGTTATAAACCTGGGCATACAAAAACACAAAGAGAGTCCAAGTAGGATAAGACAAACCTAATCAACATATCCTGCAACCCTAATATCACATCAAGGGGGGAAAAAACCTAATTAATATGGTAAAAGGCAATCAATACCCATTTCCTTAATACAAAGAAAACCAATGATAGCTGACAGTTCCATCAATTCATACAGCTTCAGAGTCGCCAGTAGTATCAAACAAGAACTAATGGCCCAATCCTAAGTAAATGCCCTCGACAGCGCTTCCGCATCAACATGTGAGCTACACCCTATGGTGGGGGGTGGGGAGTTGTAGAAGTCTCAAAATGGCAAGGGACAATTTGCTCCCTTATAGGGGGCAAGCCTATGATGCCTTCAGAAGTCTTCTTGGATCTACGCCAGCCATTTTGCTGGCACAGAATCGAGGAGAGTAAGGGGGAGGGAAGAAGAGCGGGGAACAGGGATAGGATCCTGGCACATGCTGGTGTTGCAAGGATCCAACTCTTCCTCCCTTGTTCTGAATGAATGAATGAATGAATGAATGTTCTGACAACCTACCCCTTCCCACCCAGACACTCCCCAATTCATTCCCCTCTCCGCCCTACGCCATTTCTTACCTGCGTTCCTGCGAGTAGCTGGCTGCAGAGATAGGCAGCTGATACCACTCCCATTTGAGATGATAGTTCCAAAATAGGTGCCATTGGGGCAACATGCGTCCCACCATATGCACGTTTGCAGCAATGGAATGTGTTCCGCTGCTGTAAATCCTTAGTTAGGATTGGGCCATAAGTTGTATGGAAGTCCTCTGCCTTCCATTTCTTGAAGCATACCAGTGTTTGGTATGTTGGCTATTCCATTAAGCAGTGGTCTTCCACCTTGGGGTCAGGACCTCAATGGGATCGCAAAGCCTCAGTTCTGGGGTCATGGCAACTTACATGAATAAAGGGTAAACTGTACTTATAGGTAAAGGCATCTGGTGTACCCCTTCAGGGATCAGGAGAGCAATCCTAACCTGGAGTTAGGCCGGCACAGTTAGGCCAGCAAAGTTAGGCCGGCACAAGGGGAACCGTAAAGTATGTTTGGACCACTCTTGGAGTCAGAGAGGCCAGCACAGAGACATGCCCAGAGGCGGCATCCAGGCTGAATGGCCCAGTATGCCGTTCCGCTAGTTCTGTGGAGGGCCCGGGCCACGCCGCCTCTCCAGAGGACGGGCGAGCTGCTGCTGGGCCCACCCGCCCTCCCTTGCATCCTGAATCACTTAACTCTAAAATGGAGCGATTCGGGCGCAGTGAGGCTTGGGGAGGCGTGGCAGCCCTCCGCCATAGGGGAGTGACATCACTGGACATGCCCCATCCTCCCTGACTCAGAGAGTGGTCCAAACATGCTTTAGCGTGACTTTTGTACTGGCCAAACTTTGGCCAAACTTTTTTGGTCTAACTGTGCCAGCCTAACTTCAGGTTAGGATTGTGCCCCTGGTCCAGTTCAGGTTCATAGAAATTGTGCTAAAATAGCTTTCACTAGTGCCAGGCTTCATGGTACCTTTTTTCTGCTTTCTAACAAGAATATTTGACTACAGTGAACAGTACTGGGTGGGCATAACAGAGTGGGGAGAGGCAAGTGATGGGGAAGATAAAGAGTATCAAGAGGGGTGGTGGGCAGATGGGGTCCAAGGAGGTTGGTGGGATCAAGAGTGGTCTCCAGGCTCATACTTAATTCATTTATTGGGGTTGTGGCAGGAAAAAGGATGAAGATCACTGCCATAAAGGCTCTGTACTTTGGCATTACAGCTCTGAGGGTGGGTTTGCACAGAACATCAGGTGGCCACAATAACAGCTTTAGCTTCATAGCAGCTTTAGGTTCATTACATCCAGTAAATCATGGGGTATTTGGGGCTATCACAGTCTTTCTATTAATTCAATGCAACTATTAAGGGATTGTCCAGTATTTTCAATGCAAAAATGTGATGATCTCATACTAAAATTGAGTGATCAGAAAGCGTTGACGTGATATTGGAAATCCCACCCTCTTTGTTCATGTGTGTGACATTAAAATGGCGGGATAACCTCTCAATTATAGGAAGTTACATTTGAAAAGAAACACAGACTCTGAAAAACGACACATTTGAAAACCTAAATGGGGCAAAAAGGATAGATTAACAATAGCTTAGAACAACTTGTCCCTTCCTACGACCCTTCCATAAAATGAGAAACAAATATCATCAGAAAGACGACAATGGCAAATAGTATTTTTTAAAAGCTCATTAAAGATTGACATTGGAAAGTGGAGAACACAATGACAAAAATGGAAACGACAGCTTTGATTGCAAAACAGCAAAGATCTTCACGAAAAGAAAACAATTTCATTGTGCCTTCTGATGGGAGATCAACAATGTAGGGGCATTAATATTGCAGAAAGAGACAACATAATAGGTTTCAGAATAGGCTGATAAGCCTTTTCATGCAATCAAGGAATGAAACTTCCATCTATGTACTGCATTGTCTTCTTTAAAAAAAAATTAGCTTCATCTTAGATTTTTAAGAAAATATTTTCATGGTGCTCTGATGATTAAGCATGAAGTTGTGAAAAGATTGCAAAGGTACAAGAGCAAACACATCACAAAAACGATGGCTTTCCCTTTTAGTGTTGCTAGGCACGTCTGCTAGCAATTTTGTTCTCCATGGCTTTGTAGAGAGCCTTGGGTTGGACTTCATCTATCAAAAAATAAATAGCAAATCACTTGACGGATACGCCACTCGAAGGTATGCCTGTGAGGACAACCAATTTTACCATTTCATAATGTTTGTAAAACAGGATGCCTTCTGGAATGGCTTTTGTTGCCAGGTCTGAAGATTAGGATGAAATAGAGCTAGTAAGGCTCCACATGTTCATTCTGAACAACACAAATGGACACAGTGTTACCACATTGCAGGCACACTATGCACAGGCGACATCAAGTTTACATCTGCAAAGCGATGTGCATATACCGGGATCACATTGTTTATGGTGTGCCGTCTTGCTAGCAAAAAGCAAAGTGGTTTTAAAATATCTTAAAACAGAGAAATTCGAAGCACAAAAGGTAAGAAGAGTCAGGGTCACTGCACTGGAAGAACCATTATGGGCTGGCCCAACCATAAGGCCAGTTAAGAAAGTTGCCTCAGGTAGCAGGTAGGTGGGAAGGGATTGTAACTTATTTTATTTATTTAGCGTATTTTTATACTGCCTTTCTCCAGATTTCACTGGACACAAGGTGGTTTACATTGGCAGTCTGTTCATAAACCCCTTTTTTTCAATTGGGGTTTTTGCAACTATTGTTCTATGTGCAATTCAGAGAACCCTCAATTTCTTCAGCTGTTTCCCTTTCAGTCCTCCTGGCTGCACTCTGACGCCTTCAGAGCCTTCTCCCACTCCCTGGATTTGAGGGGGATGGAATAGAAGAGGAAGTCGGGTGGGCTCTAGCCACCACTCATCTCTTCCCTACACACTCTCTTCCACTCTGTCTCTCTGTTAACCTGGAAGTGATGTTGTGGCAGGAATTGATATCATCAAGCAGGAAGTGCTGTCATTGTTACATAATAAAATGACACTCCTGAAATGCAAATCGGCATTCTTGGCATCCTTTCCATTCCTGATAACAGGCAGAAGAGGAGGAGCGGTGGTGCCAGCAGTTTACACAAGAGCAAGAGTTCCATAGGCAAGAATCCCATCTCAAAAAGCCCCATTCAGGGCACAGAAAGAACAGCCCCCTCCCCCCGCCCTGTTATTGATCCCCAGCGCCTGGCATGCTAGAAATACTGTTTCTGTGGAGATTTCGTTCAGCGACCATGGCTAATAACTACTTATAGATCTATCTTCCATGAATGTGTTTAATTTGGCTAATTCTGTTTTTAAGCCACCAAAATAGCATCAACAGTCACGTCTTGCAGCAGTGAATTGCACAAGTTAATTATACATTGCACAAAAAGGTGTTTCATTTTTGTTTGTGCTGAATTTAGAGCTGATCCATTTCTTCAAGTGTCCCTGAATTCTCATATTAGGAGAACTGCAGACTCCCTTCACATGAAGAATAATTGCATAAATTTCATCCATGTCAACTCAACTAAAAATCAAGAAAGGAAATGTGCTTCAACACCGCACCAGGCCACTTTGGTTGCCTTTTTCTGCCTCTTCCAGGTCTACTATACTAGTGGTATTCAAACTGCTTAGACTGGGACCCACTTTATAGAATGGCATTCGTGTCAGGACCCGCCAGAAGTGATGCCACTAACCTGGAAGTGATGTTGTGGCAGGAAGTGACATAATCAAGCAGGAAGTGCTGTCATTGTATCATAATAAAATGACACTTCTGAAATGCAAATGGACTGCAGCAATTGTACAATCATGAAACATCCATGACAGAAAGCAAGATTAGGTCAAAATACAATGTAAAAGGACTGAACTAAAAATAAATTTATAAAAAACAACTCAATTGAATATTCAAAATTTTAACAGTCATAAAAGGAATGTAACAAGAATAAGGTCTGCAGTTTCCAAGATGGCTGCTCCCAACTTTCCATGATCCACCTGACACTAGGTCGCTACCAACCAAGTGGGTCCCAGCCAGTGGTGGTATCTAAAGCGGGAGGAACCGGTACGCTGGGCGGGACTTATGTGTGATTGGCTGCCCATCCGTTCGGTTCCGCCCTGCCCTGGCCTCGGAGGGGGTGCCTGCTCGCCGAGGGGGACGGGCGGGAGCGCGCCGGGTGCCTGGGTGAGCAGCGGTGGGGCGCACCAACTGGGGGCAGCCCGCGCGGCAGGTGGGCAGGCGGCGGAACAGAACAGATGGGCTGCCAATCAACCGTAGGTCCCACCCAGCGTTCTGGTTCCTCCCGCTTTAGATACCACCACTGGTCCCGGCCCACAGTTTGAATTGCACTGGATTACACTATTTTGGAGATGGGACAACTTGGATTGTATACAGTAGTCCAAATATGGCCGCCCCATAGATTTATAAAAAGCCGCCAACTACTTCCAGGATGGGGGAAGGGTGAAACGAATGTTGTTTGGGGGCAGGGGCAGGTGGGCGGAGGACAGTCCAAGAAGCAGATCAGACACGAGAGGGAAGTGGGACTGGCCTGGGCAGAGGCAGATCTAAGGGAGGGCAAAGCTCTAAGTTTTGCAAGAAGCCTTACCTTGCAGTGGAAATCGCTCTTCTCCTGCACCGTTTTAGCCAATCCTCACAGGGAACAGCAACATCTTGGCGTTGCTTACTGGCTACAGCAGCAAGGGAGAGGAGGGATGACAGGGTAAGGCTTCTTGCAACACTTAGAGCTTTGCCTTCCCTGTAGATCCGCCTCTGGGCCTGGGCAACCTCCGGCCCAACCAGCATTACACGGGCTGCACAGATCCAAGTAGCCCCATAGGACTAACTGGTGCCCAACAAGGGGTAAGGGGAATGAAATCCCCTTACTCTAAGTTGTGCTCCAGCTTACTCCTAAACTGTGCTGGGTACAATGCAGGCCAGTCAGCCAGCCTGTTCCAGTGTAAGTTAGGATTGCGCCCTTAAAGTCATCCGAACTAAAATGCAAGATAGATCCCTGAATGTGCACACAGTAAACGGCACATTTTGATGACAGCTCTTTAGATGTGTAGCTAGACACATACACAGAGGCAGCGCCATTCTTACAGGAGAAATAATTCAAAAAGAAAGTCTGTGGTTTTGGAATAGGAAGAGGCTTCCAATTTACTGTTCTGGAAAACAAAAATCCATTCCATGGCTCAAAGATTCCTTGTGGATTATAAAAGAGGAAACCACTAACAGAAAAAGAATTATTCACCACATTATTAAACATGACAAAAAGCTTTGGAATGGAAGCTTAAAACAGGCTACTTAAGATTCCAGCAATCCCTAGGACTTCGGCAACGAGGAAAAAAAAATGTTCAAAAGCCTTTATAGTTGCTGTCAGATTTGTGTAAAGCATTTGCGATTCCTGTGAACTTATTTATATAACAACCTGAAACCTGAAGCCAGCTTGAAAGTCTTTCATTTCTTAATTATTCAGAGCTGGAGGTGCTGTGGCAACAAAGGATGCGAAATGCCTCTCCTTCGAACACAAGAGCAGCAGCGGAGGATCGGAAACCACAGGGTTTTGCCTGAACATGCTATTGAATGACAGTTATCGCTTGATTATCAGCTGCATCTATTTAATACATGAACCGTGTCTAGCGAGGTGGGTTTTTTTTCCCCCAGCTTTCCAGCCTGAGCTGACAAGCAAGAAAGCAACATACGAGCTACACTTCTCTACATAATTGACTGTTTCACATTGATCTTCATCTTTCCCTAGTACGGTACGTTATTTTTAAGGATGTGCCACAAGTTGCGAAACATCCCAAGGACTCATCATGCTGCCTCCATGAAGAATGTTTCAGACCTACTTGTTGGGTACATATTCAACCTGGGACATCTTTGGAGCGCTGGTTCAGAACACCCAGAATCACCAGCCACACATCTTCTGCCTCGGCAGATGTGGGCTATTCCCAACTGCCCATTAGCAGCGTAATTTGCATACAGAACGTAATGCTGCCAGGTGCTGCTTTATTAGAGGTAATGCTTTCGGCCCTTTCTCTATAGAACTAAAATAGCAAGGAAAGATGGTGTTCTGCCGAATTCCCTGCCAGGCCTCTCCAAGGGCCCTAATGCCCACACTAGGCTAACTAGTTTCCCCTCCAGAGCGGCCTCAGAGATAGGCAAGAGGGAGGGGGTTCAGTCACCCACTGGGCCTCCTCTCTTCCAGCAGCTTTGATTGGGATCACTGGCTGGCCAGCCTCCTCCAGACTGCCCTCATCACTGGCTTGGCCCCAAACTACCTTAATTCTAGCACCAACAAACCCCACCACCAAACAACAGGCAGGCAGCTTGCCCAAGCCACAACTGCCTCCTCCACTTGGTGGCTCCAGGGGTGTGGCAGCCATACAACAACTCCCAATGGTCCCAAAACAACCTTACTTTAGGCAGTTCCTCAGTCAGTCAGTTCCTCAGTCCTTCAGTCCTTCAGTCCTTCAGGCAGGCAGGCCGGCTGGCCGGCCGGCCAGCCAGCCAGCCAGCCAGCCAGCCAGCCAGCCAGCCAGCAGTCCGTCCGTCCGTCCGTCCGTCCGTCCGTCCGTCCAGCACCTACCTGGTACTCCCATCCAGCACCTTCCCAGGTCCTCATCCAGCACCTTCCCAGGGCATTTACTCCAGCTCCTGCCTCCCACTTTATACTGAGGCCAGCCAATCAGTGTCTTTTGCTAGGCAGGCTCTAGCATCAGCCACACCCATCTGCACCTGTGCTAACCTCCCTTCATAGCCAGGGGCCTCATCAGCCTGCAGCTGTGCTCCCGAGGCTTGCAAAGACCTTGGGGATTAACCCTACAATCCCTGGCTTATCTGGGACAAGGGGCCATTGCTGATACCATTCCCTATCTCCTTGGGGTATCTCCTGCCTTTTCCAATACAGATGGTAGGAAGCTGCTGTGTAGAACTCACATGAAGAATAAGGTATGCTAGCATGTCAGAGTGTTTAGCTCCACTAGGACTAAGGGCCCGATTCTGAAGCTCTGATTGTTGGCAGTATTTATTTATTTATTTATTTTGAAGAATTTATACCCTGCCTTTCCCATGCCGAAGCAAATGCCCAAGGCTGCTTACATGAGCAGGCTAGTCTAAAACACCATTTTTTAAAATGGGATTTTTACAAATATACAGCATTCTTGTGATCTGCCAAATCCTCAGGCCCAGTTGTAGCCTTCACAGTGTGGTTCTCTCGCCTCGCTGCATGCTATCAAGCCTCAGCAGGCAATCGCAATTCCAGCCTGGACAGGTCCTCAAGGTCGTATTCCGTTCTTTTGCCGGCTGGCCTCCTCACACACTCCCCCGGAACTCTCACTTGCGGTGAGCTAATCAGTTCCACAGTGACTCTGTTCTGCCACCACAGGTACTGCAGCTTGTCACAGCCTGGCATTCGTCTCCCATCCAAAAACAAGCCACGGATTCTCCTGCTTAGCTTCAGGCAGTGCCAGCAGCTCAACCGTCAGTCCACACCTCCTGCCCATACATGCATACCACCAACTGAAAGTGTCATGAACATGCCAAAAAGCATTTCAAGGCTCCGCGGGAGGAGGGAGCACCAGCATAGGGCCAGCACATCAGCACTGGGCCTCAGCACTGAGCAGGAGGCTGGCATTCCAGCAGCACTGGGCAGCAGTAAGTGCTTTTTGGGGTGGGGGAGGCCCAGAGGGGGCATAATGGGTGGGGGAGGGGATGATTGGGCTGCAGAATCCTGAACACCCTCCCTAGCCAAGCAGCCCAACATGGGCCTCCTTGATTCTGCACCTATTCATTGGAAAGGTGTCGGGGGAGGGGAATACATTTTGATAAAGAAACAGTAGGAATTGTTTTGAAAATTAACACTTGAGTATCACATGCATGCAAGGAAGTAGATAAGAGAATGTTTAGAGAAAGGCCATATCCACTTCAATAGCACTGTAAAAAGCAATGGAAGGAAAGAAACCAGGTGATTAGGGTTTGCCCGCAGAAACCATTTTCCTACTGGGCCAAATTCAGCCAAAATTCCTTCTTCAAGGCTTAGACTGCAGTCCTAAACATACTCCCTTGGAGAAAGTCCCATTGAATTTGATAAGACCTACTTTTGAGTGGATATGCATAGGATTGCACTGTTTGAAATCTCACAGGATTTCAATTTAGAGAGCAATTCTAACCTGGAGTTAGGCCTGCAAAGTTTGGTCGGCACAAGGGACACCGTAAGGTATGTTTGGACCACTCTTGGAGTCAGAGGCACCAGCACACAGATGTGCACCATCCTCCTTGACTCCGAGAGTGGTCCAAACGCAGTTTACAGTGGCCCTTGTGTTGGCCAAACTTCGCTGGCCTAACTGTGTCAGCCTAACTCCAGGTTAGGATTGCGCCTTAGTGCTTCAGCCTACTATGGTGGCGCAGCAAAGCATTTGCGTATTATAATTTGCGTATTATAGCTACGGCAGAGCCAGCGGGAACTGGAAGTTTTCCGATGTCTCCACTGGGGGGGGGGGAAGGTGGTGATGCAGCTTACCATTGTTACATGGTGAAAGCCGCAAAATGGGCCTGCCCCACACTGGCTACCATACAGCTCCAAACGCTCCAAATGCCGCTTCTGGGCTGGGGTGGCGCATATGCAAGGGAGAGGGGTGAGTGCGCAGGCGTGGGAGGACATGATGACGCAGGGGGAGCATCATCATGTCACCCGGCCCCGGGGTCCTACCCCTCCAGCTATGCTACTATCAGCAGGTCCTCCCACTGGGCCTAGAGAGCCTTGCTGGAAACAGACTCAAATCCATCTGGTCCAGCTTTCCCTCCCCAAGAGCGGCTGGCAAAGTGTCTCTGAAAGCACGCACAAACAAGGCACAAAGGTAGTGGCTAGGAGGAAAACGTGAAGAGAACTGCTATGAGAAGTTAATAATCCTAAACAATTCCTAGCATGTCCTCAAATATTAAACAACATCTATTCCTAACATGTCCGTAGCTGAGCTTCGACTTTATTTGAAATCCTGCAGCTGTCAAGAAGGAGACAAAGAAATTCAGATTGCCCGTTGCTCCTCCTCACCCCAAATGTAAATGCAGCCATCTCCCTGCCCCATCATCTTCCGATTCCCAGCCCTGTCCTGTTTATTGATATGCATTGTGCCAGCTGTCACGCCGGATTGCCGAACGCAAGCCACCTCTCCTCCCCTCCCTGAGCCAGTAAGGTGTTCATTTTCCCCGGACTTTACGCCAATGAAAGCATGCCTCCCTGGTACCTCTTCGTACGCAATACGTGGCCCGTTAAAAAAACAGCGTCATGAATATTCTGTTTAAAACGGATAAGAAAAAGGACATCAAAACAGTCAGGAAACATCTCGCTTGTAATGTATGCATGAAGAAGCCCTTGTCGATCACGGAGAGCGAAGCGCATCAAAATACTTAAAATCTTAGGAGGCTACACTGAGTTTTACATGCTGCAGATAGAAGGAGGGAAGTGGGGCTGCGTTCAGCTAACGAGATCCTCAGCCTCCTGTGCCTTTGTGCAATTATTCAGAAGCCCTGCAAACGATGACATTTCGGTCCATCGCTATCCCTTTGTTTGGTGCGGCTCCATGTGGGTCCCCTGTATTATTGCTAAGCAGCTAATGTCTTCTCTCAGGTGGCACTTTAAAGAACGGCGTTTCTGTCATCTATTTATTATGGATTTTGCAAACACCACATCCTTATCTTCTAGGGGATTTTTGTGTGTGTGAATATTAATACGTTTAGATTTTAAAAAAACACTTTTTGGGATGGAATACAAATAATGACGAATATCTGGAGAATTATATAAGTTACACAGATACTTTTTTTAAGTCTAAAAGCAAGATTGATGACTAATTCATGCCACTACATCAGCGCCTGTCGATTTTTGATTTTTGATTTTGATTAACAAGGGCAGAGAGGCCTGACGACTTGCAAGCCCAGTGGGGCTGCTGAGATCTGCACCAGCAAAACAGCAGGCACAAGTCCACATAGCCAGAAGCAGCCCGAATCAGGTCCGCCCAGGGGTTTGGATGCAGCCGAATGGCTGTGCCCCATCTCCATCCCCTCTGTCCCGTGACACTTCCCGCCAGCCCCCAGCACACCCTCAGTGTGGGCCTGCACCAGCAGAACAAAGCCAGCGCATGGCCAGAGCAGCTGGTGGGATGCGTGGCACAGGCCCTGGCCGAGCAACCGAATCCACGGTGCAGACGTTCCTTATGGCACGTTTGCAACACCACTGGTCCAGCACAAGAGCGCTGCGCCAGTGCAATGCTGGGTTAGGGTTACACTCCAATCTGCACACAATCTGAATAGCACAAGGTGCAGTCCAAACTGTACAAACTTTGTAGACCCTCTTAGGGCACAATCAGTGATGGGGTCTGGGAATGAGGAAGCGGAATGCTGGGCGGGACTTACGCGTGATTGGCTGCCTGTCCGTTCCATTCCGCAACTGCCCTGGCTTCGTCGGGGTGCCTGCTCGCCGGGGGGAGGGTCGGGGGTGCGCCGGGTGCCTGGGGGAGCAGCGGTGGGGCGCACCAACCAGGGGCAGCCCCCCGAGGCCAGGGCAGGTGGCGGAATGGAACGGACGGGCTGCCAATCACGCGTAAGTCCCACCCAGCGTTCCGCTTCCTCATTCCCAGATCCCATCACTGGGCGCAATCCTAACCTGGAGATAGGCCGGCACAGTTATACCAGCAAAGTTGGGCTGGCACAAGGGACACTGTAAAGTACGTTCGGACCACTAATGGAGTCAGGGAGGCCAGCACACAGACATGCACTATCCTCCCTGACTCCGAGAGTGGTCCAAATGCACCTTATGGTGGCTCCTGTGCCAGCCAAAATTTGCTGGCCTAACACAGGTGAGGACTGCATTCTCAATCATCCTAAAAAAGGAAACTGACCAAAGTTCAAAATCTAGGAATTAGAACATCTATGCTTGTCAAACATAAAAAAAGGAAAGAGTGAGTAAAGTGGCTGAGGTCGTGGGCCATTAGCAGCAATTGGGATAAATGCACCAATGTGAAAATGCCTCTCCTAATAAGTGAAAGACGACTCACCACTGAGTACAATAGGTAGTAGGGAGGAGTGAGGGGAAACAGCATGGATTTTGTAAAGCCAGTGATCTGCATCGTTGCAGTACGGCAGATGGACCGGCAACAAAGAACTCCATGGGAGGTTTGCTAATAGCACGCGCTCGCTGATGAAAACCCACTGCTAGCAATGAGACATACAGGGGAGGATATTCAATCAACCCAAGGGTAATCAGGGTTTAATTTAATTTCTCATCTATATAAAAAAGGAGCAAGCAGGTGTTCCATACAGTTGAGCTTTGAGGGGTAAACAAAGGTAGGCCATTGAGATATTATTGTAATCTGTAATTGAAATGGAACGTACAACCTCGCCTGGTCGCAAATAATATTAAAGGCTCATTTCTAAATGGTGGTGGACAGGTTGGTAAATGCCTAACAGATGTTACGAGCAGGCAGCTGACGTAAGTAGTTTATGTGTATAGATGGCTATATGTAATCATCCACAAAAAAGTATCATCAGCTGCCGTTCAACCATTTCTGGGATGTCCAGGGTCTCAGTGTAAGCTTTGTTCCATGTTCAAGACCTCTTCCTCGCGTACAGTCCTAGCTTCCCCCTGTCCCACCAAGCTTAGTTGCAATCGCAGAGTGATACAGCTTTGCTTTCGGTCTTAGGGTCTAATCACCTGTAGCCAGACAAAATGGCTTACAAGAACTTACCGTTCAGTTATACTTGCCAGCCATTGCTGGTGAGGATTCTCCACTGGTAGTGATTGCCATAGTCGCCCCCACTCGCAAAAAGCGCTCTGTCAGTGCCAGCAGGAAGGCCTTTGTCTTCCCACCCCATGCTGTTGCTTCTTCCATTGATTGCTGTTGAAGTCCAGAGTGCAATCCGAACCTGGAGTTAGGCCGGCACAGTTAGTGCATTTGGACCACTCCAAATGGACCACTTGGAGTCAGAGAGGATGGCTGATATCTGTGTGCTGGCCTCTCTGACTCTGAGAGTGGTTCAAACATACTTTACAGTGGCCCTTGTGCCGGCCAAACTATGCTGGCCTAACTGTGCTGGCCTACCTCCAGGTTAGGATTGTCAGCTGGAGTCAGCTGGAGAGGATGGAGGGGTGGCGAGAGGGCAGGAGGGGGCCAAGGAAGGCAAAACTGGGATGGGACAGGCAACAATAGGGTGGGGACGGACAGATCAGGCCAGTAGGGTCGAGATTGGCCAGGGAGAGAAATTTAATGTTTCTGTTGAGTGCTACAACAGAAAAGATCTCTGGCGACTGTCCCCCCTACACACAGAGAGCACCTGAGGCACCTGGAACAGAATCTCTGTAAGAACATAAGAAAAGCTTTGCTGGAGCAGGCCAAGGGCCCATCTAATCCTGTATCTCACAGTGGCCCACCAGATGCCTCAGGGAGATGCCTGCATCCTGTTGCCACTCTCTTCTGACATTCTGAGGTAATTTCTGAGGTAAACACTGGTGGCCAGTCAAGAATCTCCACAGCATTTCTCTTTGACAGTCACCAGAACCAAATGCTCCTCTTCAGACATGTACTCATAGGCACAGCCACTCTGGATCAGGCCGAGGGCCCATCTAGTCCAGCTTCCTGTATCTCACAGTGGCCCAGCAGATGCCTTAGGGAGCACACAAGACAAAAGATACTGGAATCCTATGTAGATGATGGCATGTTGGTTTTTTGTTCCTTAAAAGGATTGCTAATATCTATGTTTCCTATCTATGTTTCCTGTTTTAAAAATAGGGGTTTTTTCTATTTTAAAAATAGATTTTTTTCTATTTTAGAAACATATATTCTATTTTAAAAATACACCAGGATGGTGAAGTGATTCTGGAGTTGGATGTGGACCTGGAAGAGCCAGGTTCAAATTCCTGCTTGGCCATGAAGCTTCCGGGGTGACCTTGGGCCAAGCGCAATCTCTCAGCCTCACCCATCTCAAAGGGTTGTTGTGAGAGGAAAAGGAGGGAAGGAACCATGTGCAACACCCTGAGCCCCTTGGGGGAAGGAGAGGATAAAAAAATGTGAAAAATGAGGATTTTGGCTTGTGCGCTTGCCACCTCATGAACAGGTTCCAAGGTGAAAGACACAAAACGCAGTTTGTGACTGCTTTGTAAACAGAAACGGGTAGACAAGGCACATGAAAAGATAAGCCTGCATGTATCTAACAGTTTCCCACAGGGAACCTTAACTGCTTCACCTTTGGTAAACTTGATTCATTAGTGCATTAATTGACAATTGTTTCCTCTTCTAAGCGATTGTTTGGTAGTTCTATTATGTTCTGTCAGGCAACAGTACACAATTAATTACAAATAAGTGGGGAATTAAGTTAGCTAACAATGGGACGTTTCCCGGTCGTTTTACCTTGAAGGTAAGACAGACGCTCTCCGGGAACGGGTTTCCAGAGTACAAAGAAACCTTTTACTTGGCACACACACACACACACACTTGCCTCTCAAGTGTCATTCTGGCCTCTGGGAGAGGTTAACATAACCGAGGGCTTAAACTGATCATACTTAAGTAATCGATTACTTAAACACAATAGGCCACCCAGACCGCCTGATGAGTACAGGAAAATCCGCAAAATGTAAAATGGGAGCTCAGCGCATACATAAAGGGCACTAAAGGGCCCTAACAGCCTATAAAAAGACGGAGCATTGTTCATGGAAGGCTAAATTCAATAACCTGGTATTTCCGTTCCATTGTCCTTTTCAAAGGTACCCTTCTGATTAATGGCTTCTCCGCAGAGCACTGATACTCACTTTGCTCTCGCAGGAGCATTTCTGTGAAATATGTCTGCAATGGTGGAAGGCAAGGTGTTTCCTGGTTGCCCAACAGCCCAGGAGAGAGGAGGAGGAGGAAGCACAAGATACTGTCATATGGACCCAAGAGGAGAAATGTTGGCGGCACAAGAATAACAATTCTGTGAAATGCATCATGACCAGAAATGCAAACAGCAAAGCTGCAACATTGGGCAGCTGCCACCCAGGATGTGGCCCATTCATCTCAGGAAGAGACCAGGATTTGCAGGCTTTGGGGGTGGGCAGGGAACTGGTGCTCTAAAGGCCAGGAGGGAAGGCGACACACTGCACAAACTCCTTCTCCGTCTTCCCTGCATCTGCTGCTACCACCAAATGCCCGTGTATTTCCCTGCCCCTCAGATTCTTGCCTCCATTCCGCTGCGCCTCCCCCAATTATTCAAAAATGCGGATCTTCAATGTAACATATTCCCATTTCCTGCACTTCTGCTGTGGGCAGCACAATCCTAACTTGGGCTGGAGTTAGGACCCAAGAAGGAGGCAGCAGCAGCAGCAGCTCAGTGCAGGACAAGGGGATGACCGTCTCTTTGCCCCATGGTAAGCGGCAGGCAGCCCAAGAGGGGTGCTTGGATCGGCACCTGCTAAATAGCAGGGGCAAGTCTGAGCGGGCTGAAGCATCCCGAAGCAGGGCTGCGTGGCATGTGGATGGGGGCTTGGATCTGGCATAATTGCCAGATTTGGACTCCTCCTCCCTGCCCGGGCCACCCTGCCCACAGGACTGCTCTCCTTCTGCCTTCCCCCGCCCAGAAAAGCACCTGCACTGACCAAACTCAACTTACCTGCAGCTTCCCCTGACATCCCCGGGCCAACGCTGCTGCCTGTGTCAACCCAGCGCCCATCTGCGGAGCGCAGGCATGCCTTACGGCACATTTGCAACCACGCTGGGCCAACGCAGGCGACCTGCATTGGCCCGATGGATCTTTCAGGTGGAGCCCTTGATCAAATAACTGAAACTGGATGACTGCTCAAGTGGTGTTTTGCACATTTCCCACAAGAGAGGATGTGAGAGCTATAAGAGTTGGGATGTGTGCTGGGGCGGGGGGGGGGCAAGTCTGGGGAAACGGGAAGCCCTCTCTGGAGGAGGAGGCTTCATCTATAATTGGCCCTGCCTCCTGCTAGTGGGAGTGGCCTTCTCCACCAATCAGGAATGACCCCTTCCTCTACTAGTGAGAAGGTTCCCAGGTCGAAAGAATTTTCCCACTTTAGATTCTTTACAAGCTACATAACAAGCCTATGACAACAACAGTCTGACCCTATTTGCAAGAGACACATGGAAGCCCCACTGGCATAGATGTCTACCTTCCAACGGATGCTGCAGTGGATACCAGTGCAACTTTGGAATAATGCTGCACCATTGTAACCTGGACATAGCTTGGACACCAGTGCAACTCTGCTGGTGGAAAGGCCAAATTAGGCAGGTCTGGTAGAATAGTCAGAGGCCCTGTGTGTACTCATGTCAATTTTTTTTTTTCTAGGAGACTTGTCCTAGATAGGGCTCCTAGGGAAAAAAAAAATCTAACTCTGATTGACTTCTTGCACTTGCAGTAAGCCTACAGTAGCAGTAAAGAGGAGGGGGCGGAGGAGGTAATTGGCCTCGTGTTTTTTGTTCACATGCTCAATGCATGGATACAGTATTTACAAAAGCAGCAAAAGAGGAAAAGCTGCCTAAGTGAGATTCATCAAAGACTCCTGCTGCTGCACAAGCACTTAATTAAATCCAAAAGTGGACCAAGGAAATGACCGTCTGGCTATTGCTGTTTCCTGTTTTATTTATTTAAGGATTTCTATCCTGCCTTTCCTAAGATGAAGCAAATGGCCAGGCTTATATGTGCAGGCTGGTATAAACCACCATTTTTCAATGGGTTTTTTACAAATACACAGTATTTGTCTATCTATCTATTCGGTGATTCACCGAATCACCGAATATCTATCTATCTATCTATCTATCTATCTATCTATCTATCTATCTATCTATCTATCTAT
>JAJKFI010000004.1:5460721-5473216 GCA_029204185.1 Lerista edwardsae
TATCTATCTATCTATCTATCTATCTATCTATCTATCTATCTATCTATTCGGTGATTCACCCAATCCTCAGTCCCAGATACAGCCTTCACAGTGTGGTTCTTTCCTCTGGCCGTGTGACCTCGAGCTTCAGTAGGTGATCGTAAATCCAGCCTGGACAGGTCCTCAAGGCTCGACTCTGTTCTTTTGCCGGCTGGCCTTCTCACCACATTCCCACACTGGCTAATCAGCTCCACAGTGACCCCGTTCTGCCACAACAGGTACTGCAGCTTGTCACAGCCTAGCATTCTGTCTCCCATCCAAAAACAATACCACATATTCTCTTGCTTAGCTTCAGGCAGTACCAGCAGCTCAACCATCAGTCCATGCCATTGCTGTGCTGATGTTCACGGTTTGAATTTAACTTTTTATTGTGTATTTTGTGGATGTAAGCTTCCTAGGTCATCATTTCTATGATGGTAAGGTGGAGTACAAATGCCTTAAATAAATACCATGTAGATTGTTGCATTTCGGTGTACATTCCTGTGTGACCGCCAATTGAGTTTTTTCTGTGGCCTTTGTAACAGTGTGTTATGGACTGCTTTCATTGGTATATCTTCTCCTATAAAATCGTATTGTCGTTTTGACGTGGCCATTTGAGCCTGTTTGGGTCCCCTGGTGATAAGACTGAAAAACGACTGAGAGAGCAGTCCTGAGAGCGTAATCCTACAGTTAGGCCAGCAATGTTTGGTGGGCACAAGGCACACCGTAAAGCATGTTTGGACCACTCTTGGAGTCAGGGAGGGTGGTGCACATCTGTGTGCTGGCTTCTCTGACTCTGAGAGTGGCCCAAACATACTTTATTGTGTCCTTTGTGCCAGCCAAACATTGCTGGCCTAACTGTGCCGGCCTAACTCCAGGTTAGGATTGCACCCTGCATTGCGAATCAGGACTTCCCTGATACAAACCTCAACTCTACTACAAATTCAGTAGGTGACTTTCAGCAAATTCTTCCGCCTCAGCCCCCTCTCCCAGGCATATGGGTTATAGTACTTATCCTTCAGCACTGTTGTTAGGACTACATCAAGGCAAGACATATGAAGTGTCTGTCCACTGAGAAAGCTCTGTGCAGATTATTATGATTATTAATAAAGGCTATGCTATCATTCAATGTTAAGACCACCAACTGCTAAGTACAAGAGTGGTCAAGGGAGAATTCAAGAGCTGTATGGAGGAAAAAGGAAATCAAATCCAGCCTGTTTGCATATTGTGAAAGCAAAAGACAATTTATTATACATGGCTGCCTTTCCAAAAGAAAAGAAAGATACGCCATAGAGAGATCACTGAGATTGTTAAGGAAATGAGAGTGAAAAGTCTGCATAGCTGCAGGCACAATCCTAACCTGGAGTTAGGCTAGCAAAGTTTGGTCGGCACAAGGGCCAGCATAAAGTATGTTTGGACCACTCTCAGAATCAAAGAGGCCAGGACACAGATGTGCGCCTTCCTCCCTGACTCTGAGGGCGCAATCCTAAATTGAGTTAGGCCGGCTCAGTTAGGCCAGCAAAGTTTGGCCAGCACAAGGGACACCGGAAAGTATGTTTGGACCACTCTCGGAGTCGGAGAGGCCAGCACACAGACATGAGCCATCCTCTCTGACTCCGAGAGTAGTCCAAACATGCTTTATGGTGGCCTTTGTGCTGGCCAAATTTTGCTGGCTTATCTTATGCTGGCCTATCTCCAGTTTAGGATTGCGCTGTGAGAGTGCGCCAAATGTTCTTTATGGTGTCACTGGTGCCAGCCAAATTTGATGACTTAACTGTGCCAGCCTAACTCCAGGTTACGATTGTGCCCTGAAAGATATTCAAGCTCTTCATAACATAGGGCTGGCACAACTTCAACTTCCACCATTCAGTAGAAGGGTGGGAAGGCGCAAAGGATAGCAAGAGGATTCAGCATGAAAACACATCAATAAATGAAAGGATGTATTTCTTTGTGACGTTTTGGTTTAAATCTTTGATGACGAGTCTATAATGGAGCAAAACGGATATGCCTTTGGTAATCGTAATGCACTTTTATAATTTAATTATTATATGTTCACTCTGTCATGAAAATTTAATTTTTATAACCTGCAAATATTATTGGGGGGGGGGGAGAAAGTGGTCTCCACTTTGTCGACTGCTGTACTGACAAAAAGAATCCCAAAACCACTGAAAGGCATTTGAAGCAAAAGGCTGAACAGCATGCTATGACCATGTAACAGCTGGTCAGGGAAGGAAACTCCCAGGAGGAGGCATGCGGATCTGGGGGAGTAGTGCTTAGTGGTTAGCTCACACACACTCTTTCCTGCTTCCCCCTTTTCCATTATTGGACTAGTAGCCGAACAAGTAAAAATCTCAGTAGACTGTATCCACTGCCACCATCACAGGCTATAGCAACGAAACAGAGGAGGACCATCTGGGACAACCTCCCTCCCACGATAACCCCAGAGGTTCCTAATAAAAATTGATCCCTCTGTAGTATCTCCGTAGTATACCTATCAACACAGACCAGGCTGACCAAAGGTCAAACTGTAACTAGTTTATTAACATTCTAAACTAAAAGTATTAAACAACGTGGGAAAAGAAAGATGAACCAAAAAAAATTATGCTTGGCAGGGAAGCATAAAGAATGGTTTTCACCAAGGGGATGCAATAACCGTTAAAGTCCAGCAGATGGAGCTAAGGTGCTGCTGGATCTCACACATCGGTTATGTTATTAGCATATGGGAAAGAATGTAAACAGACAAACTTAATATCTTGCTATGATCCTAGCTAGACACTCCTTAAATTAACCTACTTATATGGCAAGGAATACCAGTCCTTTTCACTTTTGGCTGAAAAAGTGGGGGCTCCTTCTGAGTTCTCAACAAATGGGTCAATCGGGACTGGTAGAGAATGACTTCCAGTGGGCTTGGAAATTGATATATTGGCCGTAATGATATCACAAGACCTGATTGGAGGAGTGGAAACTACCTGGTCACTCTGTCCCACCCCTTGTACCAAGACAGCCAGGTTTGCTATCCAATTGCTAAGAGAATGCCGATCTCTCAGATGGGAAGAGGAGCCAAACATACATTTAGTAGCATATTGCCAATGGTGTTTGTCAAACAAAGGATACCTGGAATGACACTCGTATCGGGATGTGATGTCATTAACCTAGAAATGTCATGTCATTAACCTGTGGTGGCAGGAAGTGACATCATCAAGCAGGAAGTGCTGTCATTGTAACATAATAAAGTGGCACTCTTGAAATGCAAGTTGGCATTATTGGACTGCAACAATTGTACAACCATAAAATATCAGAAAGTAGAATTAGGATAAAATGTTATGCAAAAGTACTGAGCTGAAAACAATTTTAAAAAACCCTCACTTGAAAATTCAAACTCTTAATACTCACAAAAGGAATATAACAAGACTGAGGTCTGCAGCTTCCAAGATGGCTGCTCCCAGCTCTCCGCGACCCACCTGACATCATGTTGCATCTCACCAAGTGGGTCCCGACCCACAGTTTGAATACCACTGCTCTAGAGCGTAGAAATTCCTGGCTTTTGGCACTCTGGCCCTTCCTGCTATTTAATAACAAATTCAGCAACCAATCACTCTGACTTGTGCATTCCCCACAATGCCTAGTCTGGCCCCAAGTCTTTTGCTTACATAGTCATTCGCTCCGCCAGCCAGTGATCAAAGCCTTCCCCCCCCCTTCCAGAAGTGGCAGGAGACAAGCCTGGCGCAACTTCTAGCGCACCCGAGACTCCTAACAAAACTGGTAACCATGAATCATCCGGCAGGACGTGGAGGGTAAAACGCAGCCCTTTTCTTTATTATGTAATAAAACAATTGCATGCTTGGGAGCTATTTACAGCGTCGTTCCGCCTGTCCTCCTTGTTCCCTTTCGAAACACATAATTTGGCATGCGTGATATATTCTGTGCGCATGCATGTTTAAACTGGAGGCTAGGCAGACTTTTTTTAGATAAAAAAAAAATTCTCTTCCAAATCCAAGTAATAAATTTAGATAGGTGATTACCAGACACAGCGGTAGGTAAAAATCACCAGAAGACTCCTATGCTTTGGGGAAAAGAAAAAAAAAAAAAAAGAAGGCTCCCTGGTACTTTCAGCCCTGCCTGAATATTGAGTGCTTCAAACCTGGCTACTTAAGCCCAGGCAGGCTTCCCAAAATGCTTAATGAGCAGGCTCGGAGGCTTTCGGATTTCAGCCAATCCTAACTTTATTACAAAAGTTTATCTAGCTATAAAGACGCGATTGCACGGCGCTGTCATGTTTTTTTACAAAGCAGTTTATAAAAGGTGACATCTGGCAAAGAGGCAGATCTATAAAAATCAGGCTGGTGGATGTAGTGTCATTTTTTCTGTCATCCTCCCAGAAAGAGCAATATTATTTTGACACACACATTCATCCCCACTGTCAAGCGTCTATTTTTATAGTGAGCTGGCTGCACGTATCCCTAAGCTATACAAAACCTTTGGGCTAATGCAAAGAATGACATCTCTGCATATGCAGGATAACACTTATTTGCAGGCTTGACTTTGCCTGATGGGATTTCGCCTCCCTCCTGAGCACAATGTCATTTCCCTGACAATATGCATTGTTAGGAAACAATAAATAAAGATGTGCACCGAGCCCAGGGAGGCCAAATAGGCAAGGACAACAAAGGAAAGCAGCTTGGGCTGGCACCTCGGTGCTTGCCCTTTTTAAATATTTCACCAGGCGCATGAACAGAGGCGGATCTACAGGGAGGGCAAAGCTCTAAGTGTTGCAAGGAGCCTTACCCTGTCATGTAAATCCCTCCTCTCCCTTGCTGCTGTAGCCAGTAAGCAACGCCAAGATGTTGCTGTTCCCTGTGAGGATTGGGTAAAACGATGCAGGAGAGGAGTGATTTCCACTGCAAGGTAAGGCTTCTTGCAACACTTAGAGCTTTGCCCTCCCTTAGATCTGCCTCTGCGCATGAACTCACTCACCATCCCCCCCTCCCACTGCCCCCACACATGCTCTTCCTTTCCCTATATATTGGCATTTACTGTAAATATGGATACATAAACTAGTAATGAAATATCTGTAGTGTATTACAGACTCCCAACTGGTGGACTCCGGACACTGCATGTTCTCCCACCATTTCCTCCTTAGTTTGGCAGGAGGTGTGGACTGATGGTTGAGTTGCCAGTACTGCCTGAAGCTAAGCAGGAGATGATGTGGTCTTGTTTTTGGATGGGAGACGGAATGTCAGCTGTACCCGTTGTGACAGGACAGAGTTGCTGATTAGTCACCACAGGTGAGAGTTGCAGTGGAGTGTGTGAAAAGGCCAGCCGGCAAAAGAACGGAGTACGACCTTGAGGACATGTCCAGGCTTGACTTATGATTGCCTGCTGAAGCTCGATGGCATGCAGCTTGGGGAGAGAACTACACTGTGAAGACAACATCTGGGACTGAGGATTCTGTGAATCACAGAAGACTGCATATGTGTATTTAAAAAAAAACCCATTGAAAAATGGTGGTTTAGACTAGCCTGCCCACATAAGCCACCTTGGGCATTTGCTTCGGCATGGGAAAGGTGGGATATACATTCTTCAAATAAAATAAAATAAAATAAAATAGTTTGACATTTTGGGAGGTTTCTTTGAGAATCTCACAAAGGTTCCAGTTGACAAGCCACTTACTATAGATTTACTACCCCTAGTGGAAACCCACCATGACTGCCTCACGGTGCACATCCAGCTTCACAACTTCATCGTTTTTATACAAGATCGCATTTACGATTTGTTGTTTTGCATTTTCACCATTGGATCCTGCAATTTCTGCTTCCTCAGACTCATGTCATGGAACAATAGATGGAAATTGACATATATAATGTGTTACTTTTTTTTTTTTTGCATGTGCCTATTCTGCAGATGTAAAAAACATACTTTCCCAAATCATAGCATGATTGGTTAGCACTCTCTCTGGTGTATGTCTGCACTGGAAAACTATTTCAATCCTATTTCAATGATATAAGAAGCAACTTTGCAATGATGTTGCAGTAGACTTAATGGATTATGCATCCATCTGAACATATGGCTCTGCCTTATACTGTATCAGACCATTGGGACACCCAGTCCAGTATCACCTACACTGACTGGAAGCAGTTCTCCATGGTTGCAGACAATGACCTTTCCCAGGGCTACTTGGCCCATCCATGACGCCAACTGAAGCAGTCACTTCAGGCAGCGAACTCGTGGATCCATCCATCTCTGAATGCCTACCATTCAGGGTCCTGATTCCTATTAACATTCAGTTAGACTCCTGCTAGCATGCCGGCTGGTTGCTTGAACAACACATTCTAGAGTGAAGCAAGAATGTTGCTTTGTTAAAGCAAGAAACACTCATGTTTCCAGTACGCCAAACTAAAAATGAAGGTAATGGGCATGGGGGTAGGTAGGTGGCCTCCTGGATCCACAGAAAACTGAGCCAGTGGATGCAGGATCCGTAGATACGAGGTACTTGCCTGTACTTGAAAAGCTGTTCACTAGAAAATTCCTTAATAAATGGTTTGTGGGGTGCAGCTTCAGAAAATTAATTTCAGGAAAAGGCTGATGAATGACAGCAGTGTGGGATGTTAACTTGGTAACTAATAACATAGGTAGCACAGGTCCTTATGAATCACAGCATATCATGTTTGTTTCATCTGATTCTACATACTTCCAGTATGCGTTCCCAAAACACAAAAGCAGCTTTATTTTATTTTCCTTTTGTTTGTTTTGTTTTGCTTCTGTCTGCAGACAATAATCAACACCATTCACAGGTTAAAAGCTCAACTCAAAAGTATCCCTTTGTCGCATGGCACGGCAATGGAGTAACATAAACCATGACCCTCTATCAAGCTTGCAGGCAAATGGAATGAAACAGTTACGGAGGCTTGCCAAAAAACAGATAATAAAGGAACTGCTTAGGTGCATACGAACATGAACCTGGCCCTGCTGGATCAGGCCAGGGTCCCATCTAGTCCAGCTTCCTGCATTTCACCAGATGCCCTCAAGGAGTTCTGCAGACAACAAAATATCCATATCCTGTTGCCACTCCCTTGAATCTGGCCTTTTGAGGTAGCCTACTTTGAAAACAAAGAGAATCGATCATAGCTTGTAACCCATGATGGATTTTTCTTCCAGAAATTTAATCAATCCTTTCTACCCTTCCTTTTTAAAGCCAGGTGCCATCACAACATCCTGTAGCAAGGAGTTCCACAGACAAATTACACGATGGTTAAAGAAATATTTCATATTGTCTGTTCTAAGTCTCCCATTTGTCAATTTGAGAATGATGTCCTCTCATTCTGGTGTTGTATGAGAGGGAAAAGAACTTCCCTCTCTCCACTCTGTTGTTGTTGTTCAGTCGCTAAGCCGGGTCCGACTCTTCGCGACCCCATGGACCACAGCACGCCAGGCCTCCCTGTCCTCCACTAGCTTCCGGAGTTCACCCAATTTCATGTTCATTGCTTCGGTGACACTATCTAACCATCTCATCCTCTGCCTATGACAGCCTATGCTGTTGTAAAATGGCTGCTGACAGCACACAGAGCTCTATTGGCAGCCACACTGGCAGTACTGCTGCACTCTCAGGTCCATCAGTGAACCCCCCTGGATTTGCCGGAGTGGGTAAGGCAGGAGCAGGGTGAGAAGGGGGCAAAATGGGGTGGAAACAGGGGCAGGGAGACTGCAAGAGGGAGTGGATCCATTGGTAATAGTGTGTGCCAGATCCTATCCCCCTTTTTCAAGCCTCCCTGCTCCCTTTTCCCCTGAGAGAGATGGAAGCAGGTCTAAGGAAACCCATTGTGAAGTGAGTGCCTTAAGATTTAAAGGGGATCGAAGCCTCTCAGAGCACAATCCTAAACTGGAATTAGGCCGGCATAAACTAAGCCAGCAAAATTTGGCCAGCACCAGGGCCACCATAAAGCATGTTTAGACTACTCTCGGAGTCAGGGCTCATGTCTCTGTGCTGGCCTCTCTGACTCCGAGAGTGGTCCAAACATGCTTTATGGTGTCCCTGGTGCTGGCCAAACTTTGCTGGCTTAGTTTATGCCGGCCTAACTCAGTTTAGGATTGCGCCCTCAATCTCATCGTGGATACAGTGCATTAGGTTTTGATATGACTGCCCCAGCAGGGTAGGGGGGAAGGATAGGATTGGGCTGTAAGTCCCTTCTGACAAGCTGAGGACGTCTACGTTTTCCCCACCTTTGATTCAATTACCTCCTTTGGCTCAAAACATGCAACGCCATAACCCACAATGCAAATCTCTCCAGCTAAAAATAGCTTGGGGGGGGGGACTTCAATAAAAGATTAGACCAGAGACCTCAGTGTGTACACTCTTGTTCAAGAGACACTTGTTGCACTACATTGCCACCATTTTGTCACCAAAACAGTCATTCGGCTTAAAAAACCCAAATGAAATTAAATCTTGCTCTTCGCTGTGGCACAAAAAAATTTCATGAGCAGGAAAAAAGTCATATT
Source organism: Lerista edwardsae (assembly GCA_029204185.1). Lineage (NCBI taxonomy): Eukaryota > Metazoa > Chordata > Lepidosauria > Squamata > Scincidae > Lerista > Lerista edwardsae. The sequence continues at coordinate 5,469,233 of JAJKFI010000004.1, forward strand.
TTCACAGATCATAATTCCACCACAAGAATCAGCAAAATAAACCTCCTACAGTTTTGTGCTGAGCACACACACCGTGTGCATGCCTGCCCTTTTCACTTTCTGGCATGCTAGCTCTTTTTAGTTTAATTGTGTGGGGGTAAAGTAAATTTTAAATCTACTTTACCTTTGTGATTATGATTAAGGGCACAATCCTAGCCTGGAGTTGGACCAGCACAGTTAAGCCACCAAAGTGTGCCAGGCACAAGGGACACCGTAAAGGATGTTTGGATCCATCTTGGACGTGCGCCATACTCCCTGACTCTGAGACTAGTCCAAACGTGCTTTACAATGGCCCTTGTGCCAGCCAAACTTTGCTGGCCCAACTGTGCCGGTCTAACTCCAGGTTAGGATTGCATCCTTAATCATAATCAGCATAATTTTTGCTGTCTAAGCAAAAAAAGACCTTTCGTGCCATATATAGTTCAATCTGGTCCTGCCATTTCTCACTTCTGCAGATCGTGGCCATGTGCAATTCTCTTCCCTCTCCACTTTCTCCTCAAGTTTTTGTTCTCAAATTTCTTTTTCCTCTTTTGCTCTCCCTCTCTACCATGGCCCTCCCTCAGTCTTCCTGAATCTGAACCTATTCTACTGATCCCTTTAGCCAATGATCTCAGTAGGCAGTGGTTCTCGCACCTTTTCAAAAGGTTGGCTTCCTTGACCTACTGGGCCATGGTTCCCCATTAGGGCTACATTCCTATTCATTGTATAGGTGGAGCCTTCTCATCCCTGGTTTTCCCATCAGCTGATTTGACTGCAGAATTGATTTCCCATCAGCATGAGAAGGGCTCTTTGTTAAACACGTGCTGTTTAAAAAAGTGTTATCTTACCACAGCAGTTCAGCCAGGAGATCTGCAGCCAATCTCATTAGCTCTGAGATAAGACCTCCTTCCTCATCCAGGGAAGTGTGATTAATCATTTCTGTTTTGCATTTTTCGCCTTGCTCCAGGGCGAAAGGAAGAGGTCTTATCTGTACCATGGCCCTCCCTCAATCTTCTTGAGTCCGAACACTTAGCTAATGGATACTAATTGCTCTAAGCCCCTGAAGAATGGCTGCAGCCTGTTGCCATGGTAAGAGAAGCTTTTTTTAATGGCCAAAAGCTAACTAACAGCATTATTTCATTTAACACGTTCTTTGCATCCGCGAGGGCTCCTGGAACTGACCCCTCGCGGATAAACAGGCTCCAACTGTATAGGTCTTTCTATGGATTCCTTGGTTCCCCTGGCTGGTTTCCGTGACTCCCTGGGGAGCAAAGGGTCACAGTATGGGAACCACTTTAGCCTTGCTTTCCTAGGCCTATGCTTCTTTCACCTTTTCTATTCCCTTCCCAGTCTTGCTTCTCCCTAGGACCTGAAAAAAATTCAGTTAGTGGCAGCCCAGAGATCTCTCGGTCTATTCCACCTCTCTGTGAGTAGCTCAGCCGATCACTGCCAAAGGCTTCATTTCCCTTCCCCAACATCTTACAGCATTACAATATAGATGACAGACAGTGGCCTGCATTCAGAAGAAACATGAGCATCTTTGCTAAAGAGTGGCATGGCTATAATAAGTTTAAATGACCCCTTATAGATCCGATCTAATTTTGATTACTTTTGTGGTCTTTTGCAGGGCAATCAGCAGACACTGGATGTCACAGTAATCAAGAGCTGCAAGGAGCATTAGCCGGCGTCAGCAATAAATGAGAACAGAACCTTTAATTTCAAATTATAAGATAACACATTGATTAATAACCATGGGATGATTAGTCAATTCGAGGCTTTAATGCACAATGGAGGAATTCATCCATTATCTGCTCGACGTAATTCTTCTTTCATCTTGGAGACTTTAAAAACAACCGAAGAAAATTACTGTCCCTCAGTAAAGGCTTTTGAATTTCATATGCATTTAATTAGATAACTGCCATCTCAAGGACAGGAACCATGACAAATAGTTGTTCTTTTCAAATTAGAAGAATGGACTGTTCAATGAGCAATATTGATGTCCTCGCATACCTAGTTATACAAGAGTTTTTGGCTAGTTCTTCCGTTAATTTATCTAACCTTTTAACATTTAATGAGATTTTAAAGCACAGTTTTCGTTTATGTATGCAATTCTGTTCCTAACACAACAAAATGGCTATCAGCTGCAATGCGATTACTGCGTGAGTGCGCCCGTGCGCACACACACATACACACACACACAAGGGTACACACCACTCGCTCCTGTTTGAATGCACTGGAAGTATTTGCTCAGCAACCACAGTAATTTTTCAGGTTAAATTAGAAGATAACTTATCTTTCCATTGCAGCTAAAAAAGGAAGATCACAAACAAAACCAATCTAGGTTGGGTTTTTTTCCCCACCTGTTCAGATACTTTCAGTAATAACAATTCCAAAGTTCTACTATTAACAAGATTAACAAGTTCTATCATTAACAACCAAGAGTTAACTTCAGAAGCGCTCCAGGAAAGTCAATTTGCAGAAGTCCACCTTCCGCTGAAAGAAGTTTTCTATTAAAAAGCAAAACCCGAGCTTGACTTGGATAATCACGGTACAGTTCAAAGTATAAGTATCGCTCTGTGGTTACGTATCCAATTACTGAAAGAAATTGTCTTTTCCTGAAAGACAAAACTACTCTCCCACTGCCTAAACCATGCATTACACTGCATTTGGTATACCACTTCACCTATGCTGTGGACCAACTAGAACAGCATGTCTTAACGTTTGTCCTCTGCTATATCACTTTCCATGGTCCATCTCTTGGAAGTACCACTAGAAGTAACTGGGGATGACATCTTTGCCACTTACTTCCAGATGGAAAGGCCAGATGCAACCCAATGAACACAGGTAAGAGGCTCAGGGTGGATGGAAGGGATAGCTTCCACTTTGAGCATGTGAAAAGCGCATGCTAGAGCTCTGCCTGCTGTGCCTCCTGCCACTGCTTGTCACATTGCGTTGCTGATCCCACATGCGGTATGGGTTAAGGGGTCCTGTGAGTCCCACTGGACCACCATTTCAAGTACAACTGGTGGTACAAGTACCACTGGTTGAGAAACACTGAACTAGAATACTCTACTTTTTTTCTCTATTTTAGAATTTATTTATTTATTTATTTATTTATTAAATTTTTACCCCGCCTTTCTGCCTAAAAAGGCATTCAAGGCGGCATTACAAAACAGATTAAAAACAGAAATAAAAAACATCCAATTAAAAACAGTAAATTAAAACAATATAAAAGTACAATATAAAAATACAACAGTCATCCCATGGATTATAAAAAGAATACAAATACAAAGACCAGCCAGCCTGTCAGCAACTAAACGCCTGCTTAAACAAAAAGGTCTTCAGTCCCCGCCGAAATACCGCCAAAGAGGGAGCAGTTCTTAACTCCAAGGGGAGGGTATTCCAAAGTTGGGGTGCCACCGCCGAGAAGGCTCTCCTGCTGGCCGCCACCCCTCTCACCTCTCCTGGTGGCGGCACAGAAAAAAGGGCCCCCCCAGAGGACCTCAGAGCACGGGTAGGGTTATATGGGAGGAGGCGGTCCCTCAAATACCCTGGGCCCGAGCCGTAAAGGGCTTTAAAGGTCAAAACCAGCACTTTGAATTTGGCCCGGAACAGAACCGGCAGCCAGTGTAGTCGCCGAAGCAACGGCTCGACAGAGTCAAACCGATGTGCCCCGGCAACCACCCGAGCCGCCGCGTTCTGTACTAGTTGTAATTTCCGAACCGTCTTCAAAGGCAGCCCCACGTAGAGCGCATTGCAATAGTCTAATCTAGATGTCACTAGGGCGTGGGTCACTGTGGCCAGGTCCGCACCACTCAGGTATGGTCGCAGCTAGCGGATCAGCCGAAGCTGAACAAAGGCTCCCCTGGCCACCGCCGACACCTGAGACTCCAGGTGCAGCTGTGAATCCAGGAGAACCTGTTGCAGTTTCACACCACACACTCCAGAACTGGTGGAAACTGGCAT
>JAJKFI010000004.1:5473226-5486330 GCA_029204185.1 Lerista edwardsae
GATGTTCAAAGGGTCACCCCATTGGTTAACATGGGGCACAAGGGTCTTCAGGTATCCACCTACCAGATATGCTCTGGCTACACCCCTTTGTTCCTATATAACTTATATTTTTACTGTGTGCGCACTGAGACTGAGACTGTAACTGAGAATGTAACAACATGCGTTGAAAAGCCGCTTGTACGCGGCAAGCCTTCGCCGGCTTTCGCTGACCGGCAAATAGAACTTCTCACTTTCTAACTATCGCTACTGTAACCAATAAAAGACTTTGTTATTGAAATGTAGCGATCGCTTCGTTCCTCCGCTCCGATCGCGCTAGGCAAGCGCTGAATGGGTCCACAAGCCCCCAACTCTGCTATAAACACTCCAAATAAACAACAGAACCCCCAAGCTGCGGACCTGCTCCTTCAGAGGGAGTGCAACCCCATTCAGAGCAGGGCGATAGTCCAATACCCGAGTTGTGGATTTCCGGACCAAAAGCACCTCTGTCTTATCCGGATTTAATTTCAGCTTGTTCGCCTCATCCAGCCCCCAACTGCCTCCAGACAACGATTCAGGACCTCAACCGCCTCCTCAGAATCGGGGGAAAGGAGAGATAAAGTTGGGTGTCATCAGCATATTGATGGCACCCCACCCCAAACCCCCGGATGACCTCTCCCAGCGGCTTCATGTAGATGTTAAATAGCATGGGGGACAAGATAGACCCTTGCGGCACCCCAAACTTAAGAGGTTGGGGTGCCGAACAAGCGTCCCCCAGCACCACCTTCTGGGATCTGTCAGTCAGGAAGGAGCAGAACCACTGTAAAACAGTGCCTCCAAGCCCCAACCCAGCCAGCCGACCCAGAAGGACACCATGGTCGATGGTGTCGAAGGCTGCTGAGAGGTCCAGAAGGACTAACAGGGACGCACTCCCCCTGTCCATTCCTCGGCGTAGGTCATCCACCAAGGCGACCAAGGCAGTCTCCGTCCCGAACCCCGGCCTGAAGCCAGATTGGAATGGCTCCAGATAATCAGTTTCCTCCAGTACCCTCTGCAGCTGTGATGCCACCACCAGCTCAATCACCTTGCCCAGAAATGGGATATTTGAGACTGGCCGAAAGTTGTTTAAATTAGTGGAATCCAGGGAGGGTTTCTTCAGGAGGGGGCGAACCATTGCCTGCTTTAACGCAGGCGGGAGCACCCCCTCCCTCAGAGATGAATTCACTACCCTCCCCGTCCACTCAGCCAGCCCTTCCCGGGCAGATCTAATTAGCCATGCTGGGCAAGGATCTAGCGGGCAAGCAGCAGGTCTCACACTCCAGAGAATCCTGTCCATATCCTCAGGTTCTACAAGCTGAAAAGAATCCCAAATTATAGGATAGACAGGTTCCCCAGGGACATCACTAGAAATGCCCACAGCGGCGTCCAAGTCATGCCTAATCTGATCAACCTTCACTGCAAAATGTTTCGCGAACTCGTCACAGCGGGCTTCCGTTTGATCCTCCCCTCCAGTAGGGGGGGCAGATGTAAAAGGCTACGGACCACACGAAAAAGCCCAGCTGGACGGTTCTCTGCAGATGCAATGGTGGCAGAGAAGTAAGCCCTCTTAGCTGCCACCATCGCCCTAGAATATGATCTTAACTGGGCCCTAGCCCGGGTACGGTCAGATTCGGCACGAGTCTTTCGCCACCGACGCTCTAGTCGTCTGCTCTGCCGCTTCATCATTCGCAGCTCCTCAGAAAACCAAGGAGCCGCTCTGATTCTGCAACTGGGCAGGGGACGCTCGGGAGCGATCTCATCCAGGGCCCTGGCCATCTCCGTATTCCAGAGGTCGACCAGGGCGCTGGGTGGGTCTCCAACTCTGGCAACAGGAAAATCCCCCAGAGCCCTCAGGAATCCATTTGGATCCATCAGCCTCCGAGGGCGGATCATAGAATGCGATCCCCCGCCATTGCAGAGGTAGGAGGCTGCAATAAGCCTAAAGCCCACCAGAAAGTGATCTGTCCATGACAAAGGAGTGATCTTAACCTCCTCCACCTCCAGATCCCCATCAACCTGCCCAGCAGTAAACACCAGGTCCAACGTGTGTCCCGCATCATGTGTTGGGGCAGATATCCTTTGAGACAGACCCATGGTTGCCATGGAGGCCATGAAATCCTGAGCTGCAACTGTTCCAGGAGCCTCGGCATGGACATTAAAGTCCCCCAACACCAAAAGGCGGGGGGACTCCAACACCACGCTCGAGACCAGCTCCGTCAGCTCAGGCAGGGAGACTGCTGGGCAGCAAGGCGGGCGGTACACCAACAGAATCCCTATTCTGTCTCGCCCCTCCAATGCAACACGAAGGCACTCAAACCCAGTGGACTGCTGAACAGAGTATCTGGTGAGACGGATGGAATCCCGATAGACCATCGCAACCCCACCTCCCCGCCCCTGTAGTCGTGGCTGCTGCAGTACCTGGAAACCCGGCGGACAAATCTGGGAAAGATTGACCCCTCCCAGCTCATCCAACCAGGTCTCCGTGATACATACCAGGTCGGCCTTCTCCTCCAGGATCAAGTCCTGGATCAAACAGGTCTTATTATATTATTAACCGACCTGGCATTCAAAAGCAGCAGCTTCAGACTTGGGGGACTGTTGCCAAGAGTGCCCAGGGTCAGAGGGGTGAGAGAAGGGCAAGAAAGAGGGACAGTCTGTATATGACTGACCCTCCTTCTTCTGTAACGTCTGGCCCAACCCCACCGCCATACCTTCCGTAACCCATAACTCTGCTGATGGTGGCCCCCCTCCCCTCCCCTGAGCTCCCACGTGGTGTCAAACACATATTCCGGCAGGGACGACCTTCAGCCAAACTACAACAGCACACACAATCTAAACACACACACACACACACACACACACACACACACACACCAGCCCGACTGCAGCAACCCTTACCCCCCTCACACCGAGGTTTGGGTTGCTGCAGATCTCTGCCTCTCTCTCACCGAGGCAGAGGTCCTCAACAACTATCCCTACCTGCCCCCCTCTCACCAAGGCAGGTAGCACTTTCACCCCTCCTGGCCTGACTCACACTCAGGCCAGGATCCCTCACATTCACACTGCCACTCACTCAATTAAAAGGCTGGTAGAAGGCTTGCTGACAGGCTGCTAATCTCTCAAAATATAAAGAGCTGGGGCGTGGCTGGTCATTAAAGATCCACGGGGATGCAGGCAGATTGGTTGAGGCAGCAGGTAGTTGAGGCAGCAGGTGGGCTTGGGCTCCGTCCCACAGGCGAAGAGCCACGGGCAAAGAGCCCTTTGGCTCGCGCCAGAGGCTCGCGCCTCTGGCAAGCCAAAGGCTTAAGATGGTCCACACTTGCCTGGGGAGAAAAGCCAAATGGTGCCGTGAGTTGCAAGCCCAGCACAGGTGTTCCAATCTGCGATCCTAACCTGGAATTAGGCCAGCATGGTTAGGCCAGCAATGTTTGGCTGGCACAAGGGACACCGTGAAGTATGTTTGCACCACTCTGTGTGGACCACACAGACATGCGCCGTCCTCCCTGACTCCGAGAGTGGTCCAAACACGCTTCCATGGCCCTTGTGCCAGCCAAACTTTGCTGGACTAACTGTCCCAGCCTAACTCCAGGTTAGGGTTGTGCTCTTTTTCATTCACATAAGAACAAGCCAAAGGCCTACCTAGTCCAGTATTCTGTTTCCCGCTGTGGCCCACCAGCTATCTCTGCAAAGCCCTCAAGCAGGAGAGAAAGCCACACCTTCTCCTGCCATTGGTTCCCTGCAACTGGTATTCAGCTGAACCTGGCGGTAGCTGTAAAAAAGTATAAAATAATGGCTGTCTCTGGAATGGTCCCCACAAGGCCAGTGTGGGTAGGTGATCCACATGGCAAGACAAGGGAGCAGCACCCTTCCTACACCACATGTTCAACTTGTAATGAGGAGTCAGGCATAGATGCACAACCTCCTGTTTTGTTGTTATGCAGAACTCCCGATGGTTAGTATAGACCGTACACTAGGATTTTCGACCTTTTTCCATCTCACGGCACACCAAGAAGATGCTAAAATTGCCAAGGCACACCATCAGGTTTTTGACAATTGACAAGGCCACCACACTGCCAGCCAGGGATTCACATCCCCCAATGGCCAGCGTTGTCATTCAGCCGGAATGCTGAACGGACCGGAACGCAACGGGTGGGCTGCCGCTCACCCGTTCCTCCCGCCCAGCATTCTGGCTGAATGACAACGCTGCCAATGGCCCTACAAATATATGATCCTCCCCCCAAACCCTTGGAACACCTGCAGACCATTCATGGCACACCACAGTTCAGCGCTCAAAAATTGCGGCTGTACACACACAGTGTGTGTGGGGGGGGGTGGGGTGATTACAAGTGGCTCCAGCAAAAAGGTGTTTCATCATCCACTTCTCTTTCCTTGCTAGAGGATCATAAGAACATAAGAAGATCCCTACTGGATCAGGCCAAAGGCCCATCTAGTCCAGCTTCCTGTATCTCACAGCGGCCCACCAGGTGCCTCAGGGAGCTCAGTAGACAACAAGATGCCTGCATCCTGTTGCCACTCCCTTGATCACCATATAAGCAGCCATGAAGGGAAGCCTGAACTCTGTTGCGAATCTCCGACCTCCTACTGAACGTGTTACACATTTACACAGAACATACGAGACGGGGCGATTGTTCAACCAATCCACCTTCAAAAAGACAAACAAGTAATGGTTGTGAACTTCAAGAAAATAGACTTGATTCAGCATTCATGAAATGAAATAGAATAATTGAACCATAAAGCAGAGCCATTCTCATCTGGCAGAGCGCCTGGGGCGGGGCGATGTCATTGTACCTCCCAGCATGGCCACCCTGCCCTCATGTGTGCCCAGCCACACCTCCCCACACCCAGAATCGCTCCATTTAGGAGCAATCTGAGCACAAGGGAAGGCAGGGGCCAAAAAGCGTGAGGTTTTTGCCACATTGCTGCGCCCTGTTGCAGCCAGTGCCTGCTGCACTGGCCTTGCCCCACCACACCCTCCCTACGCCTCGGCAATAAAGTGTGTGGCATAAAGAGGTTATATAGTTCCTTCCCAGGAAGAGCGGGCTTTTTGAGATACAGCTGAGCAAGAGTCCTTGGGAATCACACACCACAGAATGTCCTGTTAGAAGATACAAGTCCTCTATGCAGCAGGCACAGATCCAAGGAACCCCATGGGCCGACCAGAGCCTCCCCTTGGGCAAGGGGATGAATGTGTCTTTGCCCCGGGGAGGCTTCCCAGCACACCTAAGGTGCGCTCAATTTGGCGCAGACCCACCAGCCTCGCCAATCAAGCGCAATTTAGGATTGCACTGCGAGACTTGTATCAATCAATGAGTTCCGGTCAAAAAGGACTGTGATTCGTGTAGTTTTAACAACAACAACAACAACAACAACAGCCAATAGAAAAGACAGGGTGCCAGGGTGAAGAGGGTGCCCGCTAAATGTAAGAGGAGCACGACTTGAAAAAGTGCTTATCTACCCAGTTGGCAGGGGCCCTATCATATGGCAAATGACTGTCGATAGGAAATGAACCATATGGTGATGGAGTGTCTGCTTGATTTGCTCTGTGCTACTGTGATCTTGTTAGCCATCTTGAGTTTGGAAACCAGACCTATAAGATCTAACACATTAAAAACAAAACCCTCCCCATAGGGTACTGTGGACACTGCCCCCTGCCCCGCATCTAGGATTTCATTTTTTTTCTGCCTCGTAATTGCTGCATACAGAGCAATCGAGGCCAGCTCACACAGCTGCTTAAGAAACAAGCGTGTTTGGAGAGAGTGTCTCAGATGCTGCCGAGTTGATCTGTAAGTGGATGTTCTCGAAAGGGTTACAAGCAGGGGGGGGGGGAAGCCATGCGGCTCTCTTAAAAACACACGTTGATGCTTGACGATAGCATCTCCATTCTAATCTTCATAGCTTTTCGATAATTCACAGTGCGCAGTGCGCTCGCGCTCAGGCTGCCTTGCAAAGCGGCCCAGGGATTCTAGGCACATTGCTCAGACTGACAGAGCAACTATTCCAGACAATTGGTTCCCCACGGGTCAAGACAGTGATGCTCGATCAGGATTCAAACGGGTCATAAAGCCTTCATGGATCTCGCTCAAGTGGGTGGTGATGTCTCCCAGGGGCAAGCTCATCATTCTCAGCTACAGTCAAGCACTTGTCATCACAGACAAAGTCTCCCCCGCCCCATCAGTAGGCACATTTTAATCGACTCCTGGCGAAAACAGCAAGCCTGCTCCGTAGTTATGATCTCCAAATATTATGTCACTAGTGATGGGCAATTAATACAATGCAATTCTCAAAGCTTTCCCAATCAATTAATCCATGCTGTGCCCTTCCCAGAAGATGCTGTTTTTTGTTTTTTTTCCCCCAAAGTTACTTGTAACATGTTGGTTGGTCGATGCAGAATGGTTCCCCTTGGTACCACTGTCATGGGGTACATGAGACTATGTCTACTTCAACTAGATTAGCACATCACCAATATTCAAAATAAAACTTGGTTCTTTCTGAAAGCTGGCGCAGCACAGTGGCTAAGGGCGCAGTTCGAATTCAGAGTTAGGCTGGCACAAGTTAGGCCAGCAAAGTTTGGCCAGCACAAGGGCCGCTGTAAAGTATGTTGGGACCATTCTCGGAATCAGGGAGGATGGCACATATCTCTGCGCTGGCCTTTCTGACTCCTAGAGTGGACCGAACATGCTTTACTACGGCCCTTTCGCTGGCCAAACTTTGCTGGCCTAACTTGTGCCGGCCTAACTCCAGGTTAGGACAGCACCCTAAAAGAGCGCACTGTGGTGCAAGAAATGACTTGTTCAAATTTCATCTCAGCCACAAACTCACTAGATAGTCTCTGGCAAGACACCATCTCTCAACCTCAGTCGTCCCCGTCCCCCGTCCCCCCCAAAAAAATATCATCAGCAATATGGAGGCAGCAGTACTGGCCTACCTTTGCAGGGCTGTTGGAAAGATTAATGTATATCAAAGCTCTCCAGACTTTTCAGTATGAGGGCCACATTGTATATTTTACAGATTTTCGTGGGCCAAAAATAAAAATCAGGTTTTGTTTTTTTTAATGAATGACAATGAATGAAATTTAAATGAGTGAATAAGGTGTACTTGGATTTTTTTTTTAATCAGCAGGATATGGTTCAGAACAAAAAACAAATGTGACATTTAGAAAGAAACAATGCCATGCCTAAACGGAGAGATGATATATGATGAGTAAAAATCATTTCAAGTTACTGAGGACCAGATTAAAAACTGTGGCGTGCCGGATTTGGCCCCTGGGGCATAGTTTGTATATGATGTGTATGATGCACTCACTGAAATGCAGGGACACACACACACACACACACACACAGAGAGAGAGAGAGAGAGAGAGAGAGAGAGAGAGAGAGAGAGAGAGAGAGAGTGTATTAGTAACAGTGTTGCTTTTTCCTACTGAGTAGAGGTTGCTTAAGGCGCAATCCTAACCTGGAGTTAGGCCCGCACAAGTCACTTATGCAATTCCCAGGAGTGTTGCAAATGCACCATAAAGCACATTTGCACCACTCTTGGAGTCAGGGAGGCTGGCACACATCCACTTTGCTGTGTGTTTGAAAGTGACTTGTGCCAGCCTAACTCCAGGTTAGGATTGTGCCCTTAGTGATATACAATTCTGAACAGTTCAGTGTTATTCAAACTGTGCATTGGGACCCACTTGGTGGGTCGCGACCCAATGTTAGGTGGGTCGCGGAAAGCTGGGAGCAGCCATTATGCAAACTGCAGACCTTGGTCTTGTTATATTCCTTTTGTGAGTGTTCACAGTTTGAATTTTCACGTTAGGGTTTTTTTAATTTTGTTTTTAGTTCAGTGCTTTTACATCATAGTTTGGCCTAATCTTGCTTTCTGTCAGGAATACAATTTCATGGTTATGTTTCATGGTTATACAATTGCTGCAGCCCAATAATGCCAATTTGCATTTCAGGAGTGTCACTTTATTATGTTACAGTGACAGCACTTCCTGCTTGATGATATCACTTCCTGCCACAACATCTCTTCCAGGTTAATGACATCACTATGACATCGTGTTGTGGGTCCCAACACGAATGTCATTCTAAAAAGTGGGTCCCGGTCTAAAAAGTTTGAATACCAGTGGTATAGTTAATATTGACAGCCTGAGGTGGCTTTGGTGGGTTTCCTGTGTGAGAATATTAATCAGGGGTTTAGTCCCTAGAGGGTAGTAATAGCCTACACAACATTATGAACCGAGCAGCCCACTCCTAATTAAAAACACCCCCCATGTATGCAACTGCATCAGCGGGAGGTGTTTAATCCTTGCAGTGACCAGAAAATGAATGGGGAAGGTTCCACCATTCTATTCTGCTACAGGAAATGTGACAGAGTGCCATTATAAGTAATTGCTAGCCCGAATTATTACATTCTCACTCAAGAGACTTCTAAATGGTGACTTTGGACATCCACTAAGAACGCAATCCTAACCTAGGCTGGCACAGTAAGGCCAGCAAAATTTGGCCAGCTCAAGGGCCACTGTAACATCTGGAGCATTCTCAGAGACAGAGAGGCCAGCAAACAGACGTGTGCCATCGTCCCTGACTCCAGGAGTGGTCCAAACACACTTTACAGTGGCCCTTGTGCCAGCCAAACTTTGCTGGCCTAACTCTGCCGGCCTAACTCCAGGATAGGATTGCACCCTAAAAAGTAGGAGGAGGGAGCAGCTATCTATGGCAGTCCTCCTCCTCTAATCTACTTTTTGCTGCATCTCTCAACACAGAACTACCGCTATGTTATGGAATGCATAATGTGAATGAATTCTGGCTGCAACCGTCAGACAGGGTAGCAGATACTGTCAGTAAATGCAATTTTTCTATAAGATTTCCATAAGAGGAAGGAGAGTGCAACAGCCTGAGCAAAAATATTATGCCACAGCACATCCATGTAAATCTGAAATTCCTCTATTTGGACTTGAGCTTAGACTCTTTTTCTGGACCCGTGTATGAAATATTCATGGGTGAATTGCATAAACCACCAGTTTGGCGTCAGACCAGGCCCCTGAATCGGAGATGAGAACTTCCCAAATGTCACGCAAGCGGCCGAGATCCCAGAGCAAATAGTTGTGGAGGTTGCACTAGTGCAAATGGGAACTTTAAGGCATCAAGGGACCAAACCAGCCTTTCTGCCAACCAACCCTGCCGTGCAGGTCAAGGCAAATAATGAGAACATCTCATCAGGTCTGACACGCAGAAGACCTGGACATGTTTTCAGATCTCACAAATGGTATTTTCCACTGCACATCGGAAAATGCATACAGGAGAATTACTACAGGAAGAAAGGTACAATGCCTATGGAACTCACGGAACTTTTTTTTTATGGAACTCAAGGCCACAAGAGGCAAGATGCCCACTAACTTAGAGGGCTTTAAAATAAGATTAGAGATATTCAGGTGGAATAAGGCTAACAATGGCTACATGGAACCTCCATGTTTAAAACAGGGTGCTATCAAGTACAATCTCCTGGAGAGAAACAGAGTAGGATGACTACGGTATCTGTGAGTTTTCTAGAAACATTTGATTGATTACTGTGGGATGTAGGATGCTGGACTACAGATCTGATCTAGCATGCATCTTTTTAAGTAGTGTTCATAATTCTGCAATTCTACGGCCCCTGTATCATTTCTTTCGACTGCTTCCTATTACGTTGCAAGCACATACATGAACTTACCTTGCCGGGTCACTGACAAGAACCTGCAGGCTATTCTAAAGAAAGATGTCAAGCCACTCTTACCTCTTTCTAAGCAGATCTGACAACATAAACTCCCCAAATGGAGTTTGGGATACTATGGGATACTACCGGAGAGTTATTCATAAACCATACTGAGCAAAAGCAAGATAAAAGGGTGACAAACCAAATTAGTTGTCTAATCAATACATAACCAGGATCTGAATGGATCAGGACTGGGAAGATCAATCTGCTGCATAGGAGGCAGGGTCACAGTCATTTCATTCTATAATTAAGTTCTGGTGCCCCATTGGTACCCAATTTTCAGCAACAGAACTGAAATCAAGCCATGTCAGAGATGAGCCTATTTTCCCAACTATCAATTTTCATTCTGGAAGCTTGTGATTTATCATTTGACATTGTAATGATTATAACAGTGGGCAGAAGGTCTGGTCGAGAGGGTTAAAGCTGCATTGCCTGAAGATAAGATCTGAAGGTCGCTAGTTTGAGACCACCGGAAGCTTCCGTGTGCAGCAGACCTCGAGAATGCGGCTGATAAGAACTGAGCTGTCTCTCAGCTGTTCTTTGGTGAGAGCAAAGAAGCAGATTATCAGCCAGCGGAAGGCAATCGTGCTGCGAGAAAGGAGGACTGGACGATGAAAGTGTCATCTGCATGTAGTTGTTCTTGAAAGATTAGAACTTTGTTTGTGATTTGTAAAAACCCTTGAGGTTTAGAAAATGCCTGCCTATGTAAACCGTCTTGAATTAGAGTCAAAGGAGCAATCTGATGACCAAGAAAGGCGGTATATAAATACCAAATATTAATATATTAATATTAATGATCCTTTGACTGGATTGCAAGGGTGACACATAAGCTTTGGGGGCAGTGTCAGGGGTGGGGAGGATGTTATCTGCCAAGTATCCGCCATCCTTAGGCTACAGTCAAGACGGAACTGCAAAACAAGCAAGGCATCTGACCATCATTTGTGGTGGTGGTTACTTTTATCCTAACCTAGAATTACCTACCCTGGAATTAGGCCTGCACAGTGAGGCCAGCAAAGTTTGGCCGGCACAAAGGACACCATAAAGTAGGATTGGTCCACTCTCGGAGTCAGAGAGGCCAATGTTCAGACGTGCGCCATCCTCCCTGACTCTGAGAGTGGTCCAAACATGTTTCACGGTGGACGTTGTGCCGGCCAAACTTTGCTGCCCTTTACTTTGCCGGCCTAACTCCAGGTGAGGATTGTGGCCCTTAATTTCTCAGAATACTTACACTAACTTATGGACATTGGTCAGTCACCCTTTTTCTATAGGGTTTGGGATCTGTGCCTCTGGCATGCGTAGCAGCTCTCCACAGCTATCGCTCCAGCCAGAAATATGACAGGTTGACAACCCAAAAGGAGGGTAGCAAGGGGGAGAAAGACTGCCCCACACTGCCTTCTCTTTTGTTTTTCCCCACTGCTTGTTTCATTGCCTTTGTTTACGTTCTGCTACGCTGGATTCTCTTGTAAAAAGAAATTACCTCTGTGTGCTTAAAACAACAACAACACACACACACGGTGATCTGCTAATTTGAGGAATGGCAGGCGAAGAAGTGTACGGCAACCGTACCAAACAACCCCTGACAAAACTGACAGAAAACATGAAAAATGTGTGCTTTCTATCATAATGATTATTTTTCAGATATCACCAGCTGTGCTCCTATTACACCAAGTGACTGGTTCCCCACATAACACCGAGCACCAGCATTCAATCATGAAAGAAATATAACTCTCCACGGGTTTCCCCCACATGCTTTTAAATCAGCAGCAATCTGTGCCTTCATAGCCGCACTGGAATTATCAAACAAACAAAATCACCACCACCCCAACTCTAGATCTGCGTCCCAGCTTGGACCCCCCCCCCCAGTTGTCTATGTTGATGCAGGGTAGAATTGAAGCCCACGAGGAAGTGGTTAAAAGTATGTTTGCCATCAGTTTACTCTGACGAACGGCTCTCTCTCGCTCCAAGGCATTTCATTCAACGGCTCTTAAGAGACTCCTTAGCGCATCTACGGGGAACTCCTAGACGTCTCCTTGCCTCTTTGAGCTGTCACAAGCAACAAACTCCTGTCAACAGACAGAAATGGTGCCAACTTAGCAAAACATGCTACATCTGCCCAGGAAGGCCTATTTGATTCCCATGAGGAATTATATACTGTATATCGTATTATATACTGTATATCGTAAATTTCCCCCAAACTCCTACAGAGTAATGGTAAAGTACGAACAGATAAAAAGAAATATGTTTTTTACCCAGCGGGTAATTAATCTGTGGAACTCCTTGCCACAGGAGGTGGTAATGATGTCTGGCCTACGTGCCTTTAAAAGGGGACTGAACAGATTTCTGGAAGAAAAATCCATCACAGGCTACATGCCATGATGGGTGGGGCAACCTCCTTATTTTAGAAGTAGGTCACCAGCTTTACCAGTCCTCCACCATCATGGCAACCGGCTCTGAACGTTTCCCTGCTTCCAGGTGACTCAGCTCTCCATCTCGGGTTTCCCCCACATGCTGACGCCCCCGAGAGAGAGCGTGTGTCAAGCCAGTTAGGCTGGCACAGTTAGGCCAAGCAAAGTTGGGCTGGCACAAGGGACACCATAAAGTAGGTCTGGACCACTCTTGGAAAGGCCAGCACACAGGTGTGCGCCATCCTCTCTGATTCCGAGAGTGGTCCAAATGCACTTTACGGTGGCCCTGGTGCCAGCCAAACTTTGCTGGCCTCATTCCAGGTTAGGATTGCACCCTGATCGCTGGCAGAACCCTGCAGATGTAGAGGCAGTAAAGCAGGGGAGATCAGAGCAGAAAGGGGTGGGATGAGGTGGGGCTGGAGGCCACCAGATTCCCAAACCCCCATCCTGTGCTGGACATGCCCCCTGCAGACTCCTCAGAGCTACACCAGCAACAGAGATAGCATACCTCTGAAGAGAGTACCTCAAGGACCATAGTGGCTGACACCGAGATAAGTATCTCACCTTCCCGTCTCGTCAGGTTCTCCCCCGGGACGGCACCTTGGATGTTGCACCAATGGTCCTGCACCCAACTCACTGCGCCCAGATAGTACTGGGCCATTAGCTATGACTAAACTTAGGGAACAAATTTAGTCCAGTTCAGTAGTTGTAGTAAATGGAGGCAACGTCCAGTTGTTTACCACTCTGGAATCCACACCTCAAAGCAACTGATTGGACTTGTTTCACTGTAAGGGTTGCCAACTACTATTCTTCAGTAAGGTTGCCAACTACTGCAATAATAATAATAATAATAATAATAATAATAATAATAATAATAGTAGTAGTAGTAGTAGTAGTAGTAGTAGTAGTAGTAGTAGTAGTA
>JAJKFI010000004.1:5486340-5521797 GCA_029204185.1 Lerista edwardsae
TAGTAGTAGTAGTAGTAGTAGTAGTAGTAGTAGTAGTAGTAGTAGTAGTAAAGGAGATCTGGCATCCAGTTGGCTAAAAATGGGGGTGGGGCAGAAACCAACGTGATCCTGAGGTGAAGTCGGAAGATGTAGTCCAGAAGTTTCTGGAAAGTCTGAAAGAGGAACTCAGCGGGTGTCTGCCCAACAAGCCACACTGATTTCTAGAAGCTTGGTCAACTCCCTCCTTAGCAAGAGAGACAGCATTACACTCTTCACGGTTTGCTCAAAACTTTCTTTTCCCTCAGGTTAAAGGAAAAACCCTGACAGCGTGAAGAAAATCACAGCAGCTGAGATAACAAGAAAAGCATGGCTGTTTCTTAGCAGCTGCAAATCAAAACATGAATGACAAATTAACTCTGCCATGCGATGGAACAAGCAGGAATAAAGAGGGTCTCTCCTATCCTTGTTTTCATCCCCCATCGAATATCCCTGGGAAGGTCAATGTGTTCCGTCTTCTTATTCATTATCGTTCTTTTCTGTATTGAACGGCTACAATCTTTGGGATTCCTGCTAATGTGGATTTTTGTAACTGCTAGTCCCGTTTCCTTCTTGAAAACAAATGCCATCATCAAGCTGCCAATCATCAGTTTCAAGCACTGGTTAAACAGATGGGTTTGGTTCCTTGGGGATGGCTTTAAATGCAAATATTTCAATTTATACAACAGCACAGGTGCTCCCGCTACCAAACCTGCACATTTTCCTTTTTTCTCGTCTTCAAAGTTTGCTGGTGTCTTTCTTTAATTATTTTGTATTTTGTTGTACACCAGTTGAGCTTAAGAACAGGCCATGCAACCAATTATGGCAATCAAGACCATACGGCGAAGGGTCTTCTGATCTGGCAGATTCATCTGACATTTGAGAACGGCTATGACTAAACAGGCTGCACACCTGTACACACAAGGCCTGCTGAACTCTGTGAAATATGCTTCTGAATAGAGATTCAGAGGATTTTGCTGCAGTATCACGAATTTCAACCCAACCCTATAGATCAGCGGTCTCCAAACTGGAAACTGCTGCAGCACCCAAAAGCTCCCTGGCGTGACTGGCGCTTTTCGTTCCGCTGGGGAGCATTGGGAAGGGCACAACTACTGCCCTCACGTGTCACCATGGCCAACTGCATGTGCCCAGAACACCACATGCACAGCCTGCTTAGGGGGGGGGGGGCTAAACCAGGAAGCGGCTGGCAGCAGCGACACTGGCGGGCTGTGGTCATGGCTTTCCCAACACTCCCCACTGAGCGGAGGGAAATGGATGGTCTCCAGATCTGGCCCACAGGTCAATGGTGTCCAAACCGTGGACTGCTGTGTACAGAAAAAGCTGATTCCCATCTGACATGGAGCTTTCCATTCCATACTGCAGCCTCTGTTTGTTTTACCCAGGGGTTGGCCCTGCCCATGCAGTTAATAGGGATGAAGTGAAGCCATGGTCCGGTCTAACAATATGGCCGACACATGGGTCTGGTCTAACAATATGGCTGACTCGGATCATTGCCACCAAGGAGGATTGCCGCGGATTCTCGAATAAAAATTAAAAGTTAATTTCAACGTCTTTAATCATGCCTGCGTGTTCTGCATACTTTTACACGCGTGCAGGGAGATTTTTATTCAAGAATCCGCGGCAATCCTCCTTCACGGCGATGATCTGAGTCAGCCATATTGTTAGACCAGACTCATGCGTCGGCCATATTGTTAGACCGGACCATGGCTTCAAGAATGTGACGTCATGGCTTCTCCAGTTATTATAACTCCATGGTTTTACCCAATCTTCCCCCAGCTTTGTGCAGGGCCAGATGCAGAAGCAGCTGGGGCGACAGGACACGGAGGTGGAAAAGGCTGGCCAGCAAAAGGCTGGGGGAAGACTGGGCTTGATAAATAGGCCTGCACTGGGCTCCCGGCAGTCAGCCATGCCCCCTGCGCCCCCTGGGCACAGATGTACCTTGGTCAACAGGACAGGACACGGAAGTACCAGCCGCTGGATCCAAGCAGCTGACCACTGGTGGAGTTAAGTTAGTCACAGAGAGGTACAGGGGCTTGGGGTGGGTGACGGGGAAGTGGAGATAGGGCATTTCTAAGTGGACAGAGCAGGGGTGGATCGGGCACTGAAGGGGGATAGGATCAGCAGAGAAGGCTTCCACTGTATCCTTTCCCTCCCAAGCCCAAACACCCTACCTGGGGCTGCTTGGATTTGCACCAGCAAAATAACTTGCACAGATCCAAGTAACCACATAGGACAGGCTGGGATGTTACTCGGGGCAAGGGGAAAAATATCCTCTTACTCTGAGGAAGCCTCCAGACAGCTCCCAACTAGCGCTGGTCACAGTGGAGGCCACGAGGCCCTGCTGTGCCAGCGCTAATCAAGTCTGGGCTGCCCATCACAGTTCCCCCCTCCCACAAAAGTGGTCCTGTCAGTTCACTTTAAAAAAAGATTAGGCAACCACTATGATAAACTAGGAAAGACACTGATGCTTGGCGACAGTTTTTTCAGCCGTCCTTGGTTAACGCAGGGAACAGTCCTATCCTAGGATACTGAAGGAATCAAAATCAGGACTGTGTGTGTTTCTTAGCTGCAGTCCTACAGGATTGGTAGTGCAATGGATCGTATTGTACAGCATCAATCCTCTATTCTCATTTCCTTTCTAAAAGTCCTCTGCTCAGGTATATTTCTGTTATGTATACTTCAACAGAGAAAAAGCACTTGGCTGAATTATATTTGTGAGATTTCAGCCTTCCCCCTGTAACCTCTTTCCAGCAAAAGTCAAACTGCCCTTGTGGTCTGGGCAGGCCTTTCCTGCAATTGTAATACTGGTAGTGTAGAATCTTTCCTTTTCCCCCCAATGGAACACTAAAACAATGGACATGAATTGCGAGTTTGTCAGGCCAAACAATGTCAGCTCTTCAGATCTTCTGAGACAGCAAAAGGAATCTGGTCCCAGTGAAGACTGAAATAATCGAGGGGAGAAAACCCTTTCGATACGTCCAACCGTTTGGGGATAATTGGAAATGCGACATGCACGCTTTTAGCACACCGTTTTTTATGACATGCTGCATCGCTCCATATTATTGTGCAACATAAAAGTGTGACATAATTTGACGTGACAGCTCAGATTTACAGGACAACCGTCCCCATTCCACATTCAAACTGGGTAATGACAAAAGAGGCCAACAAAAGCTGGCCGGCAGGAACACAGCAGACGGGAAAATGTCTGCTGTCTGCCAACTTTAAATTACTGTTGAGTAATTTAGCGTATCTCTAGAATAATCCTTTAAAAGAGTAATTAATCATCATTTACAGAGGGTCTTCAGTGAAGTGTGTTTACTGTCTTTTATTCATGCCTGGCAGATTCTAACAAACCACCAACACCTCTGCATCCCTCTGCCTTTCATTATCATAATTATTGTATACCAGTAGAAGGATTGGTTCAGAAGTCTGGCCCATGGTATGAAAATAATCAGAGTATGTATCTGACAGTAATAGTAGCTGCAACCTTTCATCAATTACATTCCCCCTTTTTAATAGACTGAAAAGACATCCCCAATCTACCAGATAATTTTTTTTACAAAAATATTAGTTTTAATGTAAGGATTATTAAAAAAAACTAGACACATCTTAAAAGATGCATTCTTCTCTCATTTTGACATGGATGGGAATGCCTCTTTCCAGATGGTGCTGGTGCAATATGTATTTACAGATCAAAAAATTGAGAGCCCAATCCTAACGGCTTGGGTAGCATCGGCCTGACAGTGCTGATGGAGAGCCGCCCTTGCGCCGGCTGAACTTGGCTGGTGCAGGGATGGTTCTGGAAGGAGGGAGGGTGGGCAGGAGGTGTTTCTGGGCAGGGGTGGGCTGGCTGGTAGGCATGCCGGCCCGGGGAGGGGTGGGGTGGGATGCTGCCTCGACCCAGGGCTGTGCAACCCCAATTTGGGCCGTGCATCTTCCTTGGACCTGCACCCACTACCAGTGCTGGACCTGTGCTGGAGCCTCCATTGGTGCAAGGGCACAAACAATGCCCTTGCGCCAGGAAGGCTCCTGCTGCCTCTTAAGTGGCACTGGATACAGTGCAGGCCCACAGGCCTATCTGTTTCAGTGCTGCTTAGGATTGACCCTGAATGATAATGTATGCCACATAATCATGACATGGGAATCTTGTAACACAGCCAGCGAGATGAGGTGCCAGGCCAGCCTGGCCTGGACTGTGTGGACTGATGACTGAGATGCCGGTACTGTCTGAAGCTAAGCAGGAGAATCTGTGGTTTTGCTTTTGGATGGGAGACAGAATGTCAGGGTGTGACAAGCTGCAGTACCCATTCTGACAGGACGGAGGCACCAATGAGCCGATCATTGCGTGATCGCAAATGAGAGTTGCGGGGGAATGATGAGAAGACTAGTCAGCAAAAGAATGGAGTACAGCCTTGAGGACCTGCCCAGGCTTGATTTACACTTGCCTGCTGAAGCTCAATGGCACACAGCCAGAGGGGAGAACCACACTGCAAAGGCTACATCTGGAACTGAGGATTGGGTGAATCAGAGAATACTTTATATGTGTAAAAACCTCATTGAAAAATAATGGTTTAGACCAGCCTGTCCATGTACGCATTTGCTTTGGCATGGGAAAGGTGTAATATAAATTCTGGACCTCTCTAGTACGACTTTACTCAGGTTCAGCTCAGCTGTGCCTTATATGTGCCCTCAAACCCAGTAGTGCATCCTTATGACCAACCGGCAATTTTCAATTGGTTGGAAAAGAAAGTGGCCAGATCTCCAGTTAGGACTTTCATGTTCCCACCCTCCATGAACCTCAGAGCTACAGTTGTGCATGCATCTTGCCTGGACAGCAGAGGAATGTATTTTAGTTCTCCCATGACATCTGCACATAAATTCAAGCTACATCTGTAATTCACAACTATGAGCTGATATCTTTAAGACAAGGATCACAAGGAACAGTGCACAAGAAAGCAGAGTGCAGTTCTAAAGTCGTGAAATTTCTCGTGGCAATTGCACAAATTAAGCACTCAAGATATTTATCAGATTGGCAGAACACATTTTCAACGGGCCTGAATGTCCACACCTGCCATCCTAGCATGCATCTACAAACCGTTTTTTCTTCTTCTTCTTCTTCTTTTTTTACAAGGTAGAAATAGCTGTGATTTCACAGGAACTGTTTTACTCAGAGGTACAGAGGTAGGCAGGTAAAGCTAATTGATATTGCTAAGAAACTGTGAAATCTTTATGATAGGCTAGGAGCTTTGCTCCCTACTGACAAAAGGCAATTCAGTGCTTTCCTGGCTAAGTCAGACTGAAAAATACACCAAAAGCAGAATGAATGTCTCTCTTTAAAACACACACACACACAATCAAAAATAATTCGATCAAAGCAGATTGTAAAACTTCTGTGCGTTTCATGATGGCAGGGTCTTTAGAAATAGGGGATGATCTTTGCAAGCCTTCCTGACACACCTAAAAATGGCACCTGTTCCTTGGCAGCTATCTTTTTCTTTTTTCCTTCTCCAAATGAATTATCCAGGCAATTTCACTCTCGTTCAGAAATAATTAACAAGACACACATAGATGGGTTTAAAGGCACGCCAGAACTAATTTACACAGATCTATGGTGTATGGCTACACCCGAACTACAGGCAGCATTCTCAGGCAGGGGCAGATCTGCGAGCAACAACTGCCTTCCTCTTTTCCTTGAGCAAGCCAGCCAAGCTCCGAGTCCAGATATGGTTGTCAGCAGTAGTGTCATCCAGCAACGAGCTGCCGGAACACTAGGCGGGACTTACCGCTTGATTGACAGGCTGCCCGTGACGTGTCGCCGCCTGCCTGCCTGCCGCGCGGACTCCCTCCGGTTGGCGCGCCCCTCCGCTGCTTGCCCAGGCACCCGGCGCGCCCCCCAGGCAAGCAGGCACCCCCTCTGAAGCCAGGGGTGCCCACACGGTGGGCGGGCAGGCGGCAACACGTCACAGACGGGCAGCCAATCAGGCGGTAAGTCCCGCCTAGCATTCCGGCAGCTCGTTGGCAAATGACACCGCTCATTGTCAGCCTGCTCCAGCCTTCTCTTTGCCGGGCACCGTTCTGTGTTTGGGGGTTCTGGCTGAGTCACGCTTCCTCCCAAGTGCTAAAGCCCAGACAAGTCCCCAGAGGTTGAGCTGTCACCTTGTCTAAAAAAGCTAAGCAGGATCAGCTTGGGTTTTGCCTTAGAGGGGAGACCAGAAGCAGCTAGCTGGCTAGAGACGAAGGAATGTGGACTGACAAGAAATGGTAACTTCCTGAGAATCATCCTCCTGAGGGTATTTTGCAGCTGCCTGTGGAAGCTTGGAAAGAAAATAAAACAAATGATGACTGCAGTCAGGATAATGAGTGCACCATGAAGGGAAACATCTGGAGAAACAGAGGGTAATATGAGTTTCTCTCATAGACTGGGGTGCAATCCTAACCTACTTTCCAGCACCGGGGTAAAAGCAATGCAGCTCCGAGATGAGGGAACTAATGTTCCCTTACCTTGAGGAGGCCTCCATGACTCCTACTCCACTGCAGGATGCAGCACATGCCCCATTGGCACTGCTAAGTCAGTGCAGGAAAGTAGGTTAGGATTGTGCCCTAAAAAACCTATTTGAAAAAAATGGGTTTTATGTTCAACCTGCCTATGGAAACTGCCTTGATCCTATGTGACTGAAGACTATGAGTCTTTGACAAAGGTGGTATAATCAATTAATCAATTACTTAAATTTAGAGTGTTTGATTATTCCAAAGCCTGGAGAGGCTGATCCAAGGAAATCCTCCCCTTTCACCTAAATATGGTCTTCAGGTGCTCACAACTGCACCCTCGCCTGACACTGAAACAAAGGGACTATTCTAGTAGGTCTAAAGCTGGAGATTAACTCCCTCTGGCTTTTTGTGAAGTATGAACCAGGATGTGGGAAGACTCTGAACTAGTGCAAAAGTGGCCTAATTACAAAGCTCCATTTTGAATTGTGCCTTCCGATTGGCCCTACAAACCAATGGCTGCTAATGGTCATAACATGGTCGTGTTTGTGTCTTACATGACATTCTATGGCTGGATGCAAGTCACTCCTAGAAGGGCTGTAGAGAGGAATAGTAACACTGAAACTATTAAATAGAGATGGAGGGGAAATCATTCTAGAATGGGTTAGCATGGTCATGGCTAAAGGGTTTTGCATCCCTTGTCATTTGCATCCCACTATAACTAGGCAACAAACAAACTATAGCTGGCAATAAACCGCATGTTGTATATCCTCTTATAACCCTAACACTATCTTTATCCCTGCTAACTGGGCAAGAGGCACTTTTCACGTGGTGTTCATCTTAAGTTTAGCAGGGGGAGAGTAATTGTCCCTCTTCACTCCAGCACAGTGTATTTTCTAGTGGCTGTTGCTGGTGGTGTTTTGCATATTTTTAGATTGTGAGCCCTTTGGGACAGGGAGCCATTTTATTATTACTATTTGCCTGTAAATCGCTTGGTGAACTTTGTGTTGAAAAGCAGTATAAAAATACTATTTGAATGAATTTAAATGTGAATCTTTGTGTTTTAAAAAGAAAAAAAGTACATCTAATATACATATGCATATATTGGGACATAACTGTATGGAACATAAAAAAAATGGGCACAAATGCCCAGTACTGGGATGCATTTGACTGAGACACTGTTGTGCAGGATGCAATTGTCCTGTTCAGAGGCATAGCTAAAGAAGTGCAGGGGGGTGCAATTGCACCAGGCAACAAGCTTTAGGGAGGGGGGCAACATGTTGAGCTTGACACTAGTGGCTAAAATTGTGAAAGCCTTGGTAAGTGTGTATAATACCATCATGTTATGTATCATTGGAAAGTTAATTTAATGCAGAATGCAGTGAAAGAAACCAGAGTGTAATATCTTTACTCTATCAAATGTTATGGCCAAAAAACTGAAAAGAAAAATATAACTGTCATGTAAAAATTGTAATTTGTCAAAATCATGGTTATTAGGAATAATACTGTCATGTTATACATATATCAGTGGTATGCAAACTTTTTAGAATTGCACTCATATCGGGACCCATCGAAAGTGATGTCATTAACCTGGAAGTGATGCTGTGGCAGAGAGTGACATCATAAAGCAGGGCAAAATATGATGTAAAAGCACTGAACTAAAAACAAAATTTAAAAAAAAACCTCACTTGAATATTCAAACTGTTAACACTCACAAAAGGAACATAACAAGAGGAAAGTCTGCAGTTTCCAAGATGGCTGCTCCCAGCTTTCTGCGACCCACCTGACATCAGGTCCCAACCCACAGTTTGAATAACACTGTTTTATATCATTTGATGTGGAATTTCATGCAGAATGCAATGAAACAAACTGGAGTCTAATATCTTTATTCAGTCAAAAGATATGGCAAGAAAACCAGAGAAACCTAAAATACAATTGCGATGTCACTTCCTGTTCTGATGTCACTTACAGGGCAACATTGTGCCCTCTGCACTGGGCTACACTTTTATTAGCTATGCTCCTGGTCCTGACACTAATGGTGTCAGAGGGAGAACCATTCCAGAATGGACCAGCATAGTCACTGCTAAAACGTATACGATTCCTAATTAGCACAATTTTGTGAGGTTCTTGAATATAAAATTAGGCATGTCAACTTCTAGCATTGCGAGGGGGAATGGACTCTTGCCAAACCCCAGCCAAACCAATCAGATAGAAAACAACAAAATGACCCCTTTCTTATTGAAATCTAACATTCTCTTCTACAGATCACTACTGCCAGTCCCCGTCCCCCGTCCCCCCCCCCGCTTTTCAAAAACAGAACTGATGCACCCACACTTTGGTCTAAAGAACTCAGGCATGAGCATACGGGTGTTTCCGTAGGCACTGTTCAAGGCAGACCTCATCGCACCAGGGCCTGCCTGTCCACTGTACATGGAGATTACAGGTTTCAATAATTGCAGTGCAAAGCTTAAACAATGTGGGAAAACAAACTGAGAAAGGGAGTTCTAAGATGTTGAGGGAAATGCCTTATTTGCAGACAAGCAGTCAAACCCTCATGCGTGCAGACTTACAGAAACAGTAATCAAGTGAATCGAAAGGAATAGCCCTTCACTCATTGCTGCCCATGTAAGGATGAAGCATTGGTGTACAAAACCACATTTTCATCACATACGTTTCTTTCTACCACCAGCCTCTAATTATTATCATATTCCGAAGACTGAAGCTTAGAAATTCAGTACCCAATTTGATTTGCATGAGTGGGGTGGTGGTGAGCTGCACTGTGCTGTTAAACATGGCAAATCAACATCAAAGACGTTTAGGCCTTAAGTTATTTCTTAAGATCTTGGTCTTCCTTGAATTTCCTCTTGCTAATTTGTTTCCTTCGGTGGGATGCACTGCTTATTTGGCTTATTGCGGCTTTCTCTTGGCGCTTGATTATTTTTTACTAATTTAGTCGTGATGTATTCTGTTATTTTATCTATTATATTGAGAGACTTTGGTGAACTGAAGGCACAAAAGCATTATAGATGCATAATAAAAATACAGGTGGGCTCACATTCAATATCGTGAATTTGAAAAACACAGTGGATTTGGAAAACCGCGATAGCTGGGAAACCCCTGCCCCAGGGCCCAGCTCTGAACTCAGTCAGAGCTATGGGCCTCTGAATGGCCATCTGGGCAACAAAAAAAGCCACTTCAGGTTTTCACCAAAAATTGGAAGTGATTTTTATTTTTGCTAAATGGCCATTCTGAAGCCTGCAGAGGCCATGGTTGGTCGCAGGTAGCTTCAGTGGGCCTCAGAAAACCCTCAAGACTGGACTGGGTCTGGTCAGGTTTGGAGAGTGGAGGTGGGCCCTGAAATCCGCATGTTCAGTAACAGCAGAATTTGGTATCCGTGGGGGGTTCCAAGAATGGAAACTAGATGGATATTGACCCCGGCTACCTGGGCAAGAGGCGCTTTTTCAAGTGGTGCTCCTCTTACGTTTAGCAGGGGGAGAGTCATTGCCCCTCTTCACCCCAGCACAGTGTCTTTTCCAGTGGCTGTTGCTGGTGGTGTTCTGCATTTTTTTTTTTAGATTGTGAGCCCTTTTGGGACAGGGAGCCATTTAGCTTTATCCTCGTACCCCCCAGTAAAGACACAGACAAGGTTCCATATGGTGTAAGGGTCACTCTGTTAACTATTTAAACTTTACAACAGCAGCAGCAGGGTCGGCTCTAAATGGTGCGGGTATTTTTTGGAGGAAACAGAGCTGCCCGTCTACCTCTCCCAGTGCCTATAGGCAAACCGTCTGGCTCCAGGTGCCAAAGGTGCATGTCCTAAGGCCCCCTTCTGAGTCACCCTGAGAGGCTGGAGCGGCTGGGTCGCCTGGCCACCGGGTAGGAACCAAGACGGCCTGGAACATCCCAGCAGAGAAAGTCAGCCCTCTGAACCCAGCTGGTTAAGCAAGCATGAGCAGGCCCAACCTCCCCCGCCTTGCCACTCCACGATGGACACCAAAATCTAAGTATATATACCCAAACCCGCACGATACCTGCCCAAAGTGACCAAGGGATTAGCCTAGTTATCAAACCCTACCTCCCCTGTAACTCCAGTCTGGGGTAGGCAAAAAACCACCCGCCCTACAGCCAATTTGGGTGACGGCAAAAAATTCCTACCCGGCCCCCTATGGCCGACCAGCTAGTCTCAGACTGGACAGGGTGGGTGGGCGGGCGATCGCCACTGCCGCCCGAATGAGCATGCTGCTCCCAGGCGGAGCAAGGCTGGGGTGGCACGTCCTGCCAGCCAATCAGCTAGCAGGAACCTTGTCCGGTGCCTGCGGGGAGGGCGGGACAAACGCCAGAGATGCGCTACACGCACGTCTTCAGCCTTATTATTATTTGCCCATTTATATATATATATAAAAGAAGCATTTGGTAGCTGAACACGGATGAATGGTAAGGTCGCTGTTTTGGAATGATAAGTAGGACGTTATCTTGACTAGCTGAAGCTGAACCACTCAAGTGACCAATAAAATTGCGGCAATCTGAAGGGATAAAAACACTTCGAGAACAATTGCTACTGGCATACATAAAATGCACAGGGGGAAGAGGAGAGGATCAACCGCTTTTAAAACTACATTCCACTTATTATTCTTTTATTGTGTGTTTTGATTTATAAAATAGAAAGGAATTCAGACTAGAAAGGCTTGACCCAACATCTTAAAGCACTCAACAACAACAACAACAACAACAAGAAGATCAGTCAATGCAATGGAAGGAGAAGGACTATGACAATGCTAGCTAAGTAGATATGCTGGCAAAATTCTCTTGAGCAAAGCTCAAGAATTTCAGGAATGAATTTCAGGGGCTTGCTGAAGTATACCTCCAAGGAGAGGAGAACTTCAAATTCAAATTCTCCTGAATTCTTTTTAGCTTTGGTTAAAAGCCAGGCAGAAAATTGCTCGTTTCTCACTTCTAATGGATGGAAGTTCTTTAAATGAGAGCCAGATGGGGATTTGTTAAGTATTTTGCCTAGAAAACTATGGAAAGCAAAGAAAAGGCAACCCCCCCCCCCCAAGGAGGGCTCCCTGGATTACTGGGTTCTATGGAGAAGATGGTTTTACACCCCTCCTTGCATTTTGGGGGAATTCAGGGCCCAGTCCTATCCAACTTTCTGATGCTGATGTACCTGCAATGCAACTCCAAGGTAAGCCAACAAATATTCCATTATCTTGAGGAGGCCCGCATGACTTCCCCAACACCATAGGATTAAGCCTTCTGCCTGGGATTTTAGTGCTGTGCTTCTGCACTGGTGTTATAAATTCTATTTGTGAATATGGAGCCTCTTATCAGCTTGTTGGGTTTCTGTACTAGCATATTGCACTGGCATTAGTGGAAGGAAGCACTACCCTGTACTGCGAATAGAAGAATTGTGTCAAAGGATTCTAGCTATTAGCTGGGTTACAACTTACAGGCCACAAGGGAGAGGGGAAGTGAAACTGCAGCAACCCTCTCACTCATGATGGTTGCCAACTCCATTAGACAAAGATGATATCTAAGAGTCCCTTGAAGGCGTCTGTATTCGTTCATGGTTTCAGATCTTGCATTTCACTTGCAGCCAAATGCTAGTCAAGATGATATGAGCATCAGTCACAAGTTTGTAAGATGATCACATCGAAGTAGGATGTATATGATTATGTATATTACAGTGAGATTAAAGGGCTTTTTAAGTGAAGGCAAATGATAGCATGTACTGCTCTCTAGAGCTCTCTCTGACAGTCTAAATACAAAGATTCCCAGTTTGCCTACAAAAGGAGCTATTTTGGTCATGAAACATTACGTCCCCAGCATGTGGTATGCCCATCAGCAGAAAAGTAGAATAAAGGAACTAACTTTATTTATTACATTTGTGTTGCTTACAAAACCATTTACTTAATGGATGAGTATCATTAACAGTCCAGCCACAAAATAAAGAATACAATGATGTGTTTCATAGGTTCATTAAAATAATATTTCAAAGGAATCATTAGAAACAAAAAGCTAAAGATCCAAGACACAGTAAGTTATCTGCGAATAAATGAGGCAGAACAAACATGCTCTCAACTAAGTTAAGGAAAATGTTTACAAATATATTGCAGCCATAAAGAAGAGGAAGGCATCAGGCTCATTTGTTGCGAGGAAAAGTATCACTCATGCAATTTATTTGCACGCTGGGGTTCTTGGAACAGCATTTTCTGGGGTCTGGGGATGAGTTCAGACAACTTATTCACGCCATGACAAATCTGTGACAGGCTAAATCTTTCTGTATTGATCGCAACTGACTGCAGCATTGAAAGGACTGTCAAGAGGAGTGCTTAGAGGGGATGGGAAGCTCAAACCATTGGGCTTCCACAGGATCATTTCCACGGCTATGTGGTTGTGTGAATCTATCCTTCCAAATACATTCAAGGCTACAGGGGATATCCCAGAACAATAGGACAATGCCACTTCAGATGCGAATGTGAAGCAGGGTGACTAGATACAATGGAGGACAGAATGCCTATACCTTTAACCATTGTTAAAATAGTAATTAGGTGCACAAATCCTCCACAGTGAACTTAAGAATGTAAGAAGAGCCCCACTGGATCAGGTAAAGGGCCCATCCAGTCCAGCTTCCTATTATCTCACAGTGGCCCACCAGAGCACACAAGACAACTAGATGTCTGCATCTCGTTGCCACTCCCCTGCATCTTGCATTCTGAGGTAGCTTACTTCTAAAGTATGGAGGTTGCACTACCCATCACAGACTGTAGCCTGCAATGGACTTTTCCTCCAGAAATCTGTCCAATCCCCTTTCAAAGGCACTCAGGCCAGATGCCACCACCACCTCTTGTGGCAGGGAGTTCCACAGATAAATTACCCACTGGGTAAAAAGCATTTCCTTTTATCTGTTCTCACTCTCCCAACACTCACTTTGAGCGGATGTTCTGGTATTGTGAGAGAGGGAAACAAACATGCCTCTATCCATCCCAGGCATAATTTTGTGAGCTCCTCCACTGTAACTAGGGTGGAGCCTGAAGGCTGTCATATGCCCCCACTGGGCATGGTACCCAGGCCAACTCTGCCCTCATTGCACGTACACAGACACACACACACGAACACATACACGCACACACATACACACAACTATACAGGTCCAAAAAAACCATATGGCTAATGTTGCAAGCCTAGAACTATGGGCTTTTTGTGCTTGTGTTGTTCACACAATAGTTCAGTGTGCACATAGCAAAGCATGTTGCGAGCTAAGGGAACTTCCAAAGGAGATTGTGCCATAGGATAAAGATCTGCTGAGTACAAATTTCACTAGCCCCTGGGCAAGCCTAAAAAGTAATTATTTGGAGTCCAACCTTTTTCTTCAAGGTTCCTAGAACACGAAGGATCTAACACACTATTTGTTTGAATGCTCCCTCTACAGCTTTGTGCATGAAAAAACATTCCTTGTGCATTTTAAACAAGATTAATTGCCGGAGCATTGACCGGAAAATCCACTTCTTCCTGGAAGGTACTAATTACTTTGTAACTTACAAAGTGGCTCTTTTGCTCTCACTGCATAAATTAGGCAGAGGTTTGTCTGATCCGACGCTGTCACGTGGCTAAAGAGCCTTTTGCGGTCTGGTATTCTAAAACCAGAAAACTCAAATGCAACAAACACCTCGTCGTCTAAATTAGTCACATTGTCCAGAATGGCATTTATTCATTTTTGCCTGCATTTAATTAAATTCACTTAGCTTCACTATTTGGGGCCTTGGAAAGAACTGGCAATTTTGCGTTCAGTTATTCTGGAAAGGAATTAACTTGGGGCCTGAAACAAAAATTGAGACTCATGCAAAGAAAAATGTGGAAGGGAAGGGAATGGGAAAATAGATTGTGGGCCCTGGAAGAGACATTGGTTTGTGTTGGTAGCATTTTGTAAAGCCATAAAGATGGGAGACTGACTTGGAGTCTGTTGCTTTCACAAGATGTACGTGGGGTAGGGACTGCGGAGGAGGTCCTCCCATCACAGGAGTCTTTAGCTGTGGAATTCTCTTCCAAGGGATGCTCTCCTGGTGCCTATGTTGTCACCTTTCAGGCACAGCACATTTTAAAGCTATCGTCGTTTTGAAAGAATTTAATGGGATTTGATATTATGCCTGGTCTGCCCTCTGCTGACTGGGCAAAGAAGCACATTTTTAACATGGAACAACTGTCCCTTATTTTTCCCAGCATAGAGTCAGTCCTCATCTACTAGAATTAGGTTCCTGGAAATCCTAGCAGCCAGATTTTGGATCCCGCTGTTCTAGCCCATTTTGGTTTCCTGCCTATTTGCAGCACAATCCATTGGAGTGATGGAAATGTTGGTTTATCTTATACCATACACCGTTTTATGAGGGTGTCCCTGAACTTCTGGTTTGCCCCTACAGTACAACTCTGGAAGCAGGTCTAGTTTCCCATGATGTTCACCTTAATCCTTTGCCTGAGAATCTGAGAGAGAGAGAGAGAGAGAGAGAGAGAGAGAGAGAGAGAGAGAGAGAGAGAGAGCCCTGCTAACTGGGCAAGAGGCACTTTTCCAAGTGGTGGTCCTCTTGTGTTTACAGGGTGAGAGTAATTATCTCTCTTCACCCCTGTGCAGTGTCTGTTTTAGTGGTTGTTGCTGGTGGTGTTCTGCATTTTTTTTTTTTAGATTGCGAGCCCTTTTGGGACAGGGAGCCATTTAACTTTATTATTATTACTTGCCTGTAAACCACTTTGTGAACTTTGCATTGAAAAGTTCATAAATATTGCTGATTAACAGACGGACAGACGGACACCCACACCCACAGCGTCAGATGTGCGCTCCCTTACCATAGGGGAGGCTCCAGCCTCCCCTACGCGCTCTTCGGATCTGCACCCGCTAAAGTGCAGGTGCAGATCCAGGGAGACTGTGTGGCCTGAATCAGGGCCTCGCGGACAAGCTTAGGATGTGGCCGTATGGCCACCTCCCAAGCCTGCCCACGTCCCACCCAAGTCCTGCCCCCGCCTCCCTCCCACCAATCCCCGTGCTGCCTTGGCACAGAGCCTCCCTCACGCCGACCGGCTTTGGTCAGTGCTAGGGAGGCTCTCTGTTGGCGCACTGAAGCCGAGGCAATGAGCATCGTGGGCTTCAGAGCTTTAGCACCGATGCGGGGGTGCTGCTTGGTGCCCCCGCATCGGCGCTAAGCACATAATGCTGACGCAACAACATTGCATCAGTGGTATGTGCCTTTTAGGATTGTGCTGTGAATTTTAGTGCCTTTATCTGCAGCCCACAATTTGAGCCCTTCCATAAGTTTGATCTGTTTCCATATTCCACACTTACAACACAACGCTTGAGAAATGCATAACGCTTTCATGTTTGCAGTGGCTTTCCAGTTATTTCAAAGCCCTTCTTGTTTACCTCTTCTCCCACCATGCAATCTGAGGTCCATCAACTCAGAAAACAGGAATGAGTTATCTCATGACAAAACAGCTTTGGTTTGCAGAGTGATTCAACCATTTATACTGCAGGCCTCAATCTGCGATAACAGTCCCAAATGAATTCAGGGCATGTCTACAAATGACCATTCCTTGACCATTATTACCTAGTGTGCCATATAAACAAACATCCCTAAATTACAAACTCTATCTTTACAAGGTGGAATTGATAATACGAACATTCACCCTAATAGGCCTTATGTGAAAACATTTGCCAGATGTTGGCCTCTGACCCGGCAAATGTTTGTCTCATTCACACCCTTAAAATATTTAGAACATTTTGGACTCCTGCCAGGCTAGTGATGTTTGGAAACGTCTATGCGCGACTTCGTTTGAAGCCCAACATGTGCAGGGTGGTGTGTTTCAATTCATCAGTTTGATCTTGCATCAAGAGACATGAGGGAGCAAGCAAATGCTTAGAGATGTCAGAGAGACTAATAGGCATATCATTTTGTCCATTATCCAAGTGGAGTAATAGAAATTCGGAGGCATTAATCCCTTTGCCAACTTTTATACTAGGCATCCACTATGCAATCAGTGAGAGAATTCGGCTTTACAAGCTGATAGGCCCACAGTTTAGCTCTTGCCCATGGTTGCTAAGCAACAGCAACCTACTCATACATCACATGTTTTCCAGGCCCACTCCACTCATAAACAAGGAAATGAATGCTTAAGGACATTATCCATCTTGTGATACACAATGAATGGATCATGTTGTTGCCAAGGAAGGATTGCATTTTATGTAACAAAAGTGTATTGTGTTGTGACTTTCGGAAAATGGAACCCACTGCTCGTAAAGGGTTTTATCGAGGTGCAGCCAGTCCATGGAGCAGATGGATACCAGAATAATTTAGGGCGCAATCCTAACCAACTTTCCAGCACTGGCATAGCCGTGCCAATGGGGCATGTGCTGCATCCCATCCTACAGTTGGGGGGCAATCATGGAGTTCTCCTCAAGGTGAACTCCAAGGTGAACAAGGTGTTTGTTCCCTTACCTCGGAGCTGCATTGTCCTTACCCTGGTGCTGGAAGGCTTGGTTGGGATTGTGCTGACAATCGTTTTATATACCATTTAATGTAGAATTTCATGAGGAATTCAATAATAATTAAAAAAAACTGGAGTGTAATATTGTTATTCTATCAAACATTATGGCCCAAACCCCAAAAACAAAAAAATACAATTTCTTATGTAAAAATTGTGGTTTGTTTTTAGGAATAATACCATCATATTAAATACTGTTCGAGGCAGAATTTCATGAAGCATTCAATTAAAAAAAAAGTGTAATACCTTCAGTCTATCAAATGTTATGGCCAAAAACCCAAAATACCACTGTCTTATGTACAGTAGCTTCATGTATGCTGGCTACATTGAACCTCCAGATGCAGGAGCAGGATGTCACTGAGTACTATGTGCAGGGGAGCAATAGCAGGGGAGGGCACCAACGTTCCTCCATTGCTTGTGGGGAAATACTCACTGCATTTATTGCCTGGCCATGATTATTGTCCATTTCATGTCGTGACTATTAATAACAATAATAATAATACTTGTATTTATATACCGCCTTTCTTAGGTCACCAGATTTCTCTAATGACAATAACTCAAGGTGGTTTACATAGGCAGACTTTATTCAGAAACCCACAGGTTTTTACAATTTTTACAGAAACGTTCTATCTTCCAAGAACTACACACATACAGATGGATCTTTCTGGATTTAGTCCTTCTTTCTGGCCACCCGTTTGTCCTCTTGCTGGCTGATAAACGGCTTCCCTGCTCCCACCAGAGAAGCAGCTGACTTCGGCACAACTCCCCCTCACACAAGGCAGCCGGAGACAGCTCAGCTGTTAATCAGTCGCAATTTACAAGGTCTGCCGATCACAGAGACTTCCAGTAGTCCCGAACTGGTGACCTTCAGATCTTATCTTCAGGCAAATGGAGGCATTAACCCTCTTGACTAAATCTTATTACACTCTCTCAGCCTCACCTACCTCACAGGGTTGTTGTGAGGACAAAAGGAGGGGAGGAACCCTGCACACCACCCTGAGCACTTTGGAGGAAGGTGTATAAAAGATGAAAAAAATAGGAATAAATAAATAATTTTATATCGTATTTGGGGGTGTCAAAAATTTATGGACCCTGGGTGTCAATTGACGTCGCTATGTCACTGCATAGAACACTTGAGAACTTCCACTTTTGTACACTAAAAAGAACTCACATGTACTGTACTTTTGCACATTTCCTATTCTTCCACTCAATTTATTGGGAGAGAGAAGGAACGAGGAAGGAATCTACCACAAGAGCTTTAAATACTTTTACAAGGAAACATTTCCAGTTAACCTTATAAAGAGCCAAGCTCCATTTTCATTAATAATACCCAAGTACGGGACTAAGGAGCTCATAATTTACTGGTTCACTCAGCCAGTGAACCTTTGGAAAATCCAATCCTGAAATTCATTAATAATACTGAGGTACTAAATATTACACTGAAGTTTACTGTTTCATTCGATCGCAATTCAATAAGGTTAAACTGGCGTATCACTAGCTCGGGACAGGTAAAAATTACGCACACCAAACAGAGGGAAGAAAGGAAATAAGAATGTATGGCTGTTTTATGTCACTAACAGCATAATCACACACTTACAAAGGCGTAATGTGCGCTTATGTTTTCAAACGCGCTGTATTCAGTGGCAATCACAGAAGCATTCTTCAAAAGCTCTCATGCGCCTTCCATTTCAAATTACACCTCAGAGCCTTTCTTTTCTGATACTAGACTCTGAGACTCATCAGAGGTGTTCAAATTAATCAACAAAAGAGCCTAGAAAGGAGAACTCATCCACAACAATCAGTGACAGCTTACTGGGGGGGGGGAGAGGTAGGGACCACATCTCATCCTTGAGTGATGTCCACTGACCTAGGTGTGGAGAATGATTCTTTAAATGTGTGATGTGAGAATCAGCTCCTGCAAGATGGAATCAAGAGATATAATCCGTACGAACAAGAAAGACATTGCCATCTTTCATAAGCAATTCAGTTTTGGAATTCCATAATATTCTTCCACACATTCCCCCCCCCCCCATGCAAACATACTTATAAACATTAAAGCATAAGAACATAAGAAGAGCCCTGCTGGATCAGGCCAAAGGCCCATCTAATCCAGCTTCCTGTATCTTACACTGGCCCACCAGGTGCCTAAGGGAGCTCAGTAGACAACAGGCTGCCTGCATCCTGTTGCCACTCCCTTGCACCTGGCATTCTGAAGTAGCCTACTATTAATGTAAGGAGGTTGTACCACCCATCATGGCCTCTAGCCCACGATGGACTTTTCCTCCAGAAATCTGTCCAGTCCCCTTTTAAAGGCATCCAGGCCAGATGCCATCACCACCTCCTGTGGCAAGGAGTTCCGTAGCTTAATTACCCACTGGGTAAAAAAGCATGCATGGGTCAAACACATATACATTCAGTGGCATACCTAGAGGGGAATCACAGCGCTAAATTTGACAAGCAGTTGCTCCCCATCTTCTTCATAGCCAACATAGCCTCCGTTTTGCTCTAGCCGCTGGGAATGGCTCCAAAAAGAAGGGGGAGCGGCTGCCTGCAAAACGTAGTGTTGTGATCCCCCTCTAGGTATGCTTCTGTATAGATTCATTTTATATATGGAAAATACTCGTATTCCGCCTTCAAACTGCAACATCCTCCAATGCACATAACTGTACTCTTTTTCTCCAGAACTACAGCCTGGAGCATGGGAAGTCTTGGGAACTTGCTGCTGCTTTATTTTGGTTGTTAGTTGTTTGTGCCCTGTAGTGGTTCCATATTGATTTGTGTTTATGTTATTTTATCCTGAGCGCCTGTAATAGTTGAAGGGCTGTATATATTTTCCACTAAATTGATAAATAATATTTATAAGTAGTCATTAATTGATTAACACTATTAATTGATTAATGGTTGATTTTTTGATTATTAATTAATTATATTCTGCTGATACGCCCCTCTGAGAGAAGGCGGATTGGATGCGCCCATGACAAGGGAGATACTAGGTGAGAAATATATATAGTAATAGATTACCAATCCCAGACACATTGAGGGGTAAAATTCCTGGTCCGCCACAGCACATACTTTGAAAAGCATTGCTTCTCAACTGGGAAGTAAGTTTCCTTAACTATACTGTTGTTGCATCATACGTTAGAGTAGCATTTGTTTGAGGAATCATCAAGTTGCTGACATTTGTAGTCACTTAAAGGTTGATCAAAATTTGTATATTTTCTCCTCCGTCATTTACAGCTAATGAGTTCCTAGCTGAGAATAAAGGGTTCCCCCCCTCGATAATCACTTACTTAATAACATCACTTCCTATTTAATGATGTCACATCTGGCCCCCAACAGGTGCTGTGAATGCTAAGACACACACACACCCCGGTGTGAAAAAGGTTGACACTTCTGATCTAGAGAGCTTGAATCCCATTTACTTGATTCACGGGATTAACATTAATATGGCCAATCTGAAGCTGTCAATCTGGACAATGATTCCTGTTATCAGCCGAGAGATGGCTTTTATGCTACAGATGGCTCGCTTTTTTGTTGTTGTTGTTGTTGTTCAGTCGCTAAGTCGTGTCCGACTCTTCGCGACCCCATGGACCACAGCACGCCAGGCCTCCCTGTCCTCCACTAGCTTCCTGAGTTCGCCCAATTTCATATTCATTGCTTCGGTGACACTATCTAACCATCTCATCCTCTGTCGCCCCCTTCTCCTTTTGCCTTCAATCTTTCCCAGCATGAGGGTCTTTTCTAAAGAGTCCTCTCTTCTCATCAGGTGGCCAAAGTATTGGAGCTTCAGCTTCAGCATTTGTCCTTCCAGGGAGCAATCAGGCTTGACTTCCTGGAGAATTGACCGATTGGATCTCTTTGCAGTCCAGGGGACTCTCAAGAGTCTTCTCCAACACCATAATTCAAAAGCATCGATTCTTCGACGCTCTGCCTTTCTTATGGTCCAGCTCTCACAGCCATACATGGCTACTGGGAAAACCATCGCTTTGACTATGCGAACCTTTGTTGGCAGGGTGATGTCTCGGCTTTTGATTAAGCTATCTAGGTTCACCATAGCTTTCTTCCCAAGAAGTAAACGTCTTTTAATTTCATGGCTGCAGTCACCATCTGCTTTTATTGCTCCGCTTTTATTGGCCCCCTTATTCTTATGTAATAGGTCATACAGTATTTGGTTGCCTTTATGAATTTTTGTATCAGTCTCCTGTAAGTTATTATTATGGTTGTGTACAGAGGGGAGAAATGGCTATGTACAGGGAAGAAAAACACAGGGAGTGGGTGGAGAAGGTTTTTTTTTAAAAAAATGACTCATTTTGTAACAGTATTCAAAATATTGTCCATTTTTGCACACCCTCTATGAAGAATATCACAGCAAAATGACACCAGTGCCAAAGAATGAAATGTGAATGTTTAAAATAATTAGCCAATTATCACATTGCAGCATTTCAGTTACAGTACAGATCTTCTAGAAATAACTCACCTGCCTATGTGACCAAAGGCCTTGTCTGGTATCAATGTTTAAATCAGCCAACAACTGAGAGCCCAATTCTATCTACCCCACACCACTCTGGTGCAGCTGCACCAAAAAAAAAGCACACTTTATCCAGTGGGAGGCTTTGGAAGGGAAAGGGAATTTACAAAAATGAGGGGATAGGATCCAGTGCCCGCCATAGCCATCAGATCCACCCCCTCCTGCAGTCTCCCTGCCCCTTGATCCTCCCACACCCCATTCTGCCTTCTCTTCTCCTCCTTTGCAGTCTGATCTGCTCCAGTGGCTGTGGACAGGTTTGGGGTTCCTGAGCTTTGCACCGGCTGCCCGTTGCCTGCCCACCCCTGCCCAGGACCACCCATTCCCCTCCCTCCCTCCTCCCAGAACCTCCCTTGTGCCAGCCGCGTTTGGCTGACACAAGGGAGGCTCCCCGTCGGCACGCTCAGGCCAAAGCTACTCGTGGAGTGGCCTGAGAGCTTTAGCGCTGACGTGGGGGTGCCGCTCAGCACCCCCGCAGCAGCACTAATGACGGAGTGTCGACACAACCATGTTACATCGACGCTACATTCCGGGTAGGATTGCGCTGAGTGTGTGTGTTTCCCCATTGTTGCTGTTCCTAATGCATTTCAATGAGCTGGAAAATATCCCAGTGGGATGCTGGGCAGTCCAATCCGATTGGGCTGCCACACTAGCAGAACTCATGTTCCGCAGCGCCATCTGTTGTAAAGCTGGCGGGATGCAGCAGAAGCCTAGTGCACATAAGCAGTGCCCTATTTTAAGAAAGGAATCCATTTTCCCAGGACCACAATCAGGATACGTAGATTTGTTTAAGAAACAATGCACTCTCTCTCTCTCTCTCTCTCTCTCTCTCTCTCTCTCTCTCTCTCTCATGTAACAGAAGCTCCACAAAACATCAGGACTACTTGCAAGGAACCGGTAGGACTTGTGGAGGTATTATGTTCAAAACTAATTATCTGCTATGAGTAGGGGTGGGTTGTTGTTGTTTGCTGAACACCTTTTGGCAATTAAACCCCGGTTTTTGGGTAGGCCGCATCCAAGCCTCCAGGGACGAGGTGGCGCAGTGGGTTAAACCGCTGCTGCTGAGCTTCCAACAGGAAGGTTGGGAGTTCAAAACTGCGTGACGGAGTGAGCTCCCGTTGCTTGTCCCAGCTCCTGCCAACCTAGCAGTTCGAAAGCACATAAAAAATGCGAGTAGATAAATAGGGACCACTTAAGTGGTAAGGGAACAGCGTTCCGTGCGCTACAGCGTAGAGTCATGCCGGCCACACAGAAGCTTGTCCTTGGCAAACACCGGCTCTTCGGCTTAGAAACGGAGATGAGCACTGCCCCCTACAGTCGGTCACGACTAGGCCATTCGGTCGTGGGGAAACCTTTACCTTTACCTTTATTCAAGCCTCCATCCCCGGGCTGTGCGGCCTCCTCTTCTCTGCACCTACTATTTAGCAGGAACAGAACCAAGGAACCCTATGGGGAGGCTCCAGCCTCTCTTGGGGCAAGGGCACAAACATGCCCTTGCCCCAGGGAGTCTCCCCAGTGTGCCTAAGGCCTGCTGGTCTCACCATTCCAGAGCAATATAGGATTGAGCTCTACGTTGATGGTTGAGCTGCTGGTATTGCCTGAAGCTAAGCAAGTAAATCTGCGGTTTGCTTTTGGATGGGAGACGAATGTCAGGCTGTGACAAGCTGCAGTATCTGTGGTGGCAGAACGGAGTCGCTGATTAGCTCACCGCCAGTGAGAGTTCTGGTGGAGTGTGTGAGGAGGCCAGCCGGCAAAGAAAGGAATACAACCTTGAGGATCTGCCCAGGCTTGACTTGCGATTGCCTGCTGAGGCTTGACGGCAGGCAGCCAAAGGAGAGAACCACACTGGGAAGGCAACATCTGGGTCTGAGGTTTGGTGGATCACAAGAATACTGTAGATTTGTAAAAAAAAAAAAAAAACCATTGAAAAAAATGGTGGTTTAGACTAGCCTGCTCATGTAAGCCGCCTTGGGCATTTGCTTCGGCATGGGAAAGGCGGGGTATAAATTCTTCAAATAAATAAATAAATAAATAAATAAATAAATAAATAAAATAAGTCTTGCTTGAGCTGTAATAGCAGGAAATGTTTTTTTTTTTTTTTGTGAAAAAAGGAAGGGATCCCAATATCCAAAGCTTGAACTGCTACTGTACTGGTGATACTCTAAAGGTTGGCATTACTGTGAGGCAGTTGAACTAAAAAGAAAAAAAGCAAATCAATAAACAATGCTAATGTTTCCCCAGGACTGGAAAAAAAAGAAATTAGAACTTTTGTCTTATACTGATTACATTGTGTGAAGAGCCACATCAAGGGGCAACAAGAGCATCTTCACACTCTCTTTTTTAGCTGCACACCTAGTTGTTCCCCCCCTTTTAAGTGAATGCCTAGAGTGTGAATGTGACAAACAAGTGTTTGAAAACATGTCTATTATAAGGGTATACTTGTCAGAAAGTTGCGATTGGTTGCGGCCACCTGCTGAGTGGCAAACCTGAGTTTGTGGCTGTGTAATGATGTGTGAAACAACCCCGAGTTTTGTGATCTTACAGCATCTTTTGCTACCTGCAAATTAAAGCAGCAGGAGCAAAATGGAAAGAGGGCTGCATACAGGGAGGGGAGAGACACACCCCTCCAAACCTGTAGGTAGAGACCACATCTTTCCAAATGGACGATGATTTTGATTCCCGATTTCTGCCCTTTGACAACAGTCCATTAATATTAACATGTTATGCTTGCTTCCAAAACTCGTATGTCACATTTTTCAATGGGGTTTTTACAAATATACAGTATTCGGTGATTCACCGAATCCTCAATTTAGATAGGATTGAGCTGTAACTCTCTGGATTAGGCCAGACACATTTACAAAATTGTTCACAGGTAAGAGCTTAGTGGCATGATGGCAGGCTTAGTGGCAGGCTAGAGCAGTTGTTCCCAAACATTTTCGATTGGTGGCTCCCTTAACCTACTGGGCCATTTCTTGAGGCTCCCTATTAGGGCTACAATCCTAGACATTATACAGGGCAGCAGGATTCCATGGCTCCCCTGGCTGATTTCAACTGGGAACTACTAGGCTAAAAGCAGTGGTTCTCAAACTTTTTAGCACCATGACCCACTTTTTAGAATGACAATCTGTCCAGGACCCACCGGAAGTGATGTCGTGGCCGGAAGTGCCGTCATTGTGACACCAGAGCCTGCTGCTTTCCTGAGAATGCAGCAATAGGTTGGGTTATTTCTCAGCCATTTCCCAATAGCAAAGTGAATCAGAAAGGGGGGAAAAGCCTATTTACAATCTTGACACAGGCAGAACAACCACAGAGTCCTCCCCTTTCCAGCATCCCATATTTTCAGTATGGCTGCTCTGGGTGCTTTGCAACCCCCCTGAAATTGGCTTGCAACGCACTGTTGGGTCCCGACCCACAGTTTGGGACCCGTTGGGCTAGAGGGTTGTTGCCAGCAACAGTGTCTCTAGTTCATTGGGGCGGCACACACATCCTGGGGAAAGAGACATATTTTACAGGTATGAATTGCAAAAGCATCAAGTGATGGAAGCACGTTTCGAACAAGATTCCTTCCATCTGACAGGAAAAGGTCACACGTAAGGAAAGATATTCTTGAATACATTGTAGCGCCGATTCCACACAGTGTGAAAAGGAAGTGCACTGTATAGTAGAGGTGTTTTTAAAAGAAGGTCAAAGACACATCAGAAATAATATTTATAGATGTAAAAACTATAGAAGAACAAACAAGTGCTTGCAAAATCAGAATTCACCACTGCTTTTTTTTTTTTTAAACCTTTTCTCACAGAGATGGACTTGAGAAGGGCAGCTGTGACAATGGGCTCCTTTCAGGAGTGATTGTAAATGTCACCTCCCATCTCACCCGGGTTAGCTCTACCCACAGGGAAGTCAGAGCTGACAACCAATTTTCTTGAAGTCCTCCTCACACTTCCTGCAGGAGGAAGAAAACCCTTAAAGGTGACCTAGAAAAGAGAGAGGAAATGGATTGGTGTAATTGATACAAAAAGAGGCTTTTGGCTGAGAACAATCCAAGAAAAAGATTCTTGTTGTGGGTTTCATTTTCGTTTTTTGTTTTCAGATTCAAAACCAATATTGCCTGTCTCTGTGCATTAACTACTTAAACTATTTTCACAGTTTTGCATAGTTGCATCATCATTTGAGAAAGCAGAACTGCCATCAAGTTCTGTTCTTGCCTTTTTAAAAAAATTTAAAGGGTCCTTGAAGGGAGAAGTGCCCCAGAAGGTTTTCTAGCCAGGACACATTAGCTCAGCCACTTCAATGGCATTCAGTGAAACAGAAAGTCGGTGTTGTGGTTTGTTTTTTGTTTTTGTTTTTTTGAAACCAACTTTTGGGCATTAACAACTTGGTGGTTAAAATATCTGAATAAAACCACAAAGCACTGCATTTTGGTGTTTAAGTTATTTTCCAGAAATTAAAAAAGACTACTTTTTCCAATTAGAAATAATACTGTGGCTGCATCTGCTGATACTATATCACCTGTATCATCTACCTAGTACACTTTTAAAGCACTTAAAGTTAATAAAAATGAGAACTTGGATTGAGGATGTCATGCTGCGATTTCCTATTTTAATCAAGAAATTTTGGGGAAAAAAATCACCAAAAAAAATCTCTATCCATGGCACTTGCATGTTTATTTAAGTGATGCATATATATCCCACCTTTCCATTCAAATAAACCAAGCAAGCTCAGAGTTTGGGCTTAACCCATCCATCGAGTCTGTGTCCCAGAAGTCCTGAGTCTCAACTGGAGATGTGGTGAAGCTGGTTATGGCTGCTCCCTTGGCACAGATTAAAAAGTATCCTCTTCTTGATTAGTTTACATGTTCTGGGAGTTTCCCCCGCTGTGCTGAAAATAGGTTCTAGATGTTAAGGCTTGATAAGACCACTCTATGACCCATCCTCTATTGCTAAGATAAAACAGCAGAAGTAGAAAACTATATCAAAAGAAACCTTTGGAGTCTTATCTCTTTCCTGCTGAAAGGAACAAACAAAAGGCAGGCACTCTGGTTTTTGAAACATGCCATGCCTTCAAACCAAAACAAAGCAGAACTTGAAGGAGGTCAGCTTTGTTGAAACACTGCTAAAGCCAGCTCAAAGCCCGGGTGGATGCCAGCAGCATTAGCATTCCTCGGGGACAAAACAAAAACAAGCTGAATGATAGCATTATTTCAAAACACAAACAAGTGCCTTTGCATCTTTTTTTCAGATAAAAGTGTCTCCTGCATTATCTATCATCAGCATTCCTTAGTTTGGATTAGCAGTTTGAAAAAAAAAATTGCTCCTTGTAATCATACAGCAATACAAGGTGGGATGATTGCAGTCACAAAGTTCATGTGCTTTTGTTCGATCAGTGGCTTGTTTACTACAGTCCAAAAAGCTATAAAAATCTACATTTTTTGTCAAAGAACTTTCCTTTTGCCTGTCCTAGGTACTGAAATATATGAATTTAACTGATCCATACAATCGTTCCAGAAGCCCCAGCTCTCAGATAAGCAGATGTTAGGTGGTTGGGTTTCTGAATTATGGTACTGGAGAAGACTCTTGAGAGTCCCCTGGACTGCAAGGAGATCCAATCGGTCAATCCTCCAGGAAGTCAAACCTGATTGCTCCCTGGAAGGACAAATCCTGAAGCTGAAGCTTAAGTACTTTGGCCACCTGATGAGAAGAGAGGACTCCTTAGAAAAGACCCTCATGCTGGGAAAGACTGAAGGCAAAAGGAGAAGGGGGCGGCAGATGATGAGATGGTTAGAGAGTGTCACCGAAGTAATGAACATGAAATTGGGCGAACTCAGGAAGCTAGTGGAGGACAGGGAGGCCTGGCATGCTGTGGTCCATGGGGTCGCAAAGAGTCGGACATGACTTAGCGACTGAACAACAACAACAAGGTGGTTGGGTACCACTGCAGCTTTGGAATTGTCTTTCCTAGAAGGTTTCACCTATATGTACATATAGGACACATGCATAAAAATGTATATATACGTAGGGACTCAAACTTATTCAAGAACACTCTTCACTCCACTCTTTTTCTTATGTGGGCAGAAGTGCCGTCCGTTTGCACAAATTGAGGCTAAAAAACAACACTGAGACCCAATTCTGTGTCGATTGTTGAAAAAAATACACCCCCCCATCATATTAGAAAAGAAAGATAAACAAACCTGTTATCACTGAAACTCTGTTTGCAATCTTAACCTGGACCTAGGCCAGCATAGTTATGCCAGCAAAGTTTGGCCGACACAAGGGACACCATAAAGTATGTTTGGACCACTCTCA
This sequence comes from Lerista edwardsae, assembly GCA_029204185.1. NCBI lineage: Eukaryota > Metazoa > Chordata > Lepidosauria > Squamata > Scincidae > Lerista > Lerista edwardsae. Next base: position 5,514,217 of record JAJKFI010000004.1, read on the forward strand.
AAGTCGGAAAGGCCAGCACACAGATGTGCGCCATCCTCCCTGATTCCGAGAGTGGTCCAAACACGCTTTACTGTGGCCCTGGTGCCTGCCAAACTTTGCTGGCCTAACTGTGCCAGCCTAACTCCAGGTTAGAATTGCGGTCTCAGGATGGTTCAGAGTTCCTTTAGACAGAACTGGGAATCAAGTATTTTGTTATGACACACTTGGATTAAACACTTGGATTAAACACGTTGCAATCTGTAGCAAAATGCTACACTGGGACAAAATAAACTGCCAAAATAAGGTTTCTGCAGCAAAGAATTCCAACCAGCAAAGAAAGACCAGTGGAATTCCAACCATTGTCTTGGGGGGGGGGCGTGCCCCTGAGTGGCACCGCTGCCTCTGCTGCCACCAGCCACAGGAGCCCTCCAAAAGCCTCTGCAGCTTCCGGAGGTCCACTAACCAGTACTTCCTGTTTTCTTCAGAAAACTGGAAGTATTGTATAAAGACCTTCTGAAGGCATGAGAAGGCTTTCAGAGGGTGACGGGACTTTGCATGAGACTCCAGGAACTCCAGGTAAGTGGGGGGGGGCAGCAGTCACTGCTGGGGGTGGCAGTTTGTGGTCCTGGCCCTGGGCGGAAAATGGGCCAGGGATGCAACTGCTGCAGACTTAAGAGCCTCTCAACTGGTCTACAGGCATTTTAGATACAGAATAAGCATCATCCCCTTTTTTGTATTGCAGCAACGGTTCCACAGTCACGCTGGCAAGAGGCAAATTATTTAACATTACACACCAATGTATTACAGCGCTCCAACTTGACATATATATCTCTAATGTGAAACTCATAATCCGACATCAGAAGATGCATAATAATATACAGTAAACGTGTTTCCTTGCTAAGTGGGCAAGAGGCACTTTTTCAAGTGGTGCTCCTCTTATACATATTTAGCAGGGGGAGAGTCATTGTCCCTCTTCACCCCCTGCGCAGTCAAATCTTTTCTAGTGGCTTTTCTGCTGCTGGTGGTGGTGGTGTTCTGCATTTTTTTAGATTGTGAGTCCTTTCGGGACAGGGAGCCACTTAACTTCATTTTTGTGCCTGTAAACCACGTTGTGAACTTTTTGTTGAAAGGCAGTATATAAATACTGTTTGCTTGCTTGCTTATCTGGCCTATATGGGGGAATGGGAGTTGATGGTTACCGAAATAGGCTGATCAACAACATTTTCAAAATCTGCCCCCCCCCCGCAAACAAGGCTTCCTCTCGTGCTTGTGCAGTGCGACTCCACCCTTCTTTCTAACCACCCTCAAGGAACTGTGAGATTCCACTTCCTTCCTCAAGAGGGCTTCGAGAGGCAATGGAATGTCTCTTCCTACAGAGGCCTGTGAAGAAGGAAAGATTGGCACTGCAGGAGGAGCCCTGTCAAGTAAGTCGGGGGAGCTGGGTGGGGGCTGCAAAACCAACAGCTTAGTAAGCAACACATACTTCCTCCATTCCTATTGTCTAAGTTGGTTGCTGAACCAAGTGCTGGGAAGCATCATCACGCCACCACCCGGAGACAGCCACTAAAATTGAGTGTTGGGAGAGTTAGAACCGATAAAGAAATACTTTTTAACCCAGTTTGTAATTAAGCTATGGAACTCCTTGCCACAGGAGGTGGCGATGGCATCTGGCCTAGGTGCCTTTAAAAGGGGATTGGACAGATTTCTGGAGGAAAAGTCCATCTTGGGCTATCGGCCATGATGGGTGGTGCAATCTCCTTACATTAACATAAGAACATAAGAAGAGCCACGCTGGATCAGGCCAAAGGCCCATCTAGTCCAGCTTCCTGTATCTCACAGTGGCCCACCAGGTGCCCCAGGGAGGCACGAGACACAAGATGCTTGCATCTAGTTGCCACTCCCTTGCACCCGGTACTCTGAAGTAGCCTACTACTAATGTGGGCCTATAGCCCATGATGGACTTTTCTTCCACAAATCCATCAAAACTCCTCCTAAAGGCATCTAGACCAGATGCCATCACCACCTCCTGTGGCAAAAATTCCACAGACTAACCACCCGCTGGGTAAAAAAGTACTTCCTTTTATCTGTTTTAACTCTCCCAACCCTCAGTTTTAGCGGATGCCCCCTGGTTCTGGTGTTTTGAGAGAGGGAAAAGAACATCCCTCTATCAACTCTAACCCTTCCGTGCATAATTTTGTATGTCTCAATCACGCCCCCCCCCCAAGGCGCCTTTTTTCTAGGCTGAAGAGCCCCAAACACTGCAGTCTTTCTTCATAAGGGAGGTGCCCCAGCCCTGTAATCATTTTTGTCGCTCTCTTCTGCACCTTTTCCAGCTCCACTATGTCCTTTTGTGGCAACAGGATGCAGGCGTCTTGTTGTCTAGTGTGCTCCCTGAGGCATCTGGTGGGCCACTGTGAGATACAGGAAGCTGGACTAGATGGGTCTTTGGTCTAATCCAGCAGGGCTTTTCTTATGTTCTTAAACATGGTTTTTACTGAATGTTTTATTTGGTATTCATTTACAAATTTCCCTTCAGTCCTTAGAAGAAAATTCATCCACTGTTACGCTGAGCAGCATACTGGACACGGCACAGATTCCTTCCGAAGATGCTAAACCAAATTCACTGTTGGTGTGGCTCTTTGAAGCTTCTCAGCCAGCATAGCCTCGCCCAAGGATTTTTGCTAATTTGCGCTAAATCGAAGGGAAGAGCCATTAGCAAAGCTGATGTCATTGGCTTTTTTCTTCCACGAGACCAGATATGGGGAGTTTGGCTGGAATTCAAAATGATTTCAGTGTGCAGTGACAGAACTGGCCAATTCAGGTCCTTGCGAATCCTGATCCATTTAGTCTGCAGCAGACAGTCCTTGGGGATTTTGGTTGGAATTAAAAAAGAAATGATTTAAAAGCACTGAGATTTCAACCATATCTCTAGTGAGGCTGAACTCTGAATACTCTCCAAGTCTCCACATTAGAACTAAGAGAAATATGGGGTCACAGTGACTGAGGGTTAACTTACGCAACCGTTCTTTAAAAACCAATCAACCCAAATTATATTAATTAATCAATTACCGCCTCCTGCTTCTTCACCGTTACAATTTTACTGCTTTCACATGTTTGGGTAGGCCAGCTGCTGCTCTGGAAATTAACAAAAAATCATCTGTTTCCCCCAGAAGAAAGCAAGCGCTGAACTAGATTTAAGAGAGATGAAAAGCTCAGATAAAAGTCACCAAGCTCTTGGAGGCAAGATTTATGTCATGTCAATGATGAGCCTTCCCCAAATAAAGCCGGCTGTAAACATATTTGTTTCAAAGCATGCTCAATGTTCTGGTGCTTTATCTAAGCTGCATGGACTGGTGGAGATGCAAAGCACTCTATTCTGGGCCACGGTAGCAGGCAAAGACAAGACATATATTCCCCAGCCAGTAGATTGGCAGTGGCTGAATATGTCACAGTCGTACAGAAATAACAAATGGTGTTTATGAGAGCCGGTACAACAAATCTCACTCACTGGCTTAGCCAAGAAGCAGTCAAAACCCTATTCTTTAATAAACTCTCTGTTAGATGGTATACTGTGGGAAAACCATCAACTTGGAGGTGAATTAAAAACTAACTGCTTTTCCAACAGTGCCCATTTCCCCTAGAGCAGTGCTTCTCAAACTGTTTAGGCCGGGACCCACTTTTTAGAATGGCACTCGTGTCGGGACCCATCAGAAGGGATGTCATTAACCTGGAAGTGATGTTGTGGCAGGAAGTGACATCATCAAGCAGGAAGGTCATTGTGACATAATCAAATGACACTCCTGAAATGCAAATTGGCATTCTTGGACTGCAGCAATTGTACTACCATGGAACATCCCTGACAGAAAGCAAGATGAGGACTAAAGATGATGTGAAAGCACTGAACTAAAAATAAATTTTTTAAAAAACCCTCACTTGAAAATTCAAACTGTCAACCCTCACAAAAGGAATATAACAAAAGTAAGGTCTGCAGTTTCCAAGATGGCTGCTCACAGCTTTCCACGACCCACCTGACATCAGGTTGCGGCCCACCAAGTGGGTCCCGACCCACAGTTTGAATAACACTGCCCTAGAATTTAATGTTTTATTTCATTTCATTTTGCAGGTGATACGTCGACTGCACTTGTTTTTGGATGTTGCATTCATTTTTGCATTTTCATTTCTATTTTCAAAGAATTAAACTGAAGGCTTCTGTTCATCCCTGGTTATTTTACTCCTGCCCTGTTGCCATTTCCGTACCCATGTCCTGACTGCTCACTGTTTAGATGCTAAGAATCTGCAACGGTTATGAAAAACCAAGATAACATTTGGGCACTGTTTCATTCTAAAGGCTGTCACTTCAAACCAGCAGCTGTTCCTTCGTGCGCTGGCACAACATGACACATGGCGTATATCTCCATGTGAGATGATTGGCGGGGAGATGCAAACTTTCTCCAAGCCCTTCGTTTGAGCAAGAAGATAGAACTCCAATCTCCGGCCACCTCACTCCTGAATCGTTCCAAGAGGCTGGTGTGGTTGATTGCCTTCTACAGAGTGTGAATTCTGGCTGTCACTACAGGCATACCGCAGTATCTGCTGGGGTCCTGTTCCATTCCCACTGTAGATACCTGAAACCATGGATAGTGGGGACGTCTTTTTAAAGATAGGGGAACATCAGTGGTTTTGCTGCACCAAGGTTAAAAAGAAAAAGATTTGTTTAATGTTCCTCTATCTTTTTAATAGGCTTCCCAGTATCCAGGCGTGTATCTTACCCGATGCACGGGATGGCGCAAGCCATGGGGCGCCGGGCAGCGGTGGGGCACCATTGTGCGTGATCCGGGTGAGACCACACGGTTTTCAGTCCTCCCACCCGCCCACGCTTCCCTTACGCTTGGAAATGGAGTGTTTCCAGGGTCAGGGAGGCGTGTCTGAGCAACGCGCGGGGGCGGGGCGACGTCCGGGGGCGCGCGGTTTCAGCGCCAGCCATGGGGTGCGCTCGGGCCTCCGTGCACGCCTGCCAGTATCCATGGTATCTGTAACCGTGGATACCGAATCAGTGGATACTGGGGCACGCCTTCACTTCACGTTTGATATTTCACTCATGAGCTCCTGTCTTTTTCTTCTTGTCCACGAACTGAGTGATTGGTATCCTCTGTGTGTCCACGGCTTTGCCTTAGCCTTAGAATGGTTTTCAAGCTCGCTTTATACCTCCTTCTGTTGTTGAGTTCAGTTTATTACCTATTATTTTAACTAGTCAGATTTCCCTAGTCTTGCTCCCTGGTTGCAGATTCTCCAGGGTACCTTTCATGGCATATTCTTCACCAAGGCACACTTCTTTCCTGAATGCAAAACATAAACTGGCTTCCCAAAAGAATTTCTCCTTAAAGTGTTGCAGTTCATGATCGTATCAGGGAGCGAACGGTGTGTTTATAAGAGGCAAACACACGTCTCACACACACTCAGAGCACAATCCTAACCTGGCGTTAGGCTGACACAGTTAGGCCAGCAGAGTTTGACCGGCACAAGGGCCACCGTAAAGCACGTTTGGACCACTTTCGGAGTCAGGGAGGATGGTGCATGGAAAGAGTGCAAAGCCAGGAAGGGGTCAACTTACCGCTTGCCAGCATCGCATTGCTGCCTTCAGGTGCGTGGGGACGGCGCTGCAATAATGTGGGCAGTAAGCCCTTACTGCCCATGCTGGATATGCCTTACAGCACATTTTTGATACTGTAGGGCTCTGGATTGAGCCCTGAGTGTCCTTGACGAGACAGGTACTATGTCCCCTTAAAAATAAAGTAAAGCCCTTTGAAGCTGTAAGTCTTCCCAGTCACATAGCTACCGGAAGCTCCAATGATGAGTATGCGGGACCAGTTACCTGGTTCATTGTTGTGCCTGCAGGGTGGTGCCTCACCCCAGGAATAATGCTAATGCGTCTTCCTGCCAAGGCAGTCTGGCACCGATTAGTTTTGGCTCATCCTCTTCTACAACTAGGTAAATGAAGGTGGAGACAGGAGTATGTATGACAAGCTACTCCCAGGTCAAGAAGAGCTTCTAGGAATGGTGGGAGAGCCTCCTTTGAGAAGATGGTGCCAACTAAGTGGTTCCCTTGGAAAAAATAAATAAAATGGGCTCTGAAATCTTTCCATGTTACAACTCTCTGCCAACAGAAAAAATCGTATTACATTGTCTAGCTAAAATCTTTTATCTAGCTAAAAGATTTAGATTTAGACCATCTGAGAAACTCCTTGGATGTTTCCAAGAATCCCTTGGATATTTACCATCGGAGCAACCCTTAAAATGAGCCCCCTCCTCATGAGTGCAAAAATGTGTGCAGAAATGTAAGCTGCTGTACATGTGCATGCATGTGTGAGGAGATCCCTTCCAGCAATTTCTTCCTTTCCTTTAAATGAAATTGCTCTCTCGCTTCAAGAAAAGGTAACATCCCCGTCTCTTTGCCAACTTGGTTTTTCTTTTCCACTTGTCTCCCTGTTAAGCACTGCCTTGCCAGGAGCCCTTGACTTTTCCTGGGAGACATTTCATTCGTATTTTTGACACAAACGGAAAAAAAATTTCTCTGCCTGCCAGGCATATATTTTTCCTTCCATTTTTCATAATCACATTCAATCACATTAAGTGGCAGTTGCTTATCATCATTAACTTTTAGAACCTGTATCCTATTGCCTTTATTCAACAGATATAATTGTAGATTGCTTCTTTTTGCCATTTTTTTCCCCATAAGAAGAAAAAAAGAATATGGCTCTTCTTCCCTGCTGCATCAGGCCTAAGACCCATCTGGTCCAGCTTCCTGTATCTCACAGTGGCCTACCTAATGCCTCAGGGAGCACACGAGACAACAAGATGCCTGCATCCTGTTGCCACTCCCTTGCATCTGGCATTCTGAAGTAGCCTACTACTAACATAAGGAGGTTGCATCACCCATCATGGCCTGCAGCCGTGAGGGCACGATCCTAATCTGGAGTTAGGCCAGCACAATTGGGACAGCAAAGTTTGGCCAGTACAAGGGACACCGTAACATATGTTTGGACATAAGAACATAACATAAGAAGAGCCCTACTGGATCAGGCCAAAGGCCCATCTAATCCAGCTTCCTGCGTCTCACAGAGGCCCACCAGATGCCTCAGGGAACACACAAGACAACTAGATACTGTACATGCATCTCGTTGCCAGACCACTGCATCCGGCACTCCGAGATAGCCTACCTCTAAAGTAAGGAGGTTGCACTAACCATCATGGCCTGTAGCTTGCGATGGACTTTTCCTCCAGACATCTATCCAATCCCCTTTTAAAGGCACCTAGGCCAGATGCCATCACCACCTCCTGTGGCAAGGAGTTCCACAGATTAATTACCCGCTGGGTAAAAAAGTATTTCTTTTATCCGTTCTCACTCTCCCAACACTCAATTTCAGTGGATGTCCCCTGGTTCTGGTGTTGTGAGAGAGGGAAAGGAACTTCCCTCCATCCACTGTATCCATCCCATGCAGAATTTTGTACATCTCAATAATGTCTCCCCCCCCCGGCGCTTTTTTTCTAGACTGAAGTGTTGCAGTTTCACACCACACACTCCAGAACTGGTAGAAACTGGCA
>JAJKFI010000004.1:5521807-5555768 GCA_029204185.1 Lerista edwardsae
GGTCCACAAGCCCCCAACTCTGCTACAAACAATCCAAACAAACAACATGAAGAGCTCCAAATGCCGCAGTCGTTCTTCATAAAGACGCCATAAAGTAGCTATTTGGAACTGAGTCAACTCTGAAGGCCTGGTCCTAACCAAATTTGCCAATGAATGTGGCCCAGTGAACAAAGTTTCCCTTATCGTGAGGAGGCCTCCTTGACAGCCCCCCTCCCCACTTCAGGGTGCATCACACACCCTCTTGGCACAGGTGCATCAGCGCTGGAAAGTTGGATAGGATTGGGGCTCATGTCACTTTCTATCTATCCCCCTTCATTTTCATGGCACCAATTCCAAAGGGGGGGCATGCCATGTCCAGAAGAGCCCTGGACATGTTTGTTTGCACAAACATGTTTGTACATGTTTGCACATGTAAATGCATAAGGCATGTGTCATCAGAGCATGTCTCTCAACAAGCTCTGGAAACTAGGAGTCTTGCAGCCAGATTCTGGGATCTTACTTGCTGGGCTGCAAGGGTGGCTTATCAGAAGACCGAGCTTCCATCCTGATCCTTGCTGGGCTCTGATGTCACCAGTGCATACTGGCCAGCAAGGGCTACCAGTTCACCAAGGGATCAGGTAACAGGTAACACAAGCAACCATTGTGGACAGAGCTCATCCTATATACTACTGACTGGTTGCTCAGTCTTAGATACCGCAAGGCCAAGAAAGAACAAGTTCATCTCTGGTGATTTGTGTCTGCTTACTCCAGTTTGACTGCCTGATCCCACTTCCTGGTCCAATTGCTTGGTTGGCCAGTAACTACTTAGTCTTTAGTCTTTCAACTCGGACATATATTCAGATATATGAGCGCAATCCTAACCTGGTGTTAGGCCAGCCTAGTTAGGCCAGCAGAAGTACCACATAAAGTGCCTTTGGACCACTCTCGGAGTCAGGGAGGAAGGCACACGTTAGTGTGCTGGCCTGACCCTAAGAGTGGGTGGTCCAAACATACTTTACAGCAGTGGTATTCAAACCTTTTAGACTAGGACCCACTTTTTAGAATGGCACTTGAGTCAGGACCCACCTGTGCCACTAAGTTGGAAGTGATGTTCTGGCAGGAAGTGACATTAAGCAGGAAGTGCTGTCATAATAAAATGACACTCCTGAAATGCAAACTGACATTCTTGGACTGCAGCAATTGTACAACCTTGAAACATCCCTGACAGAAAGCAAGATTAGGACAAAATATGATGTAAAAGCACTGAACTATTTTTTTTTTAAACCTCACTTGAAAATTCAAACTGTGAACACTCACAAAAGGAATATAACAATATAACAAGAGTAAGGTCTGCAGTTTCCTAGATGGCTGCTCCCAGCTTTCCACGATCCACCTGACATCAGGTCATGACCCACCAAGTGGGTCCCGACCCACAGTTTGAATAACACTGCTTTGTTGTTGTTCAGTCGCTAAGCCATGTCCGACTCTTCGCGACCCCATGGACCACAGCACGCCAGGCCTCCCTGTCCTCCACTAGCTTCCGGAGTTCGCCCAATTTCATGTTCATTGCTTCGGTGACACTCTCTAACCATCTCATCCTCTGCCGCCCCCTTCTCCTTTGGCCTTCCATCTTTCCCAGCCTGAGGGTCTTTTCTCAAGAGTCCTCTCTTCTCATGAGGTGGCCAAAGTACTTGAGCTTCAGCTTCAGGATTTGTCCTTCCAGGGAGCAATCAGGTTTGACTTCCTGGAGGATTGACCGATTGGATCTCCTTGCAGGTCCAGGGGACCCGCAGGAGTCTTCTCCAACACCATTATTTGAAAGCATCTATTCTTCGGCGCTCCGCCTTTCTTATGGTCCAGCTCTCACAGCCATACATTGCTACACTGCTTTACAGTGCTTTACACTGCTTTATGGTGCTTTACAGTGCTTTATACTGCTTTACGGTGTCCCTTTTGCCAGCCAAACTTTGCTGGCCTAATTGTGCCGGCCTAACAGCAGGTTAGGATTGCGCTCTAACTGTACAAATGACACACAAAATCATCATATGGCCATTTCTGTGAAGATAAGCATTCAAACCAGCACAAACTAAAAGGGTTTGTGAAGGAGCCTCTTGAAACCTCTTTGAGTTCACCATCTTGTTTGGTTTTGCTTTGTTTATTTCGTAGTCAAAAGAACAGAAGGCATATCATTCTCCCTTATGAGAACTTGGAATGTTCACTTATCTTCAAAGCACCCATAATGACTCATTATGAGATTATGCAAAGTATGATTAGCCAAGTCCCCAATAATGCCACGCAGCCACCACCACCCCCCACTTTAAGAATAACTCAACTTCCCATGCAGAGATCATGTAGGTTTTGCTTTCACGCCCCAAAGCCGATTCAAAAGGTCACTGTCAAGTTCTCGTTAAGTCAATGAAAGCAGATGCTTCCGCGACACGCGGGCGGGAAGATCACGGAAGAGACGGCTTCAAAAACCGACAGAGCTGGAGGGAGACATGACTGCTGTCAGCCAGTCAATAATGTGCGACGGAAGTATTCATTATGCTTAGTGAGGGAAGAATTATTTTCAGGAAAAATCCAAACTTGCCCTCATGGCTGTGAATGCGCAAATTAAATGGCAAGTGGCAGAAGGATGTTGCTCCTCTAAAGACACGGGAGAAGACACAGGGCCGTAAAGTGCTCCCAGCTGACGGTCACCCATGTCCCGTCAGCGGGATTCCCAAAACAGGCCTCTTGCTCGGCAAATGCCCTCAAGCATGTTTACTTAAACGGAAAATTAAAATGAGAGGCAGACGTGAGAGGGAAAGTTGAGCACCTTCTGAAAATAGTGAATAAAAAACACAGTTCACGCCAACCTTAGCTCTTTCTGGAGAGGGGGGAAACGACTTTGATTTCACAGAGATGGAAGATACTGACTTTTTACATCTTCACTGGAAAAATGTGGTGTTTTCTTTTCAGGTTCTCCATGAAAACAGTAGTTATGCTTTAGGCTTAACTATGAGCAAAAGCTTCCTATGAGTAAGATCACACACACGCACACACGCGCGCGCACACACACACGCACACACACACACACACACACACACACACACAATAAGAACGTAGGAAAACATAGAACAGTCCTACTGAATCAGAAGAAAGACCCACCTAGTACAGCATCCCATTTCTTACAATGACTAACCAGCTGCCTCAGCGAACCCCCAAAGGCAAACATTTTGCCCGTTATTTCCCCCCTGAAATTGGTATTCAGAGGCCTATTGTGGCTGGACCCTAAGGTAGCACCAGAGCCATCACAAATGGTTCCACTATCAGCATAACAGTTCTAATCAACTTTCAGGTTACTTTTTTTTTTTTACTGTCCAAAGACTTCAAAGCTTCCAGATTATGCTGAGGCTGGTAATGAGCAACAATTTAGCTGGTGTTTGACTAATTTCCTTGTATGTGCTCCCCAGTTTGTCTCCAGCCTCATGGCATGCCCCAAATCTCAATTTCCACTTCCCTCGTTCTGGTGTAATCCTGAAGCACTGTGCCTAAATTCAAATCTAGATGGGGCATCCTCAGAGGCCTTACTGCTGCCTTCAACATGGACTGCAACCAAAGAGAGTCCGGCTCAAAAAGGACCCTCCAGGATTACCCACCTTGGATAACTAAGCCATCGGAAGGCCAGGTGCCTACTGACTGGGACACACCCAATGTCCAAGACCCACCACTATCACAAGACAGAGAGACAATGGGCCCTGGCTGAGACTCAGACCCCCAAGATACAATGTATGTCTGGCAGCACAACCAAAGCCCTGCGAAGCCAAAACCCGGGTCAATCATTGAAGATTCAATATGTTTGACAGGTGTTTACACCAATGCACAAGACAGTAAGGCTCCTGTTCTGAATTATCAATTTAGGTGAGTTCCATGGAGGTCAGAGCAAAACCTCATTCCCGAAGAAGTAGAAAAATCTCTGAGTGTTTGATCAGATCTCTCCACATCCCCATCACTTGGTAGAGAGGGATGTTGGCATGTGTAGTTAAGGGCGCAATCCTAACCTGGAGTTAGGCCAGCAAGGTTTGGCCGGTACAAGGGCCATCATAAAGCAAATTCCGACCACTCTCAGAGTCAGGGAGGATGCCGCCCATCTGATTCCAAGAGTGGCCCAAACATACGGTGTCCCTTGTGCCGGCCAAACTCCAGGACTCCTTAGGATTGCGCCCTAAGACAGGTAATTTCTTGCATCCCCCAAATGCACTCCCACAAAGTGAAGGGTAAGTTCACAGTATAATCCTGCGCGTACCGTAACGTTGATGCAATGTTGTTGCGTCAACGCTGCAGCATTAGTGCCAATGCAGGGGTGCTGAGCAACACCCCTGCGTTGGCGCTAAGGTAATGGGACCAGAGCCGCAGGCAGCGCTGGTCCTGTTGCGCCCACGCTGCGTCTCCCTTGCGTCAGCTGAAGCCGGCCGGGGCAAAGGTGGCACCATTTTGGAATGGGAGGTTCCAGCCTCACCTATACTGCGTTAGGCTATGGCGCAGGCTGGCCGGCCTCGCCATTCTGGCGCAATATAGGATTGCGCCCTCAGTGTTGCAATTGCGGACAAGCAATCTGTGTATAGAGTCCAACCTTGGGGAGGCCCCCAACCTGCACGTTCCAACACCAAGTATTTCATCATGTTCTGAAGAAGTTCTCTTTTGAGCTACGCTTCATGTTCACTTGCTCACAGTGAGGACAAACAGTGCGAGCTGCATTAACATGAACAGCGCAGAACTCTCTAGGGCTCTTCAGGATGAAGTTGGACTCAAGCCTCCGATATTAACAGAGCAGGCCTAGCAAGACATAAATCCATCGTCGGAAGGTGAGAAGTCAAGAGGCTCCCACGAAGATGCCATCGTCATTCCGAGGCAATTTGCCAGAGGAGTTACTGTTCAAATAGGAGAGCAACCTACAGCAGCAGAACAACCGGCCTAGATTTCAAGAAGTTAAATAAATTACGGCATGAAAAGTTATTTTCAGAGGAGGTGTCAGACTGGTTGCCGCTTCTCCTGCCTGGGGGAGACAAAGAAAAGCAGCGAGACGTAGGAAGCTGTCATATAGTGAGTCAGACCACCGCTCCATCTCGCTCAGTACTTGTCAACACTGAGTGACAGCAGCTCTCCAGCGTTTCAGAGGAGAATTGCCGGTGCCTAACCAAGAGGCTGAACCTGGAGTCTCTGCCATTCTGCAGCAGCCCCTTCCTCAAACAATCCCATGCTGACCAAAGTTCATTCTGGGTTTCTGATGGGGCTGAAAGTGAGGCAGGAAAGAATCTATACCAGGAATGCCACAGTTTCACAATTGGCAGTGTAAAATCAGGTACCTCAGCATGTCTTCTCAAAAAAGGCTCCAGGGGGAAAAAAAAACACAAGGGCAGGGGAGACGATGACATCTGCAGTTACAGCCAGGATAAATGCTAAAGCAGTGGTATTCAAACTTTTTAGACTGGGAGCCTATGACACACGTGTCGGGACCCACCAGAAGTGATGTCATAAACCTGGAAGTGACGTTGTGGCAGGAAGTGACATCATCAAGCAGGAAGTGCTGTCATTGTAACATAATGAAATGACACTCCTGAAATAAAAACTGGCATTCTTGGACTGCAGCAATTGCACAGCCATGAAAGATCCCTGACAGAAAGCAGGATTAGGACAAAGTATTATGTAAAAGCACTGAACTAAAAATAAAATTAAAAAAAAACCCTCACTTGAAAATGTAAACTGTTAATACTCACAAAAGGAATATAACAAGAGTAAGGTCTGCAGTTTCCAAGATGGCTGCTCCCAGCTTTATGCAACCCACCTGACTTCAGGTCACAACTCACCAAGTGGGTTCCAACCCACAGTTTGAATAACACTGTGCTAAAGGATCAGAGGAGGGAAAAAACACAGCAGGGAAGAAACCTATAAATGCCCCATCATTGTTATTCGTTCTCTGCCTAAACCCAGCAGTGCTGTGCAGATTTCTCAAAAAAGAAAAAAAACACCATAGAGGATATGTCTGCCAGTACGACTGCACCTGCTCCAGCAAGACTCCATTCCCACACACCAAGCCTTGTCAACCCAGAGGCATACCTAGAAGGGGATCACAGCACTGAAGCAAGCAGCTGCTCCCCCTCCTTGACTGATATGAGCCATTCCCAGTGGCTAGAGCGAAACAGGATCTATGTTGAATAGGAATAGCTCTAAAGAGGAGGGGGAGTGGCTGCGTACAAAACCCAGTGCTGTGATCCCCCTCTGTGTCAAACTTTTTCTTTTTGCAAGGATGCACTACTGTCTCCAGGTTTGCCTCTGTGAGCACAATCCTAACCCGGAGTTAGGCCGGCACAGTTAGGCCAGCAAAGTTTGGCTGGCACCAGGGCCACCCTAAAGTGCGTTTGGACCACTCTCTGAGTCAGAGAGGATGGTGCACGTCTGTGTGCTGGCCTCTCTGTCTAGATAGTGGTCCAAATGTACTTTACGGTGTCCTTTATGCCAGCCAAACTTTGCTGGCCTAATTATGCCAGCCTAACTCTAGGGGACGTGGTGGCGCAGTGGGTTAAACTGCTGCTGCTGGGCTTTCTGACTGGAAGGTTGGGAGTTCAAGACTGCATGATGGAGTGAGCTCCAGTTGCTTGTCCCAGCTCCTGCCAACCTAGCAGTTCGAAAGCACCTAAAATGCAAGTAGATAAATAGGGACCACTTCGGTGGGAAGGGAACGGCATTCCTGAGCTACGGCGTAGAGTCATGCCAGCCACATGACCATGGACGCTTGTCCTCGGACAAACACCAGCTCTACAGGCTTAGAAACGGAGATGAGCACCGCCCCCTATAGTCGGTCACAACTACATCATTCGGTCGTGGGGAAACCTTTACCTTAACTCTAGGTTAGGATTGTGCCCTGTATGTGGGAACTAGGTAGCTCACAACACAGCCAGTTCTCCAAGAGAAGAGACAACCCTTCATAACTTCTGTCCCCTGGGAGTCTGTGCATTTTTGTATCCTCCTTCTTCAACCTGTACATTGTTTGAAGGGCAAGGCCCCAACGTTAGTGCTGCCCCACCCCTCTTCACTGCCAGTAGAGTCAGGCCATGCAGAACAGGACTGTTTGTGGCACAATCCTAACCAACTTTCCAGCACTGACATAGCTGTGCCAATGGGGCCTATTCTGCAACCGGCAGTATTGTCTGGAAGTGACTACCCATAACATTTGATTGCTTATGCAAGTATCCTACATATGCACATGTAGGCATGCACTTCCAGTAGAGTCAGGTCAGGCAGAACAATACAACTGGGGTGCGATCCTAACCAACTTTCCAGCTTCCCTAGCTGTGCCAGTGGGGCCTATTCTGCGTTCTGCAGTATTGTCTGGAGGTGACTACCTATAACATTTAGGGCACAATCCTAACCTGGAGTTAGGCCAACACAGTTAGGCCAGCAACGTTTGGCTGGCACAAGGGACACCGAGAGAGTTTGGATCACTCTTGGAGTCAGGGAGCATAGGATGGTGCATTTCTGTGTGCTGGCCTCTCTGACTCTGAGAGTGGTCCAAACCAGTGGCAGATCTAGGGGGGGCAAGGGGGACAAGCCCTGGGCGCCATCTTGGGAGAGGGTGCCGTAACCATGGCACGCCCCGCCCCCAAAATGGAGCCCGCGGCCCACCCAGGCCTTGTGTCGCATTCTCCTCGCTCCGGCTGGCCTTAAAGAGCCAGCCGGAGCGAGAACACGCTGCCGCCTGGCGCCCCCTCCCGCCTCTTAGAGTGGGGGGGACGGGGCGCCGCACAACATTATCCGCACTCTGCCTGGCTCTTTAAGGCCAGCCGGAGCACGGAGAATGCGTTGCCGCCCGGCACCCCCTCCCGCTTCTCAAGGTGGGGGCGGGGCGCTGGGCGGCGCCGCGTTCTGTTTGCTCCCGCGGGCCTTAAAGGGCCGGCGGGAGCGAACAGAACACGCTTCTTAGAGGGGGCGGGGCGTGACATCATGACGTGCGTGCCCCTGAGGCGCATTTCCATTGGGCGCCATGGGCGCCATTTCAAGCAGATCCGCCCCTGGTCCAAACATACTTTACGTATGTGCCATACTTTACGTATGTGCCTTGTGCCAGCCAAACTTTGCTGGCCTAACTCCAGGTTAGGATTGAGCTCTTAGTTGCTTATGTAAGTTGTTTATGCCTACATAAGCATATGTAGATATGCACTAGCATCAGGGGGGTTTGGCCATGCAATCTGGCCAACCCACATTAAAAACAAAGCACAACAAATTTTAAAAATTGCAAATGTGGAGCCCTGCCCTCATAGAAGCAATTGGGAAGATACTGCATTCACAACACCACTTCAGTAATTCCTTCACAGAACCCCATTAATAGATTTTAGTATTTATTTATTTAAAGAATTTCTACCCCACATTTCTACCCCACATTGGGGCACCCAAGGTGGCTTACAACACGAAAACAGCAATACAAGGTAAAATATTAAAACAAGGGTTTTTAACCCACTCACAAAGTACAGATAACAGGGGATATACACAACGGCTGCAGCCCAATATCAAAAGTTACATTTCCCTGAAAGTCTGCTAAAGTTTGAACCAATATCGTTTTGAAAGATTACGCAGGGAATTATTTTTTGGGGGAAAGAGATTTGGTTGCCAAGGACAAGCAAAGGGTTATTCCATTATACATTTCACCCTTGGAAGACTTTAAACCACCTTTATGTATGTATTTATCGCTTCGTTATTGATGTGAGGACTTGTGTTCTACCTTTCCAAATTCCACAAGGAAAGAAAAGCTCTCAAGTGGTTTACATTCTTAACAATAAAAGCAAAACAGAATAATCAGCAAACAGAAAATAGCACAGCAATAACCGAAGGAGATGCAGTGAAGATGATAGCTAGCTAGCCAGGGAACGTCAGAATTAATAAATGCTTTATCATAGAATTTCAGTAGGTATGAACTCAAAAAAAAGTGCAATTAAATTTTAGTGAAATCCATAGTGCATAAGCTTTATCTCAGTGCTTCAGCTCCATATATTTCAATGGGTCTTAAGGCAGCCTACCACTTTCTGTAAAGATGGGCTGTGATATTTTGAAGACAGCTCAGTTCTATGGTTAGAGGTGTTTGATTCTGGTGAGTAAGATAGGATTATCTTGAGCCCAATCCTGAGACGCTTACTGCTGATGTTACATGTGTACCACCGTCTAAAGGTGTTGCAAATATGCTACAAAAAAATGTCCACGACACCACACTGTTCACGCTGGGACAGCACTAAGGGTGCAATCAGTGGTGTCATTCAAATGATTTAGGAACAGGAACTCACTTTTGATTGGCACTTGTCGGGAACCCAGAATCAGCCACGGAGCCTGTTAGGATCCGGAACGCCCGCTCTGGTCCATTCCCCCTAAATGACATCACTGCCTTCGCCCCCCTAGGAATCCGGAGTCGCTCCCTTTAACCCTCTGAGTGCCGGCCAACCAAGAAGAAAAGCTCTTTGCAGAGGAATTAGGAGGGGGGAGGAGGGACAGTGAAGTGGGCGGAGTCAGTCCTAATTTTAACTAGTGGAACTGAGTTCCCCCGCGTTCCCCCTGCATTACATCACTGGGTGCAGTCCTAACCTGGAGGTTAGGCCAGCAAAGTTTGGCCAGCACAAGGAACACCGTAAGGTATGTTTGAACCACTCTTGGAGTCAGAGAGGCCAGCACAAAGATGTGTGCCATCCTCCCTGACTCCGAGAGTTGCCCAAACACACTTAACAGTGTCCCAACGGTGATGGCCAAACTTTTCTGGCTTAACTCCAGGTTGGGATTGCGCTCTACGTTAGCACCTGGCCCCAATGCTGGCAGATGGAATAGCCAGCGCTCCAGCAGTGCTGGCCACCTGTAAGCCCATTTCGGGAAGAGGGAGAGGATCTGGGTGGGGGAAGGGGAAGAGGAGGCAGCCCACGAGGTAGAGAGACCTGGCGGTGGCTTTTAACACCAGATCCAACACCCTGCCTCAAACTGGGCAGCCTAACACAGGACGGCTCAATTCATCGCCGGCAAAATAGCCAACTAAACAGCGAGTTGAGGAGCCCCACTGCAGCTGGCAGGGTTTTCCCCAGGGGAAGGGTCACTCACAAATCAGTGCCACTGAAGAAAGACCACGTGGCCACGCAGACAGGCCATTTGGGGGACTGCTGGTTTTCACTGTCTGGGACCAACAACAACCTTAGCCAGCATCTTTAACTTTAATGTTTAACTTTAATGTTATTATTTGCCTGTAAACCGCTTTGTGAACTTTGTGTTGAAAAGTGGTATATAAATACTAGTGATTGATTGATTGATCTTCTGTTATTGACATGTGCCAACTGACTGGCTTTCCAAGCCCACCCAATGGCATCAGAGGTTAGATAATGATGACCAAGCGGGTGGGTGGATGCCACCAAGAGGACAAACACATGATCTCAAGGACAGGAGGGTCAAGGCCAAGCCCAAGGATGCTCTTACACATCGTGAACTGGCTCTCTCACAGTGAATCTGTGCATAGCCAGTCCTATCTGCTTCAGTTGGGGACAGAGAAGTGCAACGGCTTGCAGAAAACTAAGGCTCTGAGGAAGTATAGAGAAGGACCAGGGAGTTAAGAGGCATCTGCTTGTATATTTGCTAAGAACTGCACTTGGGTACCTCTAATGCTCAAGCCATTTTCTGCTTGAACTTTTTTTTTCTCCTTTGCATTATCCAACACATACACGAGCACTCGTTTCACTCTTTTGCACTTAACTCTTTTCATGTTCTAACCCGTCATCTTCCTGTTGTTGATGGAACTCAGGCAGAATTTTCCTATAGTCTTCATGGACTCTTGACTACACATGACTGGGTGGGCTTTTGGGTAAAGCCGCAATCCAAGGCACACTTTCTTGAGAGTAAGCCTCATTGGACACAGTGGAACTTACTTCTGAGTAGACAAGCATAGGATTGTGCCCTAAGTCTCCATACACTTCAGAAGGAGAGTTGAAGTTCTGAGAATGGTCTTTCTCTGCCTGGCTACAGTGGCAGAGAATTTTGCCACTACCTTAAGGTGGCAGGAGAATTTTGGCCTCTGCATAGGGATGGATCAGGAAAAATGAGGGTGGCACGTGCACCTATATCTCTCCCATCTCCATGCTGCTTTAACATCTTTTCTTGGACTATATATGATGGTTTCTTTTACTCTCACTACATCATGGCCCTGATTTCTTCCAAGGTCTGAGTCGTGCAGATATTTTTTTTTGGGGGGGGGTGAGGGGGGAGAGGTGAGGGGATACCTGGACCAAATGAAACATCCACTTAAATATATACGAAGTCCTCCAAAGCTCCTGCAGCACTTCACTGCAGTCGATTGTGTAAAAGCTTTCCAATGACTTTCTCTGACACTTACAAGAGGATAAATCAATGGCCGACCAGTTTTGATTGCATGTCACACTCTTTTAAAAGTATGCTATGAAATACAGGACGGGGGAGGGGGGCAAGCAAGCAAGCACTTCTGTACCTTGCCAAGCTCTCATAATCTGACTGCTAAGAATAATGTAGGAACTGGTGTGCTCGGCCAGAGGCTGCCCAATCTTGTATATCCTATCCAGCAATGGTCAGTCAGGTTCCCTGGGAAGCAAAGGGACGTCAAATTCATTTCATAAAGTGGGCCAGATAGCATTTGTGATACCTCTTGAGGACCAGAAGTGATGTCATTAAGCAGGAAGTGATGTCGTTAAGCAAGTCATGACCAGAAATAGCCACTTTGTTTCACATTGGAACTCAGCAGCAGCAAATAACAAAAGAAAATATGCTCATCTTGATCATATTTTTTTTTAAAAATAATGTTTTAATTTGTTTTTTAAAATGCTATTGGGTGTTTTTTATAAGCAGAAAGGCAGGTTACAAATTCTCGGATAAAGATGTAGCCATCTCCTGTGGTTTGTGCAGAGGAAGACCTACTTTGAGCATGTTGCATTGCTTGTGTTGGTAGAGTAGGGCTAAACTCAGCAGAGCAATTACAAACAAAAAAGGTTCTCGACTACTCAGGCTGCTTGCAGCTAATAAGGCGCAGAAGAAAAAAGACTTCAGAGGCTAAAAACAAAAAACAAAACTTCAGAGTTGAAAACAAGAGGTTTACTCAAAATTACATGGAAATTCATATACAGGCATGCCCCGGTATCCGCTGTGGTTCTGTTTCGGACCTGTTTCGGTAGATACCTTAAACCGTGCATGCTGGGGATCCCTATTTAAAGATAGGGAACAGTGGTTTCGCTGCAACAAGGTAAAAAAAGAGATTTGATTAATGTTTCCCCATCTTTTTAATAGGCTTCCCAGTACCCACGGTACCCACGGATAACTGAAATCAAGGATACTGAATCAGTGGATACCAAGGCACGCCTGTACGCAACACTTGGTTATATCGGAAGTTCTTTACATTCAGAAGCCTCCCAGGAGCCCTTGGTGCATGCAAGTACAACCAAATAACTTAGAGCAAAGAACTGACAGCCCAATCCTAAACTGCGCTGGAGCAGGCAAGCTGGCAGGCCTGCGCTGCATCTAACGCAGCTCGGAGGGCACCAGGAGCCTCCCCAGCACAAAGGCACATTTGTGCCCGTGCACCAGGGGAGGCACAAGCCTCCCCTATGAGTTCCTCTGATCTGCAGTAAGTACTGCAGGTGCTACAACACGCTGTGTAAGCTGCCCTTCCCACCTCAGCACTGGAGCCGTGGCAACGTGCTTACGTGGCACATAGTGGCATCTGCAGCACTTACTACAGTGTGTGTGTGTGTGTGTGTGTGTGTGTGTGTGTGTGTGTGTGTGTTTCATTGAAGGCAGGTCATACAACAAAAGGAAATAAATGTAAGTCTGGTGTGGTGCACACATTTATCATTTATTTGATTAATTAATTAATTAATTAATTCAATCAATCAATCAATCAATTAATTAATTAATTTTTATCCCGCCTTTCTGCCCCATGGGCACCCAAGGCGGCTTACAACATTAAAACCATCACTTTAAAAACCACAAGTATAACAATTAAAACTGTGCCGCCACCAGGAGAGGTGAGGGGGATGGCAGCCAGGAATAGGGCCTTCTCAGTGGTGGCCCCACGACTCTGGAATACCCTCCCCTTAGAATTGAGAACTGCTCCCTCTTTGGCAATATTTCAATGGGCTGAAGACTTTTTTTATTTAAACAAGCCTTCAATTGTTGACAGGCTGGCTGGCATTTTACATTTTTCATCTTATATTTTAAAGGATCCACACTTACAATGGACCCAAAGGCTACTCACCCCACTTGCCAGACAAAACCACATCAGGCCCTTGCCATCCAAGATGAAAAACAAGCCTATGCCATTTCTTTTCCCACTTGCCAAAATAAGTATTTCCATAAAAAAGCACTAGTAATAAAAAAAAAATTGCTCAATACAATTATGTGTTGTTGTTTTTAAAGGAGGAGCAGTTTGTCATCTGCACAGATTAAAATCCAGGGCTCGTTCCCACCACAAGTAGTAATACGTCAACCTCCCAGCAATGAGCATTCCCTGAGCAACATGGCGTCCACCCTTTGAACTTGCAGATTAATTGCTGGTCTTCCACATGGGCATTTGAAGGGGAATACAAATCAATACTTCATATTTGGGTTATGATGTAACAGGGAGCAAAGTGGAAAGTGCCATTAATCATACATTAAGTACAGAACATTCCTCGATAATATGCAGTAAATAAACAGCAGTGAACTGCTGCAGTTTTCACTTGCCCTAATGGAGAATTTTATTAAAGAGAAAGCCAAGTAATCATTTAGAAACTGGCGGGGGAGGGAGGGAATCACACTTTCTGAAGCCTAATATTGCACACTAAGGTCGTTTTCAGGATATCCATTTTAAAAGGCTTTATATAATGCAATGAGAGTATCTGGCTTTAATTGCAAGGTAACAGTTTTAGGCCTTGTTACCTCCAGAAAAGAGTGTCTTGCTGTCAAATGACCTGATATTCACAACAGTCCTGGTAAGTAATGGCTTACTTCCTTTAGTTACTAAAACAGCGGTCTCCAAACTGGAGACTGCTGCACCAGTGAAAAGCATCCCCAGTGCAAATGGTTTCTGCCATTCCGCCCTGCACGCTCACAAAGACCCCCGACTACAGCCCGCACGGGTCTTTAAGGAAAGTCGATTCCGGGGTCTGCCACCTCAGAGTTCTGCGCAGAAGCAGTTTGCCGCAAAGACCCCTGGGGGCTGTAGTCGGGGTCTTTGTGAGCTTTCCATGCGGAACAGCAGCAGGGCAAGAAGGGCAGGGTGGACACCGGATCTAGAGCCTGCAAAAGCACCAGACAGTTAATTTTAATATTGGAGCAAGGATTCATTCAGTGACACTGGGTGGCGGGAGATTTGGGACGGATTACAGGCAATACGTCTTCACAGAGCGTATAATTAGTCTGTGAAATACCTTGTTACAAGATGCGGTCATGGCTTTCAAAGGGAAATGGACAAATTCACTAAGGACAGGTGACCAAAAGCTCTTCGTCATGAAGGCTATGCATTTTAAAAGGCTTTATATAATGCAATGAGAGTATCTGGGGATACTCGTGCCGGCCCGGGGAGGGGGTGGAGATGGGATGCGGCCAGTGGTGTTATCCTACCGGTACGCTGGGCGGGACATCCGGATGATCGGCAGCCCGCCTGTTGCGTACCGCAGCATTACGCCGTTTGCATAATGTACGCAAGCGGCGTAATTGGTTACGCAAACGGCGTAACGCTGCGGTACGCAACGGGTGGGCTGCCGATCACCCGGATTTCCTGCCCAGCGTACCAGTAGGACAACACCACTGGATGCGGCAAGTAGGCCACATCCAAGCCTCTGCCCCCGGGCTGCACGGCTTCCTCGGCTCTGCACCTGCTATATAGAAAGCGCAGATCTGAGGAAACGAATGGGGAGGCGGGAGCCTCTCATGGGGCAAGAGCGCGGATGTGAGAGGCTCCCCAGCACACCGAAGCTGTGCTGGATTTGATGCAGGCCCACCGGCCTCGCTAATCCAGTGCAGTTTAGGATGGCGCTCTGAGGATTTGGCCCTTTCCCCCCGTTATTCAACCTGGCTTCGCATTTGTTGGTTCTGCTTGAACCACTTGTGTGTGCAGACTCCCTCTGAATGCAAGATTGCTTGTTAAATTGAATTCATTAACTTTCTGCTTCGCCACAAAATACAAAACGGGAAGCATAAAAAACCAGAGATGTGATTTTCAAATTATTGTCTTGGAAGTCGGGGATAGCATTCATGCAGAGGTCTATTGTGTTTACAAAAACTGGGCTCTTCCAAGGTCCTGGCCGTGCCTTGAGTCACAATGGCTAGCACGGCGTTTCAAAGCAGGCACGCAAAATAAATAAATAAATAAATAGCCCAAGGCTGTTAAAAAAAACATCGCCAGAGTCTTAAGTGCACCTGTGCCAATCCGGAAATCAACAAACAAATAAGCAAGAGAGAAGCCACAAGTGACCTATCAAATTCACCTATGAGAGCAAGTTAATTACCCCTTGGCACAATTATCATTTTAGCATACAGTGCCTAATTCATAATGAGGTCTTTATTATGCAGCCATATTTCAAGGAACTGTCATCTTAAGTAAGCACATTTTAATTAGAACGTGTGTGTTTTTCTTCTTGGAGAGCCATTTTTTTTTCTGTTCTGTATCCTCAAGGCCACAATACCTGTCAGGGAACACATCTCACACTTAGCAAAAGTGACATTTCCTGCCATTTTTTTTTCCTGGCACCATAACCAACAAGTACAGGCCGTGATCCAGAAAAGCCAGAGTTGCGCTGATGGATTTTTACTTGCCCGTCTCTCACCGTTTCCACAGAACAGCCTGAATTAGTGAGCAGAAACCTCTCCCAGCCCTAGTAAGTTCCAAGGGAGGCTTCAATGTAAAGCTTGTCACAGCACCCTTTTCCGGGTGTAGAGTCAAGTTCCTGGGTGTCTGATTCCTTCTCTGTGCAGGTCCCATTGCAACCCTTCTGTGTGAGAGCCTGGCTTTTAGCCAGGTTTGCTGTCACAAGATTTGGGGTGAAGGAGTTCGCACAGGGAACTAGCTCCCATGACTACAAAGCGGGGCCACCCTAGCTGGCTTTCTCTCCTCTGCAAAGAGCCCTTTCGCACAGTATTAGATTTGTTTAGCTGTCACCCACAATTAGGGTCCCAGTGAAGCAAGTTGTTGATAAAGTGACACTCGCTACCAGCCCTGTCATATTGAAGAATATCCAAGGAGCAAAATGGAAATCAATGTAATTGCAAGTTATCAGCCCTAAATTTTCATTCAATTACACGATACAGAAGAGCAAATTGAGAATAATTTTAGTTTACCTAGCAGAGTGAGTAATAAATGTGCATCCTAATTAAAACACAGCCCTCCCTAATTTCTGATATAGTTCTGTAACCACCTGGCGAGATGAATAAATATATATTTGTCTTAGGTTTTGATTTCCTTTTTTTTTTTCCTCTGGAGCATGTTCTGGACTTCTTAGGAAAACAGTCACATGGGTGAATTGGCAGCCCAATATCCACATGATTTGGTGTGACGCTGTGATCACACTGAGACGATATTAGCAAACATTTTAAAATGCCTCCATTTTAGGATGAGTGCAATCCTAACCTGGAGTTAGGCCGGCACAGTTAGGGCAGCAAAGTTTGGCTGGCACAAGGGCCACCATAAAGCGCGTTTGGACCACTCTAAGAGTCAGGGAGGATGGCGCACATCTGTGTGATGGCCTTTCTGACTCTGAGAATGGTCCAAACATACTTTACCATATCCCTTGTGCCGGCCAAACTTTGCTGGCCTAACAGTGCCGGCCTAACTCCAGGTTAGGATTTCTCCCTAAATCACATTACGAAGATTCATAATTATTTTTATCAACTATTTATGTTATAAAATATGTCCATATGTACTCACCACAGATGCAACCTCTTCTCCACTCACGAAAAATGGATCTTACTGAACCCTCCTGTGAACAAAGGAAAAAAAGAATCGGAATCTCAATTACCCTTTCCTACTAAATCTGCAAGCAACGAAATATATACATTTCAAAATCTGTAAGTGTTACATTTCACTTGTGAGAAGGAAGGAAGGAACAGGAAATGTAATTGAATCTAAGGGGAATCTTTTTATGCAACCTCCAAGCAGAGGTGTGCAAAGTCTCTTTGCAACAGGAGCTTCTGCATCTCCCCCAGTTCCTTTTTGCATACGATACAGCAGTAGAGTGAACTGGAAGAACAAGTCAAATATGCTTCCTTCGTCCAGTACTCACCACCAAATCTCATGGGTACATCAAGGTAATGGCACTTGATTATATTACTCAGAGTGCAATCATAACCTGGAGTTAGGCTGGCACGGTGAGGCCTGCAAAGTTTGACCGGCACAAGGGCCACTGCAAAGTGTGCTTGGACCACTCAGAGTCAGGGAGGATGGTGCATGCCTGCGTGCTGGCCTCTCTGACTCCAAGAGTGGTCCAAACATGCTTTATGGTGTTATGTCCCTTGTGTGGCCAAACTTTGCAGGCCTCACTGTGCTGGCCTAACTCCAGGCTAGGATTGCGCCCTCAGTGAGAATAGCAATTTCACCTGTGGACCATTTCAATCAGAATGTTGATTGTTCACAAATAAGATACCTAAGAATGGGCTTTGTGTTTTGTTTCCTTTCATAAAACTTCTAGATGCTCCTTTCTTTTCTTCTTCTTGATATCCCAAATCTCTGGGCAGGAATTCATAGTGAGAGTGTTCACAGCTTTCCGCTTGAGTTTCAACATCTTTGAATCATTTCTTCCCAAGTTATTTTCTTTACCTTTTTTGGGGTGGGTGGGAAGGATATTGTTTGTCATGTGTTGTCCTCGATGCCTTGATCACGGCACTGACAGGACATCTTTTTCACAGGTAATCAAAATTCTGTATATGACAGTTAAAAAAAATCCCTGCTGGTTTTCAGGGAAGGCAGCACTGCAGCCCTCTGTTCTCAGACAATGCCCATGGCTATCAAAACACTCAAACATTTTTTTCAGAAGTTACAACTATGACTTGCTGTGCCTCCAGCAGATAACATGGATTCAAATTATGTTTGCAATGGAGAAGAGGAGAAAGGCAACAACCAGTGGCGTTTCTACAGGGATGGCAAAGCTCTAAGTTTTGCAAGAAGCCTTACCTTGCAGTGGAGATTACTCCTCTCCTGCACTGTTTTAGCCAATCTTGGTGTTGCTTACTGGCTACAGCAGCAAGGGAGAGGAGGGATTTACACGACAGGGTAAGGCTTCTTGCAAAACGTAGAGCTTTGCCATCCCTGTAGAAATGCCTCTGGCAACAACTTGACATAGGGCACAATCCTAAACTGAGTCAGACTGGCCTAAACTAAGCCAGCAAAGTTTGGCCGGCACAAGGGCCACCGTAAAGTATGTTTGGACAACTCTCGGAGTCAAGAGAGGCCAGCACACAGACGTGAGCCATCCTTCCTGACTCCGGGAGTAGTCCAAACACGCTTTATGATGGCCCTTATGCTGGCCAAACTTTGCTGGCTTAGTTTATGCCGGCCTAACTCCAGTTTAGGATTGCGCTCGCAGATTGATAATCCACAATTTGAAAGCCGCAGCTGTTTATAAGTAGCTCCTAACTGTAACATTATTTTGCACCCTATTCCTAAACAAATGTACCTGAGAGCAGGGGAAAATAGGACACAATCCTCAACAACTTTCCAGCACTGGCATTGGGGTGCCAATGGGGCATGTGCTGCATCCTGCATTTAGGGGAGGGGCAGTCATGGAGGCCTCCTCAAGGTAAGGGAATGCTTGTTCCCTTACCTCAGAGCTCTGTTGCCCTTAGCCTGGTGCTGGAAAGTTGGTTAGGATTGTTCTCCCAATCATGCCTGTAAAGTCTGTCATCCTATCTTGTAGTTATTAACTCATGAAGACAATACACAAGTAGTGCTCCAAAAGGAAGAAAACCCCACAAATGACTGTGAACTCCTCACAGTTTGGAAAACTGAGCATTAAACCTGTTTGGTTGACTAATACTTGGATACTTGGATTTATATACCACCTTTCTTAGGTCACCAGATTTCTCTAATGACTATAACTCAAGGCGGTTTACATAGGCAGACTTTATTCAGAAACCCGAAGGTTTTTTTTTTGTTTTTTGTTTACAATTTTTACAGAAATGTTCTATCTTTCAAGAACTACACACATACAGATGGATCTTTCTGGATTTAGTCCTTCTTTCTGGCCACCCGTTTGTCTTCTTGCTGGCTGATAAGCGGCTTCCCTGCTCCCACCAGAGAAGCGGCTGAACTTTGGCACAACTCCCCCTCACACAAGGCAGCCGAAGCTCAGCTGTTAATCAGTCGCAATTAACGAGGTCTGCCGCTCACAGGGACTTCCGGCTGTCCCGAACTGGCGACCTTCAGATCTTCAGCTCTTATCTTCAGGCAAACGGAGGCATTAACCCTCTCGACTTGAGGGCACAATCCTAACCTGGAGTTAGGCAGGTACAACAAAGTTTGGCCGGCACAAGGGCCACCATAAAGTGTGTTCGGACCATTCCCAGAGTCAGGGAGGATAGCGCACGTCTGTGTGCTGGCCTCTCTGGCTCCTAGGGTGGTCCAAACATACTTTATGGTGGCCCTTGTGCCAACCAAACTTTGCTGGCCTAACTTGCTGGCCTAACTCCAAGTTAGGATTGTGCCCTCAAGTGATTTCAGAACTGTGAGCCATGGCTCCTTAGAGAGCCATGGAAACCAGCCAGAGGAGCTGTGGAATCCTCACGAAAAACCTGTTGCCTTATACCAGCCAGTGCCAAACCCCAACCTATGGGCCAGACCTGGTGCATACTGCAATCCTTTCCCTTGGTGAATGGACCTTACCGTTCTGCCGAGGGGTCTTTCTGGAGTGCCGCAGATCGCCCAAACCTTTGCACCGGCCTGCAGCTTCCAGGGTCTGTTGCCCCAGCAGGCTTTGTGCTCGGATTTCCGGGCACGTGCGGCAGGCTTGTGCAAAGGTTGGTGGCAATCTGCAGCGCTCCAGGTAGGCCGCCAGGCGGAACGGTAAGCTCCATTCGCTCCGGGGATGACTTTATGGGGAAGCAGTTGTCCGAGCACTTTGGAGGCTGCTGCCCTGTACAATGTATAGGATTGTAGCCCTAATGGGGAGCTATGGCCAATGGCCCAGTAGGTCAAGGGAGCCACGACTCGAAAACGTTTGGGATCTCCTGGACGAATTCCCTGAAACCATCATAAGTACAAAAAAGGAACTTTGAGAACTTTTTCAAACTAATAATAATGCAAGTATCGCCTTTCTTTGGCCATTAGATTGCTCCTCTGGCTTTAATTCAAGGTGGTTTACATGGGCAGACTTTATCTCTAAACCCGCAAGGGTTTTTTACAAATTACAGAGAAGTTCTATCTTTCCAGAACTACAAACAACATATAATACAGATGGAACTTTCGTGGTTTAGTCCTTCTTTCTGGCCACAAGCTTGCCTTCCTGCTGGCTGATAAACGGCTTCTCTGCTCCCACCAAAGAAACAGCTGACCCAGCACAACTCCTCTCTCACAGGCAGCTGAAGACAGCTTTTATCAGTCGCACTTCTCAAGGTCTGCAGCTCACGGAGACTTCCGGTGTTGTCGAACTGGTGACCTTGGGATCTTATCTTCGGGCAAACGAGGCTTTAACCCTCTAAACCTCCTGCCCTTCTGCCCTAAACTCCCCTTCTTTTCAGATACAGCCTCTGAAAGGCCCCTCCCCCATCCTTTCCTGTTTCTCCTTAAAGTGTGGCACTAAACTGTTTTACCACACAGAGTGTATGATTACTTCATGTGGCTTCTTCTAAGATGTGAGTGTCTCTGCCTGTGTATATGTGTGTGTGTTCACGTGTATAAACATTTCAGTAGATTGTCTCACTCAAGATCTGATAAATACAGGATGGAAAGCTGTTTATCTTTTCCGCTCAAATATTGAATTTCTTTTTAAGTGTCGTTTCGCTAGTTACTTCAGCATACAGAGTGTGTGAAACGGCACCTCAAGCACTCTCATGCTATCTGACAGAAGTATTACTTTCAACTAGGTATCAGTAAAAATAGGAGGTTTTTTTATACTCAGATTTTAATGAGTCACTCAGATGGCTGTATGACTACTCTTCTGTTCTGAATGCCGGAGTATGTTGCAAAACTCCCGCGGTTGTGTGATTTGCTTTATGAAATGAGTGGTATATAATGGTCATGATTTGTCTGGGTGATCATTTATTCCCAGCGCAATCCTCATTCGGCGTTGCGCCGGTGCAACGCTCTTGCGCTGGACCAGTGCTTGTTGCAAACGTGCTGTCAGGCGTGTCTGCACTGCGGAATCGGTCACTGGACCAGTGCCAGCAGCAGTGCTGATGCACAGGCGCTGCAGCACTGGTCAGCTACGCCAGGCGAGCGCTGGTGTTGCCGCCAAGGGCACGCCAGAGGTGGGGCCATATCCTAACCCCAGTCCCCAGGCTGGGCGGCCACCTGGACGTGCGCCTGCAAATCTGCAGCTGTACCGGCCTGGCTATTCCAGCACTGGTTAGGATTGTGCTCTCAGTGTTTTCTTATTTGAACGTAAGAACATAAGAAGAGCCCTGCTGGATCAGGCCAAAGGCCCATCTAGTCCAGCTTCCTGTATCTCACAGCGGCCCACCAGGTGCCCCAGGGAGGCAAGAGACAACAAGATGCTTGCATCCTGTGGCCACTCCCTTGCACCCAGAACTCTGAAGTAGCCTACTACTAATGTAAGGAGGTTGCACCACCCATCATTGCCTATAGCCCACGATGGACTTTTCTTCCAGAAATCCGTCCAAACCCCTCCTAAAGGCATCTAGACCAGATGCCATCACCACCTCCTGTGGCAAAGAGTTCCACAGACTAACCACCCGCTGGGTAAAAAAGGACTTTCTTTTATCTGTTTTAACTCTCCCAACCCTCAGTTTTAGCGGATGCCCCCTGGGTCTGGTGTTTTGAGAGAGGGAAAAGAATAATGGTCAGTAAGTTATGTACCTCAAAACGAGTTGGGTTTAGCCATAACAAATAGCACAGCTATTCCTAATCGATGCCTCCCTATCTTTACGTACCAATTAGTTCCTACATGGAACCTTTCATTGCTGCTGCAGGGCGGGGCAGATATAGCAGGTGGGTAAATGATCAATACCTATCCTGTAATCTTACAGCCCAGGCCTCTGCCCTGCCAGCCCAGAGCACGCAGCAGCAGCAGCAGCAGCACTGCTTTAGCTGACAACATGAGCATTTTGTGTCATGGGCTGGCGGGGACCAGACAGCCCAAGAAAATTACATTAAAAAAGTTTTACTTGATGGTATTTAATCAATATCAAATCAAAGACCTTTAATGGCATATACTGTAAGAAAATATGAATATAGATAATATATTCTATATTCTATAGAATATAGATGTGCGGACCTGGCCACAGTGACCCACGCCCTAGTGACATCCAGATTAGATTATTGCAATGCGCTCTACGTGGGGCTGCCTTTGAAGACGGTCCGGAAATTACAAATAGTACAGAACGCGGCGGCTCGGGTGGTTGCTGGGGCACGTCGGTTTGACTCTGTCGAGCCGTTGCTCCGGCGGCTACACTGGCTGCCGGTTCTGTTCCGGACCCAATTCAAGGTGCTTGTTTTGACTTTTAAAGCCCTTTACGGCTCGGGTCCGGGGTATTTGAGGGACCGCCTCCTTCCATATAATCCTACCCGTACTCTTAGATCATCTGGGGGGGGGCCCTTTTGACTGTGCCGCCACCAGGAGAGGTGAGAGGGGTGGCAGCCAGGAAGAGGGCCTTCTCAGTGGTGGCCCCCCAACTTTGGAATACCCTCCCCTTAGAACTGAGAACTGCTCCCTCTTTGTTAACATTTCGGCGGGGGCTGAAGACCTTTTTATTTCAAAAAGCTTTTAACTGTTGACAGGCTGGCTGGCTGGTTCACTTTTATATTTTATACCTTATGATCCACAGGGCTTGTTGTTTTTAAATTTTATTGCTTTGTTTTAATTTCGTTTTATTGTATTGTTTTAATATTGTTTTTAAATTGTTTTTTTGTGTTGAATTTTATATTGTAATGCCCCCTTGGGTGCCTTCGGGCAAAAAGGCGGGATAGAAATCTAATTAATAATAATAATAATAATAATAATAATAATAATAATAATAATAATAATAATAATAATAATAATAATGCAACAATAAAATAACAGTTGCTGTCACACATCTATACAACTCACCCAAACCATAAGGGAGAACCTCATAAATCAGAGCAGAGTCTGGAGCGAGAATCTGGGGTATCTGGATTTAATGCAGATAATTTATGGCACCTTTCTATGAATAAGGACACACTCCTAACCTTGAGTTAGGCCAGCACAGTTAGGCCAGTAAAGTTTGGCCGGCACAAGGAAAAGGTCCAAAGTCCAAGGTCCAAAGTATGTTTGGACCACTCTTGGAGTCAGAGAGGCCAGCACACAGACGTGCACCATCCTCCCTCACTCAGAGAATGGTCCAAACATGCTTTACAGTGGTCCTTGTGCCAGCCAAACTTTGCTGGCCTAACTGTGCCGGCCTAACTCAAGGTTAGGATTGCGCCTAAATGAATGTATTTGGCTACCTTCTTGGTTCAGTCCATTTCCACTCCACTCAGCAAATAGCAGATTTTGTCCTTGTCCAACCAGCCCGAATGAATGGTAAGGAGGATTGGATTTTACAGAAGTAAACAGATATCCTGATACCAGGTGCACTGAAACAATTGGAGCGATTTAGTAACACCTGCATTACATTCACAAGATTTCTCCTCACCTGTTGATCCACTGAACCTAGTGGACAAAGTGTTAGAGGGCAGGGCATTATATCTGTCCAATGTAAAGGCATGGGGGCAATCCAAAAAGTGGAAATATTCTTGCCTCTTATCAGTGGGGACCAGACAGCCCTGGAAAAGTACATAAAAAACGGTTTACTTATCACTCCGTAAGCCGCCTGGTGTCCAATGGGTCTGCTCAGACCAACACCAGCAAGTTTGCTGGTATAAGTCCAAGAAGAGGGGATTCCAAGCTGGGAAGGGAGTTAGGATCGCAGCATATATTAGTGCCGTCATGATCTTCCCCTTCCTACCACTGGCCCAGCCTGATCCTGGGCCCTATCCTCCAATGAACCATGTTTTGCCTAAACATGAGGCCCAAGGGGTGTGGTCAACGCCCCCTGGTCAGGTTCAGATTGGGCCCCAATCCACAGATTTCGATATCCACGGATTGCGGTATCCACGTGCAATTCCTGAACGGAATCCCCACAGATTTCGAGAGCCCACTCATATTTCAAATAAAGCCACAACTGAAGATACAGGAGTTTTACACCCACCAAGTCATGCTGGGTCTAATACGAGCCAGTTAAAAGTTAACTACAAGTAGATCCTGAAAAGTCAAGTGAAGGTGTAGTTTAAGTATGCAGTCATGCAAAATAATTCTGGTATTTTTTTCCTCCATATAATGCTCCCTTCTTTCCCATTATGCTGACACACTAATAGAACTGTCTCTTTAAAAGTCAGGCTTTGAATTTAGCATCTATTTTTGTCTAGCAAGTATAATCAGACCGAGGTCTGACTGGAAAGAAAACTTTTTTATTGCTTTCCTGACAGACACCTGGAGCCAAGACTATCATTGTTTCCTTTTTGTAAGCAAGGAGAAAGTGGACAAGACAGGGGTGTGCCTCAGACTAACATTTAATAGAAAGACTGAAACCTCTCACAAGGGCATTTTTGCCCTTGTGGAAGAATTTTTGTCTTGTCTTTTTTCTTCTGTTTTGTACTGTTTTGAATGTTTAGTTATTTTACTTTCCTGTTCCAAAAGAAGCCATCACTACGTCAGTGCCATCGAATGGGGTCTCATGTACAGGTTGGTCCATGGCATCCATGGGGGTTCTGTTCAAAGAACCCCCACAGATTCCAAAAACCGCAGATAATAAAATCCGAGGTCTGACCACAAAAGACCTGACTGAAAGGTTGCATCCAACCTTTCAGTTCTGAGGTGCAGGGTGGTTGCACAAGATCTCTCCATACCTCAGAAGGCCTGCTCGAGTCTTCTGGTAGGAACATCCAGTTTTCGCTATACCGGAAGTTCCTGTCAGAGCTTTCTGACAGATACTTCCGGTTTTTGTGACACTGAGAGGTCATCTGAGGTTCTCTGATGTGAGCTTGCGATCCATGTTGGATGAAATCCACAGATCGCAAACCCACAGATGATGAGAACCAATTGTATATATTGCATCATTGACTGATTGGTTATTAACATAACATGTTACATTATAGATCCAGCATGAAGAGGGTAGCTTGGGGTTGGGAAGCTAAGTACCCTCTCCGCCTTTCACGGCCTGGGCCATCTGCCTGAGGACGCAATCAGCAGCGTCATTCACCTGGTACACTGGGCGGGACTTACCTTTGAGCGGCAGTCCGCCCGTTGCGTCACGCTGTGTTCTGCCGCTTTCCCGCCCGCCGGCAGAGAGCATTGGACCCTCAGTCCTGTAAAGTCAATCTCTATCATCCCACAATTCCTCAACGTGGAATAGTGACAGAGAGTGAAACAAAGTGATTCTGTTACACCAAAACTCTGGAATGGATCAGAGATACAGGTTGAGTATCCCTTATCCGGACTGCTTGGGGTGGGAAAGTATCCGGATTTTGGATTTGTTTTGATTTTGGAATAATTGCCTAAATATAAATGGAGATGCTTAACAACAACAGCAACAACAAGCAACAGGCAGGCTGTCTGTAATGAGTATGCCAATAAAGATTTTTGTAGTTGGAGATGCTTCCTCTCGCTCTTTTCACTGTGACCCATTTGAGTGTCTGCTGGCCTATACGTGGGAATAGTTCACACTCTAGAAAGGTTTTTTAA
The DNA here is from genome assembly GCA_029204185.1 of Lerista edwardsae. NCBI lineage: Eukaryota > Metazoa > Chordata > Lepidosauria > Squamata > Scincidae > Lerista > Lerista edwardsae. The sequence goes on from JAJKFI010000004.1 coordinate 5,547,694, forward strand.
AAGTCTTAGACAAAAATGTCTGGATTTCGGAATAATCTGATTTTGGATGTCTGGATAAGGGATCATCTATCTGAACTAGAATGGTTTTTGCAATTCACAGTGACAACAATGTTTAGCAATCCTAGATCACTTTGCAAAGAAAGCCAAGATAATTAAACCTCACTGTATATTCTGAATGTCTCCAATTATAAGAACATAAGAACATAAGAAGAGCCCTGCTGGATCAGGCCAAAGGCCCATCTAGTCCAGCTTCCTGTATCTCACAGCAGCAAATGGCAGCAGCTGGGGAACAAAAGAGTGCTGAACATCATTGACTGAGTGCAACAATGGTTGAACATGTGGGATGCTTTCTGAAACACATGGACTAATATCAGCCTTAGTTAAAGTAACTTCAGCTCACCTATACGATAGGTGATTACACAGGCCTGTAAAACTGAGGATCAGATACATATTTTTTCAAAATTTATTGTGGTTTTACGTGAATTTGGGGTGCCGATTCCAAAAATGGCACCAGTTTTGCCCCTGTCACTTCTGGTTTCGGAGATATGTCATAGCTGCTCGAACCATTCACTAATGAGGCTATGCTGTATCTCCAAAATGTGATAGGGCAAAACTGTTACCATTTGTGGAATCATAACAAGAGCCCCGCTGGATCAGGCCAAAGACCCATTTAGTCCAGCTTCCTGTATCTCACAGCGGCCCACCAGGTGCCCCAGGGAGCGCACGAGACAACAGGATGCTTGCATCCTGTTGCCACTCCCTTTCACCCAGCACTATGAAGTAGCCTACTACTAATGTAAGGAGGTTGCACAACCCATCATGGCCTGTAGCCCACGATGGACTTTTCCTCCAGAAATCTGTCTAATCCCCTTTTAAAGGCATCTAGGCCAGATGCCATCACCACCTCCTGTGGCAAAGAGTTCCACAGATTAATTACCCGATGGCTAAAAAAGTATTTCCTTTTATCTGTTTTAACTCTCCCAACACTCAATTTTAGCGGATGTCCCCTGGTTCTGGTGTTGTGATGGAGGGAAAAGAACCTCCCTCTATCGACGATGTCCTTTCCATGCATAATTTTGTATGTCTCAATTATGCCCCCCAAGGAGCCTTTTTTCTAGGCTAAAGAGCCCCAAACGCTGCAGTCTTTCTTCATAGAGGAGGTGCCCCAGCCCCGTAATCATTTTTGTTGCTCTCATCTGCATCTTTTCTAGCTCCACTACGCCCTTTTTGAGATGTGGTGACCAGAACTGCACGCAATATTCTAGATGTGGCCTTACCATTGATTTGTACAATGGCATGATAATGTTGGCCGTTTTATTCTCAACCCCTTTTTTAATTACCCCAAGCATGGAATTGGCCTTCTTCACCGCCGCCGCACACTGGGTCGACACCTTCATTGAGTTGTCCATTAGCACCCCAAGATGTCTCTCCTCCCCAAAATAATCAGCACCCCAAATATAGCCAGGAATAGGTCTAACTTTTAAGTCAGCAAAATGTTTACTGGCCTGAGTTGCTGGGTTTGAAAACAAGTGCATATGGAAAAAGCTGGATGAGCCACGAGACACAGTAGGAGGAAAAAAATACCGAGATTCCAGAGTAAGAGTGTGCCTGAAATAGGAGGATAGAGGAAGTGCAAGTCAGCACAGGAGAAAGGAGAAGGATAGCATCATCGTGACAACAGGAAAGAAAGATGAGTTTTCCAGAGTCATTCTTGATCAGCTGAAGAAGGGAAATACAACAGAAGGGAAGGCCAGCAAAGAAGGTTACAATAATCAAGATGAGAAATGACGAGAGCACACAGAAAGATTCTGGTGAAAGATACAGAAAGAAAACAATCCAAGTCAGGCAGCTTATAACCATTTTTGTACATCTCTGTCATTTACAGCCCAACCCTATCAGGTTGCATTCTTGGACTGAAGCAAATGCACAACCATGAAACATCCCTGACAGAAAGCAAGATGAGGACAAAATATGATGTAAAAGCACTGAACTAAAAAAAAAAATTGAAAAAAAAACCCTCACTTGAAAATTCAAACTGTTAACACTCATAAAGGAATACAGCAAGAGTAAGGTCTGCAAGTTTCCAAGATGGTTGTTCCCAGCTTTCCGTGACCCACCAGACATGAGTCATAACCCACAGTTTGAATAACACTGCTCTATATAATGTGCTATTGCATCGCTGCCGGAAATGGCAAGCGGTGGAGGCAATGTGGCAACAGCCTTACTGATAAGTAAGGGGCATGGATGGAGTGGGTAGGGAGGGGGAGGATTGGGGCATTCCTTGGGAAGAGCCTGGGGCAGGGAAGGGGTGAATTTGGTGGACATTGTACTCACTAGATTTTACCCCTTCTTTTTAAAAACTTGGACATATGCTACCAAAATGGGTGGTGTATGTCCAAACCCATAGGTGACACCAGGGCATACATGGAGGTAAGTAAAAATATTTTCATTTACCTCCCAATCAGTGGCATCACTAGAGTTTGCGTCACCCGGTGTGGGAGGTCAGCGCGTTACCCCCACCCCATGATGGTTCTCCTCCTCCCAAACCATACAGAATAAATTACAATACCATATGCACAACCTAAATGCAGTGTTATCACTAGGGTTGGTGTTACCTCCATCAACTAACTCTGTTTGTTTTACTATAGTACAGGTCACCCAACAAATTAGTAACCAACAAAAAACCCATGGCCAATTTGATGACACTCACACAATTAAATAAGCGTTCTAGTATTAGCTCTGATACATGTAAATGAGATCTGACTCATACTAATGATTTTTTTAAAAAAATTGTGATTTTTACATAAAAAGTTGTATTTTTAGTTTTTTGGCCATAACTTTTGATAGAATAAAGATATAACACTCCACTTTTTTTCCATTGAATTCTGGGTGAAATTCCTCCATCCAACGGTATATACCATGATGGTGTTATTCCGTAAAACCGTAATTTCAAAAAATCACAATTATTCCATTAAAAGTTTTATTTTTTGTTTTTAGTTTTTTGGCCATATCTTTTGATAGAATGAAGCTATTGCACTCTGGTTTGTTCCATTGAATTCCAGGTGAAATTCCACATCCACCGGTATACAGGATGATGGTATTATCTTTTAAAACCGCAATTTTAGCAATTTTGGTCCCTGCTGGTGTCACACACACCCCGTGTGTATCACCTGGTATGGCCTGCCCCCCTCACCCCCAGCGACGCCACTGCTCTCATTTGCCTTCAGGTCGCTCACCACACCATAGGATGCAGCTCACGCCTTTTTGCCCTGGCTTCATCGGTACTCATGATAGTTGATAGGATTGGGGCCTTAGAAACTAAAAAAAACCCCTTATATTATTTTCCTGATACTGCATGTAAATATTTAGTCTTTTCTTTTCTTACCTGAATAAATAGTTGCAGAATGTGACATCACCAGGTGTTTCAAAAGCTGATTAAGGGCGCAATCCTAGCCAGCTTTTCAGCACCAGGTAAAGGGCAATGCAGCTCCGGGGTAAGGGAACAAATACTCCATAACCTTGAGGAGGTCTATGTCAGGGCTCTGAAAAGGACATTTGCAGGCCTGAAAAGGACAGGCCTCTGTGCAAGCCTATGTGAGCCTGTTTACGGCTATGAGGCAAAAATGCTGAGTCACAGTGACCACAGGTATTATAATGCATGGGCGCGGCTTTTGCAAGCAAGGTATGAGATAATTCTTTGCCGGCCAGGACTGGGAGGGCTGCAGCTGAGGGGGGCTTAGCTGGGGTAGCCCTGGGGGACGCTTTCATCCCAGAAGGGGGCAAGGCAACAGGACCCCGCCAGGCTCGGAGGACCTCAGATCAAGGGAGAAGCAGGGCCTATCCTGGCCTCTGGCAGACGGGGCAGGTGCAGGAGCCAGCCCCTGGCCTTACCTTAGTGCAAGGGGAAACCTCAAAGGGAGTCCCAGGAATCCTCTGGAAGGATGAGGTGGAGCCAGGAGGAGGAACCTGGGCCTTAAAAGGAGGCCCAGCTCGGCTCAGTCTCTCAGTCTCTGGCTGGCCGGCTGGGGAGCAGGACGTGTAGGGAGGCTCTCAACCTCCTTACCTTGATGGGCTATCCAGCAAATACTGGACCGGGGCAGGATAAGTCTCCGGGGGGGGGAGGCTCTTCTCGGTGGGAAGCCTGAGGCCAGAGGGTCGCCAGGGAAGGCCCCTCCGCTTTCTGACCCAGAGACTGGGGCAGTTCGGCCCATCCCGACCCGACCGCCAGACGTGGGAGCGGCAAGCAGAATGGACTCCGGAGGGAGGGAAAGAACGGTTCACCCCGTCGGAATTTGCTGTAAGCCTCTTTGGCCCTGTGACGTTAACAGGGCCTCATGAACGCCAAAACCTTGACCAGATTAAACCGTCTAAGTAAGTTGAGAGCTGTTGTCGAGAGACTCCTTTTGCGTCGAGGGGAGCTGTGCCAGGCCCACACCACACCACAGCCCCCTGCGTCCCAGGGGGACCTCGCCCCCCCCGGGGTCGATGGAGATGACAATGACGCACAGCACAATATATACCAGGTCGTTAGAATGTATGTAAAACAACAACAACAATTGTGGTCACTATGCATGGAGATTGGACATCTGTCAGATTGGATCGCTTCAGGGGGTTCTGTCTGCTGTATGTATCTCTAAATACAGACCTAGGTGGTGGAGCCAGGGAGATGGAGTTGGGGAGGATGGCTCACGCCTGTGTGCTGGCCTCTCTGACTCCAAGAGTGGTCCAAACATACTTTACGGGGTCCCTTGTGCCGGCCAAATTTTGCTGGCCTAACTGTGCTGGCCTAACTCCAGGTTAGGATTGTGCTCTCAGTGACTGCCCCCCCCCACTGCAGGATGCAGCATTTGCCCCATTGGCACAGCTATGTCAGTGCTGGAAAGTCGGTTAAGACCCTAAATTAAATTAAGACCCTAAATTTGGGTCCTCCCCAATGTTATCCAGAGGGATAATTAGACTTCCAGTCTACTGCTTTGTCAACTTTCACACCACTGAAAAGCTCACATAACAAATGGCGCTTTTTTTCCCCCCCCTCAGAATTTTTTGAAGGCTTTTCACATATCACATATCAAATCTAGTTGTTTGACAGTGCCATTATTCACAGCAGGAATGGGCATTTGTTCTAAAGTTTTCATCTCATTAGCCAGTTCTGGCTTTGCTTGCTGGCATCTGACGGAGTAACAGCCTGAGTAACAGTCTCGCTTAAGTCAATGGTTGGCTTTGCACTTATTCTTACGGTAATTTTAGCATGAACTATATCACAGCTCTGTAATCTGCCTGCCAAGTTCCATTTAGGTTCATTCATTCTTGTCTTCTCTAGTAACATCATCAATGCACATCTCACAGACGGACAACATTTCAGGGTGTATCATTCACTTTCCCTTCTGTAAGCCTCTCACCCATAATGTGTCTCCTCAGACATGCGCCAACTCTTTAGCTGAAAGGAGGTGGGGAGGCTGAGGATAAGAACCAGTGTATACCATCACAGCTTGATCCACCCCCTCCTGCAGCCTCCTTGTCCCATTATTCATAGGAACATAAGAAGAGCCCTGCTGAATCAGGCCAAAGGCCCATCTAGTCCAGCTTCTTTTATCTCACAGCGGCCCACCAGGTGCCCCAGGGAGGCATGAGACAACAAGATGCTTGCATCCTGTTGCCACTCCCTTGTATCAAGGGATACTCCCTTGTATCTGAGGTAAATTTCTAAGGTAAACTTCTGAAGTAAACATGAGATAAACAAAACAGAATTTGCTATCCTAAGAACATAAGAAGAGTCCCCCTGGATCAGGACAAGGCCCTTCTAGTCCAGCCTACTGTATCTCACAGTGGCCCACCAGATGCCTCAGGGAGCACATGAGACAACAAGATGCTTGCATCCTGTTGCCACTCCTCCCGCCTTGCTCCCATTCCGCCCTACCCCAACCTTCCCTCCTTCCACACTGGTCTTCCCCCCTACCTTTTCCAGGAGGTGACCAGTGTGGCAATGACACATGTGTGGGAAGGCTCTGGCAATCTGATTGGGCTGCCCATCAATAATCAGAAGTAGATTGTGGCCATATTGTGAAGTCAATACCAACTAGGTATTTTAAGCCAATACCAACTAGGTCTGTGAGGCTTAAACTCAAATCCTATTCAGGGTGCAATTCTAACTTGGAGTTAGACTGGCACAGTTAGGTCAGGAAAGTTTGGCCAGCACAAGGGCCACTGTACACTGCGTTTGGACCACTCTGAGTCAGGGAGGATGGCACATCAGCAAAATGGGAATAATAGTGAGGTTCCTGGCAGCATTGTTATAGAACCAGCCCGATAACTGTTAAATCATGTTTTTATTGTATTTTTAAATGTTGTAAGCCACCTTGGGTGCCTTTGGGCAGAAAGGCGGGGTATAAATTAAATTAAATAAATGATGATGATGATGATGATGATGATGATGATGTATAATGCACTTTGAACATCAGAAAAAGTGCTGCTATATAAAAATGGAGTTCATGGAAAAGAAGCAGTGTATCAAATGACTGCTGGAGACATGCAACATGCCTTTGAATTTCAAAAATGTCCATAGTGCCACCTTAATCCTGTTTCTCTTGGGATGCCAGGAGCTACTGTTAAGTCTTCTCATGGTAATTAGATTATGAATTTATGAAAACATATCTATTTATTGGATTTTTATCCTGCTTCTTGATCAAAGACTCCTACTGTCTGGGCTTGTCACAAACGTCAATCAGTAAAAAAAAGTGACGGCATGGACACTTCACAACTAGATAGATTTAGCACAATCCGGTCCCACTGAAATTCACCAGGCTGCATTTCAACCCCTCCCAGTGCAGTCGAAAACTAAACAAGAGACTTCATACAAAACATCTTAACCCAAGTTTGAAAAATGCCGTGGCCAAAGCAATGCAAAGCTACACGTACTCTGAGTGGCTCCTACTCAGGTCAATTTACTCTGCATTTCTTGTGAACGTTGTTATTGTTCCACAGCATAACATCACCGCTTGACACCAGACTGGAGGTTTCCAAGAACGCACTCCAGCAGCAAACAGCAACTGCCTTTATTGGGAATTTGTGTCATCCAACAATGCAATACCACCTCTTGACATTAAATATGTGTGGTGTGTTTTTTTCCCCTCAAGCCTCTTTCCACAGCAGACAATTCTGAAATATACTCCAGCAACAGACAATTATACGTGTACAGCTTGCACTTTTGAAAATTCCACTTGTAGGAACCCTTTGCCGTATTTGTATAGATAGAAGCACTTGTTTCTCACACACTCGCGCCAGGCACCCGCTTCCGCTGCCCCATCACCTCAGCAGGCCCTGTGCCCCAATTTCGGGATGGAAGCGGCAGCCGGCTACAAGTTCATCAGAAGATCTGCCTGAAGGATAAGAGGTTGTGGCATGGCATGGAATGGAAAGCACTGCGCTGTGCAGGAAAGGCATTTCTAAACACTGGATCCAGCCTGACCAAGATCTGGTCTGGGGCTCCGCCCACCAGGCAGGCACGAGGAGGCCAGATCCCGGCCAGCACTTCCCATTGGCAGGTCCAGCCAGGAGAAGCCACAGGAACTCTTTGCCACAGGAGGTGGTGATGGCATCTGGTCTTGATGCCTTTAAGAGGGGATTGGACGGATTTCTGGAGGAAAGGTCCATCGTGGGCTATAGGCAATGATGGATTGTGCAACCTCCTTACAAAGGTGGAGGGCTACTGGTACCGGGTGCAAGGGAGTGGCAACAGGATGCAAGCATCTTGTTGTCTCATGCCTCCCTGGGGCACCTGGTGGGCCGCTGTGAGATACAGGAAGCTGGACTAGATGGGCCTTTGGCCTGATCCAGCAGGGCTCTTCTTATGTTCTTATGTTCTTAAGCCCCTGGCACTGCCGCAGCGGATGGTGGCAAGGACAGGCAGCCCACCCCTCCCCCCTCGATCGCGGTCAGGCCCGTCCTGTTGTGCTCGAGGGAGAAGTCCACCTGGCCTGAGGAGGCCAGGAGCAGGTGCGAGAAGGCCCTGGCTGCAGTGGCCAGAGGAGGCTGTTGCAGTTTCACATCTCACAGTCCAGAACTGGGTGAAACTGGCA
>JAJKFI010000004.1:5566931-5631032 GCA_029204185.1 Lerista edwardsae
CACACACACACACACACACACACACACACACACACACACACACACACTCAGAGCGCAATCCTAAACTGGAGTTAGGCCAGCATAAACTAAGCCAGCAAAGTCTGGCCAGCACAAGGCACAAGGGCCACCATAAAGCATATTTAAAACTATGCTCGGAGTCAGGGAGGATGGCTCACATATGTGTGCTGGCCTCTCTGACTCTGAGAGTGGTCCAAACATACTTTATGGTATCCCTTGTGCTAGCCAAACTGGCTTAGCGTATGCCAGCCTAACTCTGTTTAGGATTGTGCCCACACACACACACACACACACACACACACACTCACTCACTCACTCACTCACCCTTACAGCAGTGGCAAACAAAAGGAACATGTTGGGGGATATGGAGAGCAGCTTCACCCCCTAGCATACTGCTGTCATTGCTGCTGCTAGCTATCTGAAAATAAAAGACACCCTCATTCATCACTATACTCTTGCCTTGCTGTTCACCACCAATTGCTTGTTTGGCCCAGTCTTCTCCAGGGCAGGCATCAGCCATGGGCTACCCAGGGTGCCAAGGTGCCAGACCCATGGTGCAAGCCAGAGTGCACCTAAGAGCCCAATCCTAGGCATGTCTGCTCAGAAATAAATCCCTTTATAGTCAATGGGACTTACTCCCAGATAAGTGCGGACAGGATTGTAGCCTTAGGCTGCTTTGTGCTAATTTCTCTCTTTGGGGAACTCAAGTTGACTTCCAATATAAATTTTAAAACATTGATAATGCAAAGATGCAATATAGCAGTCAGGAAAACAAGATCAAAAGGGGTTAACGGTGAAGGAGCTCAGAAAAAAAACTTCAAAGGTGCAAAGGGCTTCAGCCTTCAACAAAACAGTGGCAGGGACAGGAACTGCTGCACAGTACAGGGAAGGGAATTCCACATGTGGGGGCCACCACTGAGAAGGAATAATGAACAGAGGAAAACCCTATTTTGTTCTGGAGGTTGTCAATTCCAAGTCAACCTGAATCAATTACTCTTGTTTAAAGGGCCAGGGAACCTTGAGAAGTGTGCATTTTGGAAATAGCCTGTGATCTGGATCACAGAATGGATATGAGCTCTGCCGAATTCTGTATATCTCAGACATTAACAATGGCAAAATAAAACGGAGACATGCAGTGGTGTTATCCTACCGGTACGCTGGGCGGGACATCCGGGTGATTGGCAGCCCGCCCATCGCGTACCGCAGCGTTACGCCGTTTGCGGAACCAATTATGCCGCTTGCGTATGTTACACAAACGGCGTAACGCTGCGGAACGTGATGGGCGGGCTGCCGATCACCCGGATGTCCGGCCCAGCATACCAGTAGGATAACACCACTGGAGACATGTGCCTGCTATGGAAAAGGAATACCAGCTATAGACTTTCCCCCACAAGGTGTTTGTTTCTGGTGAATAACATAGGATTGTCAGTCTTACTGAACACAATAGGCTTAATTCTAAGAACAATAAATAACCATTTTCAAACACCTCGCCCCATGTCTGGGAGGACACATGAAGTTTTTGGAAAGAAGGATATTTAGTCTGTCTACAGCTGCAAACTCTGCGTCTTTCGACACTATTCTACAGTGTATCATTTTGAAGAGTCCTTTGGCCCTCTAACCATTACAGATAAGTAGTATAATAACCTTTTTGGCACAGTGATTATAGACAATACAGTCAGCCCTTCTCATCTGCGGTTTTTGGATTTTACGAAGTGCCGGTGGCCACTGCAGATGGGAAGGGTGTGTCGTACCCTTAATTTTTTTAAAAAACACACAACAACATTCCTTCAAATTGCAGTTTAAAAGCAGCTTTTCATTGTAGAGTGGCAGGCAGTCTCCTGCAATTAGAATAGCTATTTTCAAGTCGCACCAAGGTCGTGACTCCTTCCCTCCCTTGGCCCTAGAATGCAATGCAAAAGTGTTTAATCACTTGTGTTGCATTCTTCAGCATGCTGGGGCCAAGGGAGGGGGTCACTTCAGAGCAACCCCAAAATAGCCACTCTAATAGTTGGAGACTGCCTGCCTGCCACCCGACAATAGTAAGAAAAGTGGGTTTTGAACTGCTATTTAAAGGGATACTTAGAGTGCAATCCTAACCTGGAGTTAGGCCAGCAAAGTTTGGCCAGCACAAGGGACACCGTAAAGTATGTTTGGACCACTCTCGGGGTCAGGGAGGCCAGCAAACAGATGTGCACCGTCTTCCCTGACTCCAAGAGTGGTCCAAATGTGCTTAACAATGTCCCTTGTGCTGGCCTAACTGTGCCAGCCTAACTCCAGGTTAGTAATGCACTCTTAATTTTTTTTTTTTAACCAGATTTGACTATCTGCAGTTTTCAGCATCCGTGAAGGTACTTTGAACAGAATCTTCATGGATGCCAAGGGCCGTCCTGTGTCCTGCTTGAACAAGGGAAAGGGCTAAAATGGCATAACATAAGAACATAAGAAGAGCCCTGCTGGATCAGACCAAAGGCCCATCTAGTCCAGCTTCCTGTATCTCACAGCGGCCCACCAGGTGCCCCAGGGAGGCATGAGACAACAAGATGCTTGCATCCTGTTACCACTCCCTTGCACCCGGTACTCTGAAGTAGCCTAATGTAAGGAGGTTGCACAATCCATCATTGCCTATAGCCCACGATGGACTTTTCTTCCAGAAATACGTCCAAACCCTTCTTAAAGGCATCTAGACATCAGCGTCCTGCCTAGCAACCTAAATTTGGCTTCCAGGACCTCCCGGCTACATTTCCCCACGTCATTGGTGCCAACATGCACCACGACCGCTACCTCCTCCCCAGCATGATCATTAGTACCAATTAAAAAAAAGTTCAACACTTCAAATATGAAAAAACTCAAATCTGTGAACAAACTTTCTCAAGCTACAACAGATGATGTCTATCATTTCAGAGCTGCAACAGCAAATTCATGAACAAATGTTCTCCACCTCTGACATGTGGTTACCTTTCCTCTCTGCACACTGCTCCCAGCATCTGAGCAGTTAACACCTACTGCTAATAAACACTGTGCCACATAATCCTATAAATACCCGTCAGGATATTTTTTTTTAATACACCATTGATATGCCAAAGATATTACGCTTACTGTCAAAAAAAATAGTTATGTATATGAGGCTCAAGACGTGAGGAATATGTATTCATTAGCACTTTGGGCAGGTTCCTTATGTACTCCTGTTGTGAATGTCACCATCCTTCAATGATCACAAGACTGATGGATGCATCAGGCAAATAGAATATGGGCGCAGATTTCAAAGCAGTTTGAGCTCCAATTGGCTTTCAGCTTCCCTAACCAGATTAGAGGAAGAAAGAGAGGCCGGTCACAGCAGATGCCCTGTCTCGGTTCATTACTCAACACCTGTTAAACTTGATTAACAGCCCCAGCTAATTATCTGTTAAGAGTATCTCATGCTGTGAAAGATCCCAGAGGTCTGAAAAGTTGACTTCATTTACATGTTTTGTCTCCTTTCACAAGGTCTCTGTTAAACATCACCCCAACAAAGCAAAGCAAAGATCTATGGAGCATTTCTCAGTACCCATAGGGTTTGTTCATGCTTGCAAAATACTGCGCACACACACACAGACACACAGACACACACACACACACACACACACAGAGAGACATCTGTATACACATTATATACATTATATACATGTATCCATACACACTGCCATGTGCATACACATAAACAAACATTGTGTCCTTCTCTCCCTCCTGGTGCTTCTTCCCTGAACTTTGTGTTCTAGAATTCCTGTAGAACCTGTACCTGAGCTGACACTCTACAACCAAGAAAGGTGAATCCCATGTTTTGCATGACAGGCAGTGATGTCATGCAGGGGGTACGCGGGGGTACGCGAGTACCCGTTTCTAGGATTACAGCTGGCCCTGCCCATTCGCCCGCCCACTCGTTGACTCCGCCCTCTGCAACGTTTGAATTGCCTGCATGTTTGAGTTGCCTGCATGTTCTCAGAGCCAGGCAGGCAGGCAGGCAGCGAGCAGAGCCTTTCCTTTCCTTGCCACTGAAAAATGAGTTGCTCTGGGGTTTTAACATGATGTCAGGCCTCCTTAACATGTTCTGGGGGTGCTGTGGAATACTGTTGCAACTGTTGGGTCAGTTTAAAATCATCTGAGGCCTCAAAAAGGGCTTTTTTCATGTCCCTTCCTGCCACGACATCACGTCCGGCTTATGACGTCACTTCCGGTGGGCGGGTCCCGACACGTGCCAATCAAAAGTGAGTACCTGTTCTTAAATCATTTAGATGACACCACTGATGACAGGGTGTGTGTTCTCAAAATCATTTCCCTATGTGTGTTTGAAATTGATACATGGATTGTGCTATGTATGAGCACATTGCATTGCAATGGGATGCTTCCTATGTACAGGCATACCCTGGTATCCACTGATTCTGTATCCACGGTTTCAGTTACCCATGTATCCATAATATCCTGGGATGCCTATTAAACAATAGGAACATTAAACAAATCTCTTTTTTTATCTTGTTGCTGCAAAACCACTTATATTCCCCAATCTTTAGAAAAGCAGCCCCAGTATCCATGGTTTCAGGTATTCATGGGGGGGGGGAGCGGTCTGGCACAGAACCCCAGTGGATACCGGAGCATGCCTGTAATACTGTAATGGTTGTGCATGTTTTGTAATTGATTGGTGGCAACAACTTCCCAGATGCCTTAGTAAAAGTGTGGACTTCTTGGCATCAAGAGACCATGCACGTTTACAGGATGGAAATAGGAACACAGATACCTCTGCTGACCTTGAAACAGAGTGCATCCTCACAAGACGCTCTCAAGAATGCTAGGAACTGCAGTGTGGAAAGAGTGAGAAACGCCAGGGCAATTGTTACACAGGGCAATTGAGACACCAGTGCTTGTTAACAGAAAAAAAAACCCGCATGTTGAAGGAGAGCAGTGGACACCCATGTACAAATCTGGCTCTGTTTAAAAATGGACTTTCATACAAAACATTTTTAATGGCAATTTGGTACATCCTTAGTCAAAGCCACATCCCCTAGTCCAGCAATGTATAACTTTTTTTCATCTCCCGGCACACTGACAAGGTGCTAGAATGGTCATCAGAATGGTGCTAGAATAATTTGCAAGGCACACCATGCTGCCAGCGTGGGGCTCATATCCCCCAATGGCAAATCCCCTACTAACAAATCACACCCCCTACTAGCAAATTATTCTCCCCTGTGGCACACCTGCAGACAATTCACGGCACACCATTGTACCACGGCACAGTCCAACAGTCCACAGTCCACCTGTTGCTGCTCTAGTCCAATATTTACACTTCTAAAGATCTGGAATATTTATTCCTCTCCAAATCTTATTTGGTACTATAAAGCTTCTTCTATTTTTTTTTCATAACTCACCCATTTCCTTCCATGTTCAGTCATTAAGGAGCATTTCAGGTACGGGTGAGCCTTCTTCTCCATGGATTTCCCATCCGCTGATTTGACTCAGCAGGACCGCAGAAGAGAAAGGCTCTTTGTTACACAAACATGTGCTGTTCATTGTTTACAAAAGCATTTTTAAAAAGCTTTTCTTACCATGGCCAGGCAGCTGCAGCCATGTGATCTGCAGCCAATCACATTAGCTGAGATGAGACTTCCTGAGATGGAAAATCACTTCCGGTTTGCATTTTTTGCCTTGCTCCAGGGCAAAGGGAAGAGGTCTTATCTCAGCTAATGGATACTAATTGATCTAAGCCTGCGGGAGAAAGGCTGCAGCCCACTGCCATGGTATGCTTTTTAAAAGGCTGAATGCTAATTAAAAGCATGATTTCATTTAACGCACTTTTAAAAATATATAAAGGCTCCACCTGTATATAGCTGCTTGGTGACAGGAAACATTTGACAGCTCCCATACATTCAGGAGCATCCCCCACCTTGAGAGGAGTTACTTTTTTATAGCACTCGATCAGCTGAGATAAAATTTAAATAAAATTGCAGTGCTACACAAGATAAATTTTGCCGGATGCAATACCTCCCTTCGCTTCAGCACTTTTTTTTTTTTTTTAATGCTTTAAGATTCCTCTTCCACTTCCCTATCAAGAAAAGGATTTCTCAGCTCAAATCCCAAATTACGTTTTGGCTCCCAAAAGCACGAGAAAGAAAACACACTCATTATTTCTAATGAGGCAGGCCCAGTCTCTGCAGTGGGACGTTTCCGTTAACAATTGGGGAACTCGGGGATGAGCTGTGAAACGGCGGCACCAGATACATTTTCTTCCCTGTTTGGTTTATTCATTCCCCAAATCCAACAGTTAGCAAAGGCAAGATTCAGCACTGGATGCATGCTGTAGAACAGTGCTTCTCAAACCTTTTAGCACTAGGACCCATTTTTTAGAATGACAGTCTGTCCAGGACCTGCGGGAAGTGATGTCATGGCCAGAAGTGCCGTCATTGTGACCCCAGAGCCTGCTGCTTTCCTGAGAACGCACCAATAAGTTGGGTTATTTCTCAGCCATTTTCCAGCAGGAGAGTGAATCAGAAAAAAAAGCCTATTTACAACCTTGACACAAGCAAAACAACCGCACAACCCTCCCACTTTCCAGTGTCCCATTTCCCCATATTTTCAATATGGCCACCCTTCAGGACCCACCTGGAATTGGTTCATGACCCACTGGTGGGTCCCTACCCACAGTTTGGGAACCACTGCTGTAGATCATTGATTTGAGGACCGTGACTTATTTTCCCATAAAGTTTGCCTTCATCTCTGCCTTTTCAAATCCTGCTAAGCCTGAGAGATCAAGTTCAACACACACACACACAGACACACACACACACACACATGAAATATCAAACAGCACACTTGATACCGAGGGCTATTACATAAATTAGACGGCAAGAATGTTCCCTCAAGGCCTCAACAGGTAGACAGGCATGGAAGTGGGGGGGGAAGTTTGGGGAGAGAGGGAGTGGGTCTCACCTCTGCAATCTATTCAGACCTCTCTCTGCTTGTTGAAGCCAGTTTGCATTTGAACAGGAGGTCTCTTTCCTTGCGGCCTATTGCTTTTTAATGTACAGCTTTCCAGCAGTGTTTGATGTTTGCTGATATCTAGTAACTTATTTACTCCTGAGCCTAAAGCTAAATTCCTCCTCGAGTGAAACATCTGAGGAATTCTGAGGGAAGTGAAAAAAAAAAATTCAATACCTCAGCAACATTTCTCGGAGGGAAAAGGGGGCTGTCACATAACATGCCTTGGCTGTCAGCGGATTCTGCCTCAAGCAAAACGTTGCAGTGAATTCGGAGGTTCTTTCTCAGCTGACGTATCTATGGAAGCAAAGCCTTTCAATATGACCTGCAACATTTTGAGGAGAGGGTGGGAGGTTCCTTGCCTTGCCCCCCAAACAAACATACTGTACATGCCAATGTAACGCTGCCAAACAAAACACAGGAGGCCTTAATTTTTGGCAGAATACGAAAGCTCAAGTTGGGTTAGTGAAGGGGAGTTAAGATCTCATTTAATATAGTATCAGCCTGACCTGCCTGCCTAAGATGGAGGAGCTACTATGCGACTCATTTAATATAGTATTAAATGAGTCAAATTTAACAAATCCTGTCACGACTGACAGGACTTGTTAAAATCATGAGACCTAAAATAAAATACTAGGGTTGTAGCATTTCAAACATTAGGGAATATCTGGTTAATAGCTTGAAAAGAAGGTACAAATTTAGATGTAGGTGCTTATCAACATTTTGGACTTAATAAAACAAAAACAATAAAATTTTAAATAAAATTAATAAAACAAAAACAGCCCAATCCTAGCCACATTCAGCTCTTGCAGATTTGAGTTTACCTGTGAATTTCCTGTCACCACCGGCCAAACAGACGAGCGCTCTGTCTGACAGGAAGAAGGAAGAGGCTTAAATTACAAAACCCCTTTAATACAATGCACTAAAATCAAATCAGGTTTTGCTCACACTAAGAAAGCCTGACTTACTAGCCTAGAGGCAAGGTTGGTCTGGAATGCATATGGAGCCCTTCCTTAAAGGAATATTTTCAACCTGACCTGCCTGCCTAAGATGGAGGAGCTACTATATGACACTGCCATGAACAGGCCACTGGGGAACACGTGTAGTGTTCCACCAGCACTTGCTGTTGCAAAAGAGCCATAAAGCACATTGCAAAAACATTATTAGTTGGCATGCCAGCATGAAGGCCAGAGCCTGCTCACAAGCACTGGCAGAGTGAAGGATGCTTGCTAGACCAGGTAAGTCCAGCAAGGGGCAATGGGGGGTCGGGAATGGAATGGGGAGGAAGTGGGTGGGGGTGGGATCTGCAACTCCAGTGAATGCCATACCCTAACCTTGTTCCCAGGCTTGATCCACATGCATATATCAACTCGGACCTGTGCCAGTGATGGATATCACTGGCACAGATCCAAGTTGACTCATTGCAGCTGCTGGGGCTTACCCCAGGACAAGGGAATAAATGTCCCCTTTGCCCCAAGGAGACCCCTAGCAGCCAAAAATCCCCTGCAGGATGCAGTGCAGCCTGCACCAGCAGCACTGCATCGGCACACAAGGGATGTAGTTAACACTGGGCTAGAAGAATCTCTTGCGATTTTTCATGCAGAGCAAGCACTACTTCATTTGATCACATAGTAACTTTGAGGAAATCTCAGGTGTGCTTGAGGATGCAATCCTATCCACACTTTCCTGGGAGTAAGTCCTGTGGACTACAATGGGACTTACTTTTGAGTAGATGTGGATAGGATTGGGCTCTTAATCACGTTTTATTATTGACTGCAGTGAATCTGAACTTAAAATTTGAAATACTGGAAAAGAACCTTGGGGTGCAATCACATGCAAAACTAATCTGAGAGAAAGTCTAATTGAAATCAGTGGGGATTATTTCGGAATAGACATGCTATTTCCAAATAGAGCAGAGTGTTCTCTGCTCATAGTGAGTTTCTAGGCCCTGTGATGGTGTCAGGCTCCGATGGTTGCGGGTGCGAGGCATGCGGCAAGCAGGGAGGGAAGAGGCCAGGGAACGCCGGCCTGGGAGTGTGGACCAGCTGCCGCCAATCTGTGGGTTGCAGCCAGTGGTGTCATCTAAATGATTTAAGAACAGGTACTCACTTTTGATTGGCACATGTTGGGACCCGCCCACCGGAAGTGACGTCATAAGCCAGAAGTGATGTCGTGGCAGGAAGTGACATGAAAAAAGCCCTTTTTGAGGCCTCAGACAATTTTAAACTGACCCAACAGATGCAACAGTATTCCACAGCACCCCCAGAACATGTTAAGGAGGTCTGGCATGTTAAAGTGATCCAACTGTTCCAAAACCCCAGAGCAGCTCATTTTTCAGTGGCAAGGCAAGGCAAGGCTCCACTCGCTGCCTGCCTGCCTGGCTCTGAGAACGTGCAGGCAACCCAAACGTGCAGGAAATTCAAATGTTGCAGGGGGTGGAGTCGACGAGTGGGCGGGGGAATGGGCGGGGCCAGACGTAATCCTAGAAACCGGTACTTGCGTAGCCCCGCGTACCCCCTGCATGACATCACTGGTCGCAGCTGTAGTGAGAGGCACTGATGCGGCTATAAAAGGAGCCGCTCGACCCAAGGAGGGGGAGGTCTACTGGGGGAGGCAGCAGCTGGAGGGCACCGACGCCGACTGGAGGCAGGACGCTCCCCGTCAGCGGGGGGGGGGGGGCGATGGACGGACAGCTCGTGACTGTCGCCGGACCAGCCTGTGGGTCTAAGGAACCTCGGAGAGACCCCACATCGACCCCCCTTCTCCTCTTCCTCGACCACCATCAGAGAGAATGAGCAGTGACCCAGACGTGGGATTGGGACTGCCGGGAGACGGCAACCTGCCGGAGCAACGCAGTAAGGCAGTGACTTTAAGTTGGCAGTGAGGACGGGCTGGGAGCCCCCCCTTTTCCTACTTGGACTTTTCATCGGACGTTTGGGCCCTAGGGGGCCAGACTTTTCAGTTGGGCTTTGAAGCAGGACTCTTCCGTTGAACTTTGAGGGACGTCAGCCCAAGGGGTGAAGTTTTCAGTTGGGCGTTTTGGGGAGAGGGAACGAGGGGGCTAGGACTGTAATAGGGAAGGGGGGTGCGAATCTCAATAAAGAAAGGGTCTTTGCTCCGTTTTTCTGTCTCCTGGTTGTGCTTGGCTGTGCTCACCACTATGTCTTCCATCGATCCCTTCTCCGTGCCCCTCCCGGAGTGGGGAGGGGCAGTCCAGGACGACGGAGACGTGACAGATGGTAATAAAAGAAGTTTGAACATTAGTTATAACTTGCTTGAATAAAAACCTGGTAACCAAAAAGGAAGTAAGCAGACTACTTCACGTGTTTGGAAACACAGAAACAGACACACGTTGACCTTTTCATTATTTAATTCAAACATTCTTTTCATTATCCGTTTTCACAATGCATCCGCTATACTGTGTATTCCATTTTGGTAACTCTATGGAATAATCTCTCCTCTTCTAGCCAACTGTCCGATTACCTTAATGCTCTCCAATTGGGATATGCAAGGTCACGTTGTATTTCAGCTACTTGCGTACCCACATGCCACGCACATATTTGCCACAGGTTTTTTTTTTTTTGAATAGACAATTGATTAATTAGATGTTGTCGGTTGCAAAATGTTGTTAGCACGAAACTGGAGGAGTGATAAAAATGCTTCTACATGAAAAATGGAATCGGAACGTATGCTGGGTAATGACGATGTGCAAAATATTCACACCACAATGTTTAAGGCTCGCACAGGCAAAATAAATGCTGTATCTCAGTTCTTTCAAGAGTGGAAAAATGTGTAACTTTCTGGGATTGAAATAACCTCAGAAAAATGTGCAAGGACAAGCGTACACGGACATGTCTATTTGCAGTATACAGTAGACATGTAGTATCTGTAGGTTTGGCATTCATGGATTTAACTCACAGAACATGCCAGCAGATACCAGGGGCCAAATTTAAAGGGCTTAAAAAAAAAACCACACCAAAATACTACAGTATTTCTAATCTTTGCAAGACCAAACCACGCCCTTTCCCAAAACCGACAGCTATTTTTAGGCTTGAAAGACTTCTGGGATGTTCTGTGGTTCCTTCCTCCTACCAGGTTCATCCCAGAATGCCCTACAATGCATTTTGGGGCAAACATGGAAGGAGCATAGCAGGGCCATCTCCAGGAGCGATGGGGACAAATATGGGGCATTCCCCATGGGGCCCCCACCCTCCCCATGGGGCCCCCATTTACCATACAGCCGTGGCCACAAGAGGAGCACTTGTGGTGCCATGCGTGAAACATGGCACCTGGAAATAGCTGGTGGTGACATGATGAGGGCTGAACGCAAAGCTGCTCTGCTTGCCTCACTGACTTACAGCCCACAGAGATCCCGGCTGCTATAGCAGGCGATCTGTTCCCTGAGGTGGTGCAGGCCAACCCCCAAAAGCGTGGGGCCCAGTGTTACAACATTGGTCGCATGGGCTTAAGACTGGCCCTGGAACAAGGAACCTCCATGCGACCTCCGGTGGTGGTGGCACAGTTGAGGGTCGGCACCTCCAGGAATGCCATCGGGCAGTACAGTGGCCAGGTATGCCACTAGCTCCATGCCACCGCTTCTGGGAGCTTGGCAACCCAGAAGTTAAGCAATGACATGATGTCATCATCCAATGTCCGGCTGTCCCCTCTGCTGAAAAGGTTGCCGACCCCTGCTCTAGAGAGTGCGCCAATCCCCACGGCTCTGTTGGCACGTGCCAGCAGAATTATCTGCTATGAAACAGTTTCCTAAATTCAAGCCATCCTTTGGACCGCCTGCTCTTCATTATGCTGCCATGAATTATGAAAAGTTATTTCTGCCTCCCCTCCTTTTAAACATTACAGCTGGAGAACTTTCAGAAGTAGCAAGTGTTGAAGAATGAAAGAGTTTAAAAAGCTGCCAGACCCAACCCAAGTGCAATAAAAGACCTATATTAATTTAGAGCCTTAACAAAAGTTGGGTTTGGAATTTTGTCTTGCGCTCGGCCAGCATGTCTTCTTGTACGGCATATGCTGTAAATTTTATGAAGTGTATTAATGAAGTGTATTAATATTTGAAAATTACTCACAAAATCAATTGCAGAAATAGCGTTGAAATGTTCACTCTCATGTTGCCAGCCTAGCAGAACTTCAAACTTTATTTTGCTACATAAATAAAAGACACAAAACATACAGAGCTTTCATTTCAAAGCACTGCCAGCTTTTTAGAGAGTCTCATGCTATTGTGCGCAGAGTTTTTTTTTTTTTTTCCCTGCCTCTCCTGGAATTACCATATGGTATAATGTGCTTTAAGAACTCATGTTTGATTGATGGTACTTTAGCAAATTTCTGTGCTTTTGCTGAAGGGCAATTAATTGTGATTTGCATGGTTTCATCAGCAATCTCAAAGTTACAAAGGTAGAGTGTCAGCCAATGGTAAAAACATGAACACAATGCCGTTTTAGGCAGCGACAATTATAATATTCCATAGTGGACAAAGCATAGCTGAAGATGTGAGTTGAAGGGTGAATGGGCACCTGGATCATTATCAGTTTAGGGGAGTGTTCCTCAAACTGTGGGTCGGGACCCACTTGGTAGGTCGTGACCTGATGTCAGGTAGGTTGCAGAAAACTGGAAGCAGTCACCTTGGATGCTCTTGCTATATTCCTTTTGTGAAGGTTAACAGTTTGAATTTTCAGATGAGAGTTGTTGCAGGTTTTTGGGTTTTTTTTTGTAATTTTGTTTTTAGTTCAGTGTTTTTCCATAATATTTTGTCCTCATCTTGCTCTCAGTCAGGGGTGTTTCATAATTGTGCAACTGCTGCAGTCCAAGAATGCCAATTTGCATTCCAGGAGGGTCCTTTTATTGTGTCACAATGACGGCACTTCCTGCTTGATGATGGCACTTCCAGCTATAACATGGAGGGATGGGGCGGGGGGAATGGCATCAAAGCAGCAATTGGAGAACAGGTAATTAGCAAACAGGCTGTGCAACTTCAGGGTATGTTCTGACATCACTGCACTCTTAGCACTTTTAATGTTGCAAGCAGACATTCTGTACCTCCCAGCTACAAACATATATGATAAACTCTGAGCACATAATAAGGAAATGCCGAGGTTCATACTTTTCATATACCAAGTCAGAAATGAAACAAAGCCAGCAATAAAAAGATGGTTCTGAGAGTAGTCCCTAAAATACATATAGCCATTGAGAGGGGAACAATGAAAGGAGTTTAAGAAACTGAGGGCGCAATCCTAACCTGGAGTTAGGCCGGCACAGTTAGGACAGCAAAGTTTGGCCTGCGCAAGGGCCACCGTAAAGCGCATTTGGACCACTGTCGGAGGCAGGGGGGATGGTGCATGTCTTTGTGCTGGCCTCTCTGACTCCAAGGGAGGTCCAAACATATTTTACAGTGTCCCTTGTGCCAGCCAAACTTTGCTGGCTTCTCTGTGCTGGCCTAAATCCAGGTTAGGATTGTGTCCTGAGTTAGCTCTTACTTCACATTCAATATTAGGGACAACAGAGAAGCCTCCTGCAGTGTCATCAAACAACACAGACTTTCAATAAATCTAGCCAATTCTGCTGCAGGTCCAAAGAGTTTCCCATGACACTGAATTATCATGCATCTTGTGACACCTCATTGGTTGGCATGACATAAAGGTTTCATTGTATCATGCTGATGTATGAGGCTTCTGAATGCCCCATATAGCCAACAATGTTGGAGAAGCACCCAACAATGTCAGATCAAAATCCATCGGATTGCCAGGTGTTAACTTGTGGAACCAGGCTCCCCAGAATCCAGAAAGGACCCCCAGGTAAGATTTAGAGCAGTGGTTCCTGAACAGTGGGGTTGCGAGCCAATTTCAGGTCCGTTGCGAAGCACCTAGAGTGGCCATATTGAGAAGATGGGATGCTGGAAAGGGGGAGGACTGTCTGGTTATTTTGCTTGTGTCAAGGTTGTAAATAGGCTTTTTTTCCCTTTCTGATTCACTTTGCTATTGGAAAATGACTGATGAATAACCCAAGTTATTGCTGCATTCTCAGGAAAGCAGCAGGCTCGGGTGTCACAATGACGGCACTTCCAGCCGTGACTTCACTTCTGGTGGGTCATTTTAAAAAGTTGGTCCCAGTCCTAAAGTGTTTCAGAACCACTGATTTAGACCATTCTAGGCCTCCAGGATAGAAACTCAAGATCACAGAGGCTTTTCCCATGTAATTTCATTCATTACTTTTGTCAATTAATCTGGAAAAAAAATAACAAACATAGAGCACAAACATAACCTGGAGTTAGGCCAGCAAAGTGTGGCCGGCACAAGAGATACCTTAAAACATGTTTGGGCCACTCAGAGTCAGAGAGGCCAGCACACAGGCATGCACCATCCTCCCTGAATCCGAGAGTTGTCCAAACACATTTATGGTGGTCCTTTTGCTTGCCAAACTTCGCTGGCCTAACTTGTGCCATCCTAAGAACAGGTTAGGATGGCACTCATTTTGAAAACAAGTAAAATGAAGGGGAATGGAATGCTGGAGGGGAGATTTTGGCTGAATATCAGGAAAAATTTCTCAAGAGAGGATAAATAATGGATGGAAGTCTTCAAGCTGAGGTTCAACAGGCATCTCTTTCTGGAGATTTTTATAGCTTCTAGCAGGGGGTTGGACTAGATGGCCTTGCGGATAACCTCTCACTCTTTGATTTAATGAGACAAAGGTCCAGCACATCCTACAATGTACATATACTCAAATCTTTAATCCTCAAGTGGGATAAGATTTAAGCACTCTGTGGCATTTGGTCCTTAGGAAATTTCATTGTAGGCAAAAGCAAAAGAAAAGAAGACTGTTGCTCCATTTCCATTTGTTTTGTTTACCATTTCATTTATTTCGGTGTTTTCATTTTATATTGATTGAAGTGGATACCCTTCCCATCTTCTGATGCTGATAGCTTTGGCCACACAATATTTTCAGGGTCTGTTCTGCAACCTTGGGGCATCATTTGTGCAAGGCTTCAAAGATATTGGACAACAGAACCCATTTAAAAGCAATTTAAAACACACACATGAATGACATGTTTCTGTTCATTTGTGCTTTGCATTTTGTTCAGTGGAGACCCGCCCTGTGTTGTGATGCTTGGAACTTGGTGTTTCCTGACCAAATTGAATGATTTTCAAGGTTTGTACTACTCCAGTAAGACATTGCCCCTAAAAATCTTCATAGGGATTAGATACAAGTAACCAATTTTACAGGCAATTAAAAAAGAACACATTAGGGTAAGATTTATATTGATTTCAACGACAGAAACCACTCAGATCCCAGGCTAGTTGAAACTTCTGTGTTTGCAATTTTCAGACATTCTACACTCCCTTATGGCATCTTATCTTTAAAACAACACAGACATATGGGGCAAAAGTTTTTTGCTTTTTAAGGGCGCAATCCTAAACTGAGTTAGGCCAGCATAAACTAAGCCAGCAAAGTTTGGCCAGCACAAGGGACGCCGTAAAGTATGTTTGGACCACTCTCACAGCATAATCCTAAGGATCACGCAGCGTCAGCGCAACAGGGTTACACTGATGCTGCGCACTTAGCGCTGATGCGGGGGCGCTGATTGGCACCCCCACGTCAGCGCTAAGGCAACAGGACCGGCACTGCTGACCGAAGCTGGCCGGCGCGAGGGAGGCGCCATGACGAGGCAGCACGGGGATTGGTGGGAGGGAGGAAGAATGTGGGCGGAACATGGGCAGGCTTGGGAGGTGGCACATCCTCCCAAGGAGGATCCTAAGCCACATCCTAAGCCTGTCTGCGAGGCTGAGAGGCCCTGATTCGGCCCACAGGGTCTCCTCGAATCTACGCCAGCTCTTTAGCGGGCACAGATCCGAGGAACGCATAGGGGAGGCTGGAGCCTTCCCTATGGTAAGAGAGCACATGCTCCCTTGCCGCGAAAGGCTCCAGCCTGCCCCCACCCAGCGTTGAATATGGCACTGGCCGGCCGGCCTTGCCACTCCAGTCCTGGGTAGTTTTGCGCCCTCAGAGTGAGCCATCCTCACACAGACGTGCGCCATCCTCCCCGACTCCGAGAGCAGTGCAAACACGCTTTATGGTGGCCCTGGTGCTGGCCAAACTTTGCTGGCTTAGCTTCTGCCGGCCTAACTAGGATTGCGCTCTAAGAAAAAACAAGGGATCAAAAGGGGTGCAAAACTAGTACAAGCTTTAAATCACTTTCAATAGAACCCACCCCTCCCACCCCATTTTCTACTAAACACAATTCGAAGCGGGGGGGGGGGGGTAAAGAGCCACAGCGCAAAGGTAGCTAGAGGAAATGTCAGTGTATTAACTCAAGCGGGGGCTTCACTTTCCAAACTCAGGTTAGGCTTAAAGTGTGTGCAGTTAACAAATTCTAAAATTTAGAACTTAACTCAAGTTCAGTTTAAAGGTTCATCTTAAAAATCAAGGTGTAGGTTTCTACGAAGTGATAACTTCAGGCAGGCATGAGGCAGGCATGAGCCACGCCCTTGAATTCCTGGGGACTGAGTGCCCAATCCTGTGGGCTCCAGCGCCAGCACTACGCTCGCACCGCTGGCTCTGAGTGCCGCAAATGTGATGCAAAGCACGTCCGCAGCACCTGGGGAGGAGGGAGCTGGGCCAGCCGCAGTGGGCGCTGAGCTTCAGCACTGTGCAGACATCCTTGCAAGTGGCCAACAGTACATTTGGCCGCTGCTCAGCACTGCAGCCTTTCAGGGCAGGGAGGAAGCAGGGAGGAAGGAGGGAGGGAGCACACCTGGGCACAAAGAGAGGAGGATTGGGACCAGGAGGGAGGCAGAGAGGGCGGCAGCCTCTGCCACCATATCCTATATCCAGTAGTGTCATTCTGTAATGAGCTGCCGGAACGCTAGGCGGGACTAACCTCTTGATTGACAGGCAGTCCGTGACGCATCGCCGCCTGCCCACCCACTGCGGGGGCTCCCTCCGGCTGGCGTGCCCCTCCACTGCCTGCCTAGGCACCCAGCACGCCCCCCAGGCAAGTGGGCACCCCCTCCGAAGCCAGGGGTGCCCGCGCAGCGGGCGGACAGGCGGCGAAGCGTCACGAACGGGTAGCCAATCAGGCGGTAAGTCCCGCCTAGCGTTCCGGCAGCTCGTTACAGAATGACACTACTGCCTATATCCCTCCCTGGCTGGTAGTCCAACACAGCCCTCCTCAACTCTATGCCCATTTAATAGTGGGTGCAGAGCCAAGGAGAGCCATTGCCACCAGCTGCAGTCTACTCGGGGTGAGGGAGGAAACGTTCCCTTACTCTGATGAGACCTCTTGACAGTGTCCCAGCATCCCTAGGATCCAGTGGTAGCCATTTTGGTGACACTACAGCCATGGGCGCTGGGAGACATAGGACTGGGCTGTGAGATTCATGGCAGCTGAAGGAATATGTACCTGATGGAATATATAGTACTGAGGGCAGGGCAACGTAGTCTTTGTCAAGGAGGAGAGACATCCTGATCTTCATGAGAATTAGAGCCAAATTCTATCTATGGAGCTTGATGGAGGGTCTGCTAGTAGCTCATCCCACAGGTGTGGCAGCAGCTTTATTGTAGAGACCCACCACTAGAACAGATCAGCTGCCAAGCCAGGTAAGTTGACAGTGGGGGCAGATTGGGGTGGGGATTGTGCGAGGCCAAGCTCTGTCTCAGCAGCAGAGATGTCCACAAGATCCAGATCCCCCCCCCCATTCTGGGCCCAACGCACCACCTTAGACTTCCACTCAAATCACTGCTGTAGATCTGAGTAGGTTCATAGGGGGATGGGGGAGCCACAGGGGAATTAAGCACATATTTCCTTACCTCTCCCAGCTTGCCTGAGCCCCAGCTGGTCTGCAAGATGCAGAGTTAAGTAGACTTCAGTGGCCCTGCATCATTCAGGCTGGTCAAAGGTACAATTGGGTTTAGTGCAGTGATGTCATTCAGGGGGAACGGACCAGAACGGGCGTTCCGGATCCTAACGGGCTCCGTGGCTGGTTCCGGGTTCCCGACAAGTGCCAATCAAAAGTGAGTTCCTGTTCCTAAATCATTTGAATGACACCGCTGGTTTAGTGCCTTTTTTCCCATTTTGTTCGTTGCTTTAACAACATCTGGTGCCTAAATCGCTTACGTGTTCTTACAAGCTTGCTGTGAGATAAAATACTCACCAGCTCAAGTCTTGTAGCAAAACCCCAGAATACTTACTCTAAAGCCCAACAACAAAGCTAGACTTTTATCATTATTGCAAAGGATTTCAAAAGGAATTGCACCTTCATTCTCATTAACGCTTAGCAAAACGTCATTTACAGATTTCTTGTTCTGAAACCTACTCTGCTGCTTCTCTCAATGTCCAGAAGATGGTGGCAGTTTATTACAGACTCCTGATTTTAGTCGGAGACAAAATTTAATTTTTATTTTTATTTTGCAGAGACATGGGCTATTTTTATCTATTAGCGACCCCACTGATTAAGTACTACCCCCAAATGCCCTGAACCACTAATTGTGATACGATTGTCATGCCAATTATAAGTATTCATGGATGATTATCTTTAAAACAATTCCAAGACTTGCATTGTTTTAAATCAATGTATATTGTTCTATATTGTTCTAACAATATACAGCTATATTGTTCTAACTTAAATGCAATGACAGCAGGCCTTAGATTTTTAGGAAGGTTTATAGGGGGTGGAGAAAATATGCGATTATTGTAACTATACTCATTTTTGGTAGGAGCAGAGAAAAACCTAAGCAATCGTCAATGGAAAACAGTTCCTTATCTGCCCAACTTGTTTCCCTGGGTAGCCCTTGCATAAATTTATTACATTTATATAACCACTTTTTTCCCCATCAAGGAACTCAAGTCGCCATGCATAATGGCACAGGCAGCTTTTTCATCCAGGCACTGAGAAGATGCTGACCTGCTTAGCTTTGGCAAGGATGCTGTGCAATTGTGCTTTCAGAACTTGCTCTAGGACCCCCAATGAGATAAAGACCTAACAGATGTCACAAAGATAGCATTTTGTGACAGTTTAAGATTTAAGAAGAGGAGTCTGTAAGTTTAATGGTTAAACTTTTTTCCTCTAGAAGCATAACTTCTAAACTTGTCTGCAGCACTCGTAAGATTCCGAGACATTAATGAACCCTTAAAAAAAATGTGAAGATGTAAAAATACATAGGCGGGATTACTGATGATACTACAGTTAGATAATCCCTTATCCAGACATTCAAGATCCAGGTTATTCTGAAATCCAAGATCCAGGTTATTCTGAAATCCAGACATTTTTGTCCAAGACTTTTTTTTTTAACTTTCTGTAGTGTGAACACTAGAAGGTCTTGTGCTCATTCCCACATACAGGCTGTAAATTGTATTCTCTGCTCTGTGGTGTGTGATTATACAGACATTGTTGGAAAAAATGTCAGAAAGGACAGCAGAAACTCAAATGGGTAACAGTAAAAAGAGCAAGAGGAAGCATTTCTCATTCTATTTATGCAATTAACTGGGAAGCACTTTTTCAAGTGGTGTTCCTCTTATATTTAGCAGGGGGAGAATAATTGTCCCTCTTCACCCCCATGCAGTGTCCTTTCTAATGACGGTTGCTGATGGTGTTGAAAAGCAGTATATAAATACTGTACTGTTGATTAATTGATTCCAAAATCTGGACAAATCTGAAATCCAGAAACCTTCCTGTACCAAGAAGTCTGGATAATTATGGGATATTCAACCTGTATCACTACTTTCACACACACACACACACACACACACACACACACTTTGAAAACATAAAACTTTTATCAATTGTTTTTAAATGCAACCTCATACAACAAAAGGCAAAAGAAAAAAAGGCACTCTGAATTTTTTTTCCACAGCAGTTTTGGTTGTTATGATCAAACACAGTCAGCAGGGAATGAATTTCTTTGTGTTTGTCATCTGTAACACAAGTGTTGTGAAGAGGAATTGAAGATAACTGAACTATACAGAAAGCTGAGCTGAGGTTAAAACACTCTAGATAAGAGTTTAGCTAGCCAATATATAGTTATAGTTTCCCTTTAGTAATAAGTAGTCATTTATGCGGTCAGATAAAGCGTAACAGATGTAGAAAAAGGTCCAGTGTTGATTCCATTTATTTGACTGTGAAGATTAGCATTAAATCGACTGGGAATATTGACCAGTTATTATTTTTCTAATGGTTAATTATGATCAAATATTACATCAGCACAATATTTTGCTCTTGATTCCATTCCTACCTTCTTGGCAGTCCTTTTCCTCTATAGCCTCTCCCATTTCACCCACCTCCATCTACTGTACTATTATTGTATTGGGTATGCTTTCTGTGTACGGATCCAACCTTTTTATACACTGAATTTTTGATCCACAGACTTTATTCAGCACTGATGGCCACTCAACACTTTCCTGGAGGTAAAGTCCATTGTGGGCTACAGGCCGTGATGGGTTGAGCAACCTCCTTACATTAGTAGTAGGC
Source organism: Lerista edwardsae (assembly GCA_029204185.1). Classification (NCBI taxonomy): domain Eukaryota; kingdom Metazoa; phylum Chordata; class Lepidosauria; order Squamata; family Scincidae; genus Lerista; species Lerista edwardsae. The sequence goes on from JAJKFI010000004.1 coordinate 5,587,427, forward strand.
TACTTCAGAATGCCAGGTGCAAGGGAGTGGCAACAGGATGCAAACGTCATGTTGTTTCATGTGCTCACTGAGGCACCTAGCGGACCACTGTGAGATACAGGAAGCTGGACTAAATGGGCCTTTGGCCTGATCCAGAAGGGCTCTTCTTATGGCCACTGCAAACAAGAAGGACCCTGCTGATGCCTGGAGAAAGGGGAAAATACACATCCCTTTACAATCCCCATTCTAAAAACTGCTTTTCTAGTGACTTAAACTACTATTTTTCACTTCACTCCTAGAAAGGTGACCCCCTCCCTTCACCCTGGCTCACTGAACGATGGAATGCAATCGTTACTTCTCCTTTCCATTTCTGTTTTTCACGTCAAAGCCAATCTGCTTCATGGTCTCTTCAGTCTGCTACGTAACAAACAAAATAGGCTTCGAGTATTGCATCAAGTGACTATTGTAGCTGCACACTTCATTCATTGGAAAACTGTCATCTGGTAATGTTTAGGTCACGGTTGCACCAGTGACAACTGATACATCAATCAATGGCAGCATTTCCGCATGTGCTGCAGAGCACCCATTGCAAGGTGGCAAAACTGCTGGAAAAGGATATGAAAATGGTATAGTCAGCTACTGTATTCTAAAAGTTAGTTTTGGAATGAGAACCCTCAGTGTGAAACATATTAGGAAAGGCAATAAGATATAATTTAAGGCGTAAGGGATGGAACAGCATTGCACATACTCATATGGGAACCACTGTATCCAGCACAAGTTAGGAGGCTGTTGGAGCCTCCCTAGAGCCTCCCCTGCTATCTCATCACAGTATAGCAGGCGCAGATCCAAGGATGCCACTTGGCCTGAATTGGGGCCACGTGGCCCAGGGGTAGAGCCTTGGCCTAACCACCACATCACAGCCCCGCCCCCCCTCCCTGGGTCCGCCCACCCCCCTGCACAGAACCATCCGCCTCCCTCCTGCCAGAACCGCCCTTGTGCCAGCCAGGTTTGGCTGGCGCAAGGGCGGCTCTCTGCCAGCGCTCTCAAGCCAATGCTACTGCTAGCATTGGCCTGAGAGCTCTACCCCCCAATGCGGGGGTGCCGGTCGGCGCCCCCACGTCGGCACTAGTGACGTAGTGCTGAAGCAACATCGTTGCATCTGCGCTATGTCTTATACAGGATTGCGCCCTGAGATTCTCATCACTTGATTCCTTAGCATTTGATAACTCAGATGAATGTGTGAACAGGCTCCACTGAAAAATACAGTTACGAATAGGGCTGTGACCAAAATTAAAAAAAAAAAAATCAAAGCTGGTGATGTACCTAAAGTTCTACTGAAAAGAACTTTACCTAAACTTTACCTTTTGTACCTAAAGTTCTACTGAAAAGTTCATTCACCACTGACCAGCTTTCCCTCCTAATAGGCAAGGGAAACCTAGGGTTTTTTTTTTATTTTACTTGGATGAATGCCAGTCAGTCACTCCTAAGCATTTATTACCGCTCAATCAGAAACTTGAAGTGTCAGAAGTAAAGTACATCTCCTGCATTCCTTGAATTTATATTAAAGAATGAAATGACACAGGCATAAGAAGCCCTGCTGTGTCAGACCAAAGGCCCATCTAGTCCAGCTTCCTGTATCTCACAGCGGCCCACCAGATGCCTCAGGGAGCACATGAGGCAAGATGCCTGCATTCTGCTGCCACTCCCTTGCACCTGGCGTTCTGAAGTAGCCTACTTCAAATGTGAGGAAGTTGCACCACCCATCATGGCCCACTATGGACTTTTCCTCCAGAAATCTGTTCAATCCCCTTTTAAAGGCACTTAGGCCAGATGGCATCACCACCTTCTGTGGCAAGGAGTTCCAGATTAATTACCCACTGGGTAAAAAAGTATTTCCTTCTATCTGTTCTAACTCTCCCTACACTCACTTTTAGTGGATGTCTTCCTGACATAGGCGAGAGAAACTGACATGCAAAATTAAAGTGCATGCTCCCTATATTATGTGGAGTAATTTGAGACGTTATACACATTTCTATCCAGATGCAAATATGCCTAAGACATACATGGGTGATAGCAGAGATGGTCTGCAACACACCACTTTCCCCAATAGTTCCTCCTTTTGCCCTTACCCAACAGAATCTTCAATTTGTCCAATAAATAGATTTGTTAATGCTTGATTATCCTAGTGGTTCAATGCACATAGAGTCCCAGTGACATGCACGACCACCACAATCTATCAGTTTATCAGTGTAACAAATTCAAAAGTGCTCAGAACAGAGCAAATACGGGAACCTCAGGAGAGGAACATTTTCTTACACTCTTTGTCGCAACTGCATTCAAGATCACATGAAACAGTTTGTGTCAATACTAATAATCCACTACAGCTTAAACTTAATCTTTTCCCCCCTCATTTGGCTTTAGTTAAAATGTTTGCAATTAAGGACATTTTAATTGCCATTTCTTCTACTACCCAATAGGCCAAATTCTGGAGTGTCTTTGCTTTCTTTGGTTTTATAAGGAATGCCTCCTCTCCATTTTATTAACTCCCATCAAGGTTTTGTGGAATGGGCTGTCCAGTCATTCAGATCACACTCAGGACACAATCCTAACCTGGAGTTAGGCCGGCACAGTTAGGCCAGCAAGGTATGGCTGGCACAAGGGATAGTGTATGCGCGTTTGGACCACTCTCGGAGTCACAGAGGCCAGCAAACAGACGTGCACCATCCTTTCTGACTCTGAGAGTGGTCCAAACGCGCATACACTATCCCTTGTGCCAGCCAGACTGTGCCGGTCTAACTTCAAGTTAGGATTGTGCTTTCAAACACACATGGCATGATCAGCAGGCTTCATTCCCAGACAAATAAATGCTCATAAAAGGAAACAGAACAGATAAAAGGAAATACCTTTTTACCCAGTGGGTAATTAATCTGTGGAACTCCTTGCCACAGGAGGTGGTGATGGTATTTGGCCTAGGTGCCATTAACAAGGGACTGAACAGATCTCTAGAGGAAAACGTCTATCACAGGCAACAGGCCATGGTGGGTGGTGCAACATCCTTATTTTAGAAGTAAGATACCCCAGAATGCCAGATGCAGGGGAGTGGCAATGAGATGCAAGTGTCTTGTTGACCCGTGTGCTCCCTGAGGCATCTGATGGGCCACTGTGAGATACAGGAAGCTGGACTAGATCCAGCTTCCTTGGCCTGATCTAGCGGGATTCTTCTTATGCTCTCATTTAAAAGCCTAAATGGATATATATATATCCATATAGCTTGTACACAGCTATATGTACATCCATATAGCTTGTACACAGAGATGCATTCAATGTATCCATATAGCTTGTACACAGAGATGCATTCAATGAATGCCTCTTGCTTGAGGCGGGAGGGGAAGCAGAGTCTGCCACTACCGCACACAACACCGAATGTAGTTTGAGTGACTGAAAAGTGCTCACCTGCTGCTGCCAAGTCCTTCTGAACTGAAATCAGAAGGGCCAGAAAGGAACATTTTCTTCTTAGGGTATTACCAAATGAAGGGCATGTGGCAGACTTCTTTTTTACACACGCAGTGGGACACACACACACACACACACACACACCCACACACACACACACACACACACACACACACCCCTTTTGGCCTGCTTTGCCTGTGCAGGTGAGCTGGGTGTAACTAAACACATCGTCTCCTGTTGGCTTGTGCTCTGGCCTCTCCCTGTTCGTTGTTCCTGAGCAGCGCCACTCTAAAGGCTAATAGCCCCCGAGGAGGCAGGGAGGCTTAGAAGGAAAGGCCAATCAAGCCTCATTTATAAAGGTCAAAAGCTGCTCCCTGAAGTGCAAAAGGGCCAGTAAGCAAGGGATGAGAGACAGGCAGCTGCAAAGGCTCAGAGCTGCACACCAAAGGCGGGCGGGCGGGGGGGGGGGCTGCATTTCTTTTGTTGTTCGCACTGCCTTGGGAGTTTTACCTTTTGGTCTGGTTGCAATTACCCTGCAAAAACCCTTTCCTGGCAGACGCAGGGAATACAAAACTTTCAAAACACTCTTCGGAACGGACGTTTTCCTTTTAGAAACAAGCCAATGCACCACAGGCGCATGGTTGGCCCTTTGCAGATAGAGCAGGCTTTTAAACTCTGCATATTGGCAGCAAGAAGGCTTCCCTTCTAGGGCCAAGAACCGCATTGGGGTGCCATTTAACTTTATAATTATTTTTTGCCTGCAAACCACTTTGTGAACTTTGTTGAAAAGCGGTATATAAATACGATGGATTGCTGGATGGATGGATGGATGGATGGATGGATGGATGGATGGATGGATGGATGGATGGATGGATTTCCATGCAGACAGCGGCAGAGCAGGCCGTGAGTTGACATCCCCTCCTCACACTCTCCATTTGTGATCCTGATCAGCCCCGTCCTGTGACTGTTATTTTAATAATTGGGTCTTCTGTGTCAACGTGAACACACAAGACCCAATTGGATCGCTAATGTAATATGTAGTGTGGCTCTGAGATACTGTTGCCCAAAGGGCAGAAATCTGGCCTGTCTCCGAGGGGATTGCGCGTGCGCGCGCGCACGCACACACACACACACACACACACACTCACTCACTCACTCACTCACTCACTCACTCACTCACTCACTCACAGACAGGATCAGGGGCACAGTGTGAGGGTGCTGTTGGCCTGACTCAGGTCCTGTTCCAGGGCTTGTAACACTTTTGATCAGCTTCAGCGAGTGAGTCAACCATGGCCATTCTTGGAAAAATGGGACCGATAACACTTAAATTAGGTTACTGCAATGTGATCTATACGAAGCTGGCTTTGAAGACAGTCCAGAAACTGTGATTGGTTTGTAAAGTGGCAAGGCTGTTAACAGATAGGGAACACATCGCGCCTGTTCTTAAAGAAGAGCCCAGGTTACTAATCTGTGTCCAGGCATAATTCAAAATGCTGGCCTGGACCTGCAAAGGCCTAAATAGCCTAGGGAATGCGGTACTCAAAGGACCGCCTTCCTCCAGCACGAGCCTGCCTATCTGTTAAGGTTTTATTCACCTTCTAGGGCACAAGCAGGGACTTGAGACACAGCTATTCCTGTTGGCTGTTAATTGGAACTTGGGTTTTAACGATGAGGTTTTATGGCCTTCAGGTTATTACAAGGTACAATTAGTCGCCGTCCATTTCGCTTTTCCCCCTCGCTTTTAAGTTGAGGTATTTTAATGAATTATTTATGGCTGTAAAATTGGTATAAAATTGTTTTTAAATGACGTTGTTATATACGCAGCATGTCGCAGTATATATGGTATATTAAATGTACAGTATATTATATATGGACTGCAATTTTTTTAATTTTTGTCCTGTAAGTCGCTTTACCTATCATACATATTCCAAGTAAGGATGTACATATTCCAAATAAAAACACATCCCAAGATGTGGTTGGCGCAGGGCCAGCTCAAGATCTCCTGATGCGGCCTGTCAAATGCAGCTTCCCTTGTCCGATGAAATGCCACCCCATGCTCTTCCCCCTGCCCAACGTTCTAGCTCAGCACTTTCCTCCCCTCCCCATTTCCTCCTCTTCCTTTTTCAGCCCAGGGAGTTGCGGGAATTGGAGCAATGGAGGCAAAGTGACAGAGGTAGTTGCTCTACACCAATGGTATTCAAACCTTTTAGACCAGGACTCACTTTTGGGAACGGCACTCAAAAGTCGGGACCCACCGGAAGTGATGTCATTAACCTGGATGTGATGTCATGATATGAAGTGACATCATCAAGCAGGAAGTGTACCATAAGGATATTTCTGAAAAGCAAATTGGCATTCTTAGACTGCAGCAATCCCTGATGGAAGGCAAGATTAGGACAAAATATGATGTAAAAGCACTGAACTAAAAACAAAATTTAAAAAACCCTCACTTGAAAATCCAAACTGTTAACACTCACAAAAGGAATATAACAAGAATAAGGCCTGCAGTTTCCAAGATGGCTGCTCCCAGCTTTCTGCGACCCACCTGACATCAGGTCACGACCCACCAAGTGGGTCCCGATCCACAGTTTGAATAACACTGCTCTATACCAATCTGCTGCCTGAGGCAATCACTTCAGTTTGCCGCAGGGATGGGCCAGCCCTGGGTGGCCCTAACCTTAACCCTAACCCTAAGATCTAGCTGCCCTATTGCGTTAGCGATTGACTTGGTTCTCTCATTCCATTTAATTTTAACTGGGCAAGATGAATTGACAGGGGCATCTTGAGTAATTATTTGAGATGGAAGGCTATTATAAATTAAACTGCAGGACAGAGGCAAATGATCACTATTTAAAAGAGGACTTACCTGAAAATCTACCACAGATGGGAGGAGCTTCCAAGCTACCAAAATGTAATCAATCACACTTGTCCCTAAAATAGGCAGAAAGGTAAATTTTCCCTCTTCCTTTAAAGATTTTAGGCCATTTAGCCAGATAAGCCTATGTAAAGTGCTGATTCTGGCTAATAAATGGCCAGAGGCATTGGAAATTTTATCTTTAGAACACCTAGGGAATGAGCCAAACTCTGGAAGCAGACCAGGATTAGTTAGTTCCATTATTAGTTAGCCTGTCCACCCACCCATTCATTAATTCATCCTCACTTGTTTGTGTGGTTGTTTTTTTTTCTGGGGGCAGGGGGAAGGAAAGGCATTTTTATTCTTGCCGGATTTTAATGTTTCCTTATTAACATTGTTAAAATGGAACAGTTTACCTGCTCAGTATATTGTTGTAAATTGTACCGTGAGAGCACAATTCTAACCTGGAATTAGGCCAGCAAAGTTTGGCCAGCACAAGGGCCAATGTAAAGCACGTTAGGACCACTCACGGAGTCAGGGAGGATGGTGCACGTCTGTGTGCTGGCCTCTCTGACTCCGAGAGCGGTCCAAACATACTTTACAGTGTCCTTTGTGCCGCCGAAACTTTGCTGGCCTAACTCCAGGTTAGGATTGCGCTCTGAATTATGTTATGCTTCTTACATGCATTATATTCAAGACAGTATATAGAGTAACGATCATTGATTGAGGGGTGGCAAACATCTTAATAAACAAACATGTTGGTAACCAAAATGCAACACTAGGGCAAGCACTGATAAGTGGGTAACTAAATCCCTGCACATGATCTAGCCAGCTCAATGTTGTGAAGACAAGGTACGGGGAGATCAGCATCTCCCCTGCTTGCAGCCATTTATCAGGTTCCCATCTAAAAGAACCAAGGCTACCTTTGTTTAATCTGAAACCAGTTCAGTATCAAGCCTTGCCTACATGCTGACCTTACCTAGTTATCTGCATTTTAGAAAACCGCCATCCCCTGACCTCTGCAGCTTTCGGCTACAGGCCAGCTGTTTGTGCTGTTCTGAATCAACACCTAGAAGGAACCTCAGGACCCACGGATTTAACACAGTGGGTAAAAGGCAGACTTGCCGATGCCAGTGAGAGCAATGAGATGAACCAAAAGCACAAAAAGCACTCAACCAAATACGGAATGTTGGTTGAAAAGTGATTGGCGACGGAGCAAGGTCGCTAGCTTCTATTTACTCAGTCACGAGCTGCCAAAAAAAAGATGCCTGAACTTCCAGCGCTGGAATTTTTCTTCTATGGAACAGCATTGTAGCTGCTTTCCCAATGTGACTTTTATAAGTGATGCTGCAGCCCTGAGTATACCTTTGCTGAGATGGTCCTGATTAGAGGCCAGTTCAGCCAAAAAGGAAATTTCCGACACAGAAGTCAGTTCAGTTGGAAATTGCATGGATCTCAAGTGTACTGTAGCTCAGAGGTTCTCAAACCTTTTAGACCAGGAGCCACTTTTTAGAAGGGCACTCGTTTCGAGACTCACTGGAAGTGATGGCATTAACCTGGAAGTGATGTCAGAGCTGGAAGTGACATCATCAAGCAGAATGCAAACGGGCAGTCTTGGACTGCAGCAATTGCACAACCATGAAGCATCTCTGACAGAAAGCAAGATTACGTCAAAATAAAAACTTAAGCAAAAAAAAACATCACTTGAAAATTCGAACTGTGAACACCATAGAGTTATTATACATAGAGAGGGCATGACGTCACAAACTTGAAGCTTCCGGGTATAACCCCGCCCCTTTTCCCCCCTTTCCCATCCCTCCTCCCTCCTCCCAGCGTCCAATCAGCGAGCGCCTTGTGATTGGGCCACGCCCCCTTCCTGCCCTCAGTCCCCTTCACAGCCGCTGGTATGTTCAGTAATATAATTCTGCGGAATTAAACCTTGGAATTGCATATTAACTCATAATATGGTTACCACTGATGTTTCTCCACGATCACACGTTGTTATTTTGGTAAGTTTTTGCTTCAGGAGTAAACGATTCAGCCCGAAACATCATGCGAAAACCCATTGGAAATCATTGGAATCAGCATTGTTGTGGGTATATTTACGTCACAGCTAACCCCGCCCCCTGGATTCACTCGCTGGCCTATCTAGTTAATGGGATGGCCACCCTTTGGTGAACACTCACAACAGAAGTGAGGTCTGCAGCTTCCAAGATGGCTGCTCCCACCTGACATCAGGTCATAACCCACCAAGTGGGTCCCGACCCACAGTTTGAATGACACTGCCATAGTCATTCCGTGTTATAAATACGCATGCATATTTTTAACCAACTATACAAAAGCTGTCCCCAATGGCAATGAAACAGGCACATGTGCATTGGATCATAGCTAAAAGACCATGTCGGGAGTGACACCATATCCCATGTAAAAGCGACTTCTGTGTAGGAATTTATGACTTTAATGAAGCAGTCTGAAGACTTTATAAAACTGCTGAACATCACACGTTTTTTGCCATGGATGGTTATGAAAGATAGACAATGAGGTATAGATGGAAGTTTAACATATTTTCAGCCCATGCTTTTTGATGTTTTCTCACTCCCAGACCATCACAATTGTGAATTATGCTGCAATCTGCAAGTGTGCAGTGGTCCTTTGGCACAGGTTCACATGTTCAGCAACCAACTACATCGCTCACCTGAGACTGCCCTCCTCCAACAGTTCATTAATTTTACTAAACAAAACCCCCAAGACAGCAATGTATCTAACAGCCTAATCCTATTGGGTTGCCCTGCGGCTGGAAAAAGTGTTCCAACAGTGTCAGCTGCCGAAAGGCAGTTGCAAAACACATTCTGGCAGTGCACAAAGTTGTGAGTTGCCAGAGTGCTGGTGAGAAGGCTGGAGCAGAGAAGGCTGGCCAACACAGCTAGGATGGTGGGGGAGACAGAAAAGGGTTATAACAGAGGGTGGGCAGAGATGCAACAGGGTTGGTATTGGTGGCAGTGGCAACCACTGACTCTTAACCCCTTTCTTAGGCTTGATCCACCTTTGTGGGTCAATGCGGACTTGCACCAGTAATATCGCTGGTGCAGGTCTGCATTGACTCACCTGGTCAGCAGGGGCTTCCCTAGGCAGAAGTCTCCCGCTGAATCCCCCAAAAATCTCCCGCTGAATTAAGTAGTTGCATTTATACCGCTGCATTGCCACATTGGGAGGGGAGGGTTCAGGAGGAGAAAGCATACTTATTGAGGGCAATCACTCACTTGTAGCTCCTTCTCCCTCCAATTTTCAGCCATTTTTTCCAGAATGCCATATGAAAATAAGGCACAATCCTAGATGTGCCCTTGGACTGACACCATCCGCTTGCATCAGCCCAATAGCACTAGCGCCAACACGGGGGCGTTGACCAGTATACAGCAGGAGCAGATCCAAGGAACCCATAGGCAGTAATGGCATCTAAATGATTTAGCAACAGGTACTCACTTTTGATTGGCACTTGTGTTGGGGCCCACCCACCAGAAATGAAGTCGTAGCCGGAACCCAGGAACCACCCCCAGGAACCGCCGCGCCGCCTCGGGAGAAGGCCCGAGAGTCCCGGGCCTTCCCCGGGGCCGCCGCGTGGGCTGCCGATCCCCCCCAGGAACCACTGCGCCTCCTCGGGAGGGAGCCCCAGGCAGCCTACCTGCTCACGCTGCTGCTGCCATCAGTCTCCCTCGCTCCGCTGCCTGCCTGCCTGCCTGGCTCTGAGAACGTACAGGCAACTCAAACATGCAGGCAATTCAAACGTTGCAGGGGGCGGAACGGAATGCTGATGGAGTCGACGAGTGGGCGGGCGAATGGGCCAGCCCTAATCCTAGGAATGGGTACTCGCGTACCCCTGCGTACCCACTACATGACATGTCTGCCCATAGGGGAGGCTGGAGGAACATACCCTTGCCCCAGGGAGGTACTGGAGCGCTCCAAAGCTGTGCTGGACAGGATACAGTGCAGGCCTGCTGGCCTCGCTGTTCCAGCACAGGTTAGGATTGTGCCCCCATTTACATTTTCTCTCAGCTACATAATCACATACTGTACCTACTGTATGTCAGTGTTAGAACATCCCGTTCACGATGTGATCCCTGATTTCAATGCGGGGGGGAAACCGAACCCCACTGAAATTTCAAATTTGGACCCGATCATTGAAATTGGAGAATATTTGGTGCAGCTTCTAAACTAGATTTAGCATGTACAAGAAAGATGATCTTACCGAAGAAAGCTAAAGGAGCTTGAGATGGCCACTGCAATCATGAGAAGGAAACAGAAATTCAAGTAAATGCAAAGGAAGATACGGTAGAAGAAAAAGTCATAAACTCAAAATAAAGGAGATGGGGAAGTGGAGAACTACAAACAAAATGGGGAAAGGATGATAATAAGAAACAATAAAAATGAGCTGCTGGCCATCAGCAATGCTCAGTTACAATGTAGATCTCAGTTTGTATGGCATATTCTTATGCAGAGATCGCATCTTCTGTTTGCTTACTTTAATTTATATCACTTTTTTTAAAAAAATTGTCCATTTTGATGGCATAGCAGGTTTCCAACTGCAGTTTACCTGACGCAGACTGCAGAAAGGTAATCAAGCAGAAACAGACAAAACGCTCTTTTTTGCCCACAGTCATTGAGAGGGCCATGAAAAAAGCCATTTCTTTTATGCATATCCTCAGTGTAATGGTTGGTCTTAATCAATGTTTCTTCTGCTTGAGAGGAAAAAAACGGATAATGAGAAGAACTGGCACAGTGCTTGTGCAAGCAAGCCGGATGCCTGATCTAACCCAATTTCACGTAAACAAAGTTTAACGTTTCAGAATATTTAGAATGCTATGGAATTATCTACAAAGGTCAAGAACATTCATCTTCTGTTCTTCTATCAAGCCTCTTCTTTTGTGAAATCTCTCCTCAAATCTCACTTTCTAGCAAAGTTTTTTTTTTTTCTGGAAGCACTATAGCCTCATTTTGAGTGTGTGTGTGTGTGTGTGTGTGTGTGTGAAACGTTAACCCACCCTTCCCCCTGTCCCCTTCCTTCACTTCCTGAATCTGCATAAATGAATGCATTGCCTTTACTGTCTAGCTTAAAGCATTGACTTAACTGTCTAGCTTAAAGAAATTGCTGAAACAATTCCGCTTTAACATTTTAAAAAAAAAAAAACTCACTTGAAAATTCAAACTGTTAATATTCAGAACAAGAATATAGCAAGAGAAAGGTCTTCACTTCCAAGATGGCTGCTCCCAGTTTTCTGTGACCCACCTGGCATCAGATCGTGACCCACCAAGTAGCTCCCAACCCACAGTTTGAATAACACTGCTATAAGGAGAAGCTATGAAAGAGGCAGTAAAGTACCCTTCTGTAGTTCACATAACTCACTTAAGCATATGCAGCTCTCAAAGAACTTGGGAGAAGTATTTACTTAGAAGCACTTTTAGAAGTATTTACTTTGGAATATGCCCCACTGAACTCAGTAGGGGTTACTTTTGTATAAGGATTGCACTGTTAATCTCTGAAACTCACATTGATGGGGATAGAAATTGTCACTTCTGTATATAGCTCTGTCCAGACTGTTCTTCCTAGTTTGTTATAAAGAGCAAAAAAGGAACATTTCCTATGAATCCTTCACTTTGTCCACATCATTCTGTCCTATTTTTGAAATCACATGGCCATTTCATTCCCAAACATGCAATTATTATTAATATTATTATTTATTTAATTTATATCCAGCCTTTCTGCCCCAAGGCACCCAAGGCGGCTTACAACAATAAAATACAATAAAATCACAATTTACAATTTAAAACAATAATTAAAAACATTAAAATAATTAAAATTTAAAACAAGCCCCGTGGATCCTAAAAATATAAAGAGTCTAAAAAACCAGCCAGCCAGCCAGCGTGTCAACAATTAAAAGCTTGTTGAAATAAAAAGGTCTTCAGCCCCCACCGAAATATTACCAAAGAGGGAGCAGTTCTCAGTTTTAAAGGGAGGGTATTCCAAAGTCGAGGGGCCACCACCGAGAAGGCCCTATTCCTGGCCGCCACCCCTCTCACCTCTCCTAGTGGTGGCACAGTCAAAAGCCCCCCCCCCCGATGATCAGGATTGTATGGAAGGAGGCGGTCCCTCAAATACCCCGGACCCGAGCCGTAAAGGGCTTTAAAAGTCAAAACAAGCACTTTGAATCAGGCCCAGAACAGAACCGGCAGCCAATGTAGTCGCCGAAGCAACGGCTCGACAGAGTCACACCGATGTGCCCCAGCAACCACTCAAGCAGCCGCGTTCTGTACCAGTTGTAATTTCCGGACCGTCTTCAAAGGCAGCCCCAGGTAGAGCGCACTGTAATAATCTAATCTAGATGTCACTAGGGTGTGGGTCACTGTGGCCAGGTCCGCATAGCTCAGGTATGGTCACAGCTGGCGAATCAGCCGAAGCTGAGCAAAGGCTCCCCTGGCCACCGCCACCACCTGGGAGTCCAGGCGCAGTGGTGGATCCAGGAGAACCCCCAAACTGCGGACCTGCTCCTTCAGAGGGAGTGCAACCCCATTCAGAGCAGGACGATAGTCCAATACCCGAGCTGTGGATTTCCAAACCAGGAGCACCTCTGTCTTATCCGGATTTAATTTCAGCTTGTTTGCCCACATCCAGCCCCCAACTGCCTCCAGACAACAATCCAGGACCTCAACCGCCTCCTCAGAGTCAGGGGGAAAGGAGAGATAGAGTTGGGTGTCATCAGCATATTGATGGCACCCCACCCCAAACCCCCAGATGACCTCTCCCAGCGGTTTCATGTAGATGTTAAATGGCATGGGGGATAAGATGGACCCTTGCGGCACCCCAAACTTAAGAGGTCGGGGTGCTGAACAAGAGTCCCCCAGCACCACCTTCTGGGATCTGTCAGCCAGGAAGGAGCGGAACCACTTCAAGACAGTGCCTCCAAGCCCCAACCTGGCCAGCTGACCCAGAAGGACACCATGGTCGATGGTGTCGAAAGCCGCCAAGAGGTCCAGCAGGACTAACAGGGTCGCACTCCCCCCTGTCCATTCCCTGGCGAAGGTCATCCACCAAGGCGACCAAGGCAGTCTCTGACTCTGCGACTGGGCAGGGGACGCTCGGGAGCAATCTCATCCAGGGCCCTGGTCATCTCCCTATTCCAGAGGTCGACCAGGGTGCCGGGTGGGTCTCCAACTCTGGCAACAGGAAACTCCCCCAGAGCCCTCAGGAATCCATTTGGATCCATCAGCCTCCGAGGGCAGATCATATGCCATCCATGTGTGGCTTGATGGTGCTGCAGATGCTGGAGATCATCCTTTATTAATCTGGTGGTTTACTTTGGAATGATGGTTCATATACCCATCAAGGAACATTGGTTGACATTTTCACAATGAATGCTGATGGCTGGACTCAGGCACTTTTTTTTTTCCCCAGAATGGGCAGCTCATCTCTGCCCTCCGTGTGAGCAAATGAATTTGGATTTGCCCAGAGACAGAGAAGCAAAGTTATATGCTAGAGTTGTCTAAAACCAACACATCTTTGGGGTGCGTGGATTCTCTTTGGGGGACTTAAGCACAGTTTTTTTTTTTTAGTTTTGCTCCCCGCTGCAGGGATCAATTTGCTTCTGCAATGCTGGATTTTTTGCTTGTAACTGCAGCAGCAATATCTTTGCAAAGCCATTCTAATGTACTTTCAAATGGAGGTATCTAAAGCCCCTAGTGCAATGCCCAGGACTTCTGGCCAATCATGGATGGAGGACATGTCTGCAAATATAATGTACCCTATAGGAACAGAAGGCCCTGTGACAACAGAGTTAGGTGGTTTCCAGAAAGGGAGCCCCCAGGGGTTGCATGGCCCAGAACGCTGTTTGATGCTAACTCAGGTCCATCGCCTCTGCCCTACCACCAACAGAGATCATAGCACTGCTAATGCCAAGGGGCTTTTTTATTTATCTGGGGAGCAGCGCTGGCCTCCTGCAGGATCTTGGAGGCTCTCAGCAACTCCACAGCTTGTTTACAGTTCAGCTTTAGATCAGAGGTAAGGGCTTTTTACAGCAGGAAATCAGAAGGGGCTGCAAGCCCCCAGGACCCTGCAGGAGGCCAGTGCTGCCGCCCAGGTTAGGAAAAAAGCCCCTTTGCAGCAGCAGTGATGTGATCTCTGCAGCACTGTCACTGTCCCCCTCCCCGTGCATGCAAACACTTACCTGGTTCCCAACTCCCCTGTAGAAGTTTGAGAACCATTGACTTAGAGCCCAATCCTAACCTGGAGTTAGGCCGGCACAAGGGATATCGTAAAGTATGTTTGGACCACTCTCGGAGGCAGAGAGGCCAGAACACAGGCGTGCACCATCTTCCCTGACTCCCTGAGTGGTACAAACGCACTTCATGGTGGCCCTTGTGCCGGCCAAACTTTGCGGGCCTAACTGCACCGGCCTAACTCCAGGTTAGGATAGCACTCATAGCCACTTTATAGAGACATTTCTTGCCCTTTTCCAATTCTTATATAAACGTAGGGGAACTAAATACATAACCTCTGTGCAGCGATGGGATCTGCAAATTGAGAAGGGGAACGCTGGGCAGGACTTAGGCGGGACTTACACATGATTGGCAGTCCGTCCGCAGCGTTCCACAGCTGCCCTGGCCTCGGGGGGGGGGGTCCTGCTCGCCGTGAAGGATGGGTGGGGGGCACGCTGTGTGCCTGGGTGAGCAGCAGTGGGGCACGCCAACCGGGGGCAGCCCCCCCAAGGCCAGGGCAGCCGCGGAACGCTGCGGACGGGCAGCCAATCACGTGGAAGTCCCGCGTAAGTCCCACCCAGCGTTCCCCTTCTCAATTTGCAGATCCCATTGCTGCCTCCGTGACACCATCACCATCTCTCCAACTAGATGTTTCTCTTGTTGGTGTTTTAAGAATCTAAATGAATATTCTTCTTTGCTGCTGGCGCCGCCACCACCACACACACAAATGTATGCATTTGGTGTGGGTTGTTTTTTCTCCCACCAATTGAGCAAATAAGAGACCCAACTTTGCATCTCCGGTTTTACATATACAGTACATCGTCACAGCGTTGCCTTTGCATTGAACATTTTCCCCAATTAGTCCCGACAACATTCATTTTGGATTTCGTCTTTTAAAATCAGTCCACGTATTTTTTGTCAATTATGCTGAAATGAAGAAAAATGCTCACATGCACTCAAAATATCAATGTGAGCCAACATTTTAATTTCCATGAGTGAGGAAGCATGAAGGCAAATACCTCAATTCAACTTGATAAAGGTAGATGCTTTATTTGGGTAGCACTGTATATAAATGATGATAAATGAAGATGTAAGAAGTCCTTACAGGAGTATATCAGGTTGCAAACCAAAGCAATTATACTTCATTGCTTTTGTGAAAAGATTCTTTTTTGATCAGCACATTATGTTCTCCATCCTCCCCACTTCTTTTCCATGTCGTATTCCACCCCCGCCCCCCCCAACCTTTTTGGCAGTCCAGGTCATTGAGCAGAGTGGATAGAAAGTTTTCAAGCCCATGATTTATAGAAGAGTTCTTGTTGAATTTATGAGCTCAAAAGTTGAGGCAATTGGATCCCTTGATGTACTATGAACCCAGCCTCAAAAGCCCAACACAAGAACTGTACGTTAGAAGGGAATCCAAGATCAATTATATTCTCTTGACGCTTAGACCAAAAGCTGGGTTTAAGTTGCAGAAAGTTTGGCTTAGGTCAAATATGGGAAAAAAATCTTTTGCTCGTGAAAGGAGGCTGTGGAATCTTCCCGGGGGGGTGGGGGGAATGAAATACAGTCCACATTTGCTGCCGTATATAGAGCCAGACCATTGTTCTGCTGTGCTCAGGATTATCTACCCTGCCTGGCAGATGCCCTCCAAGGCAGAGGTCTTTTCCATCTTCGAACACCTGATCAATTTCACTAGAGATGGCAAGGATCCAACTGGGCAGCTTCTGCAAGGAAAACTGTGCTCTGGCTCTTCCCCAAGGCTCTCAGCAGCCCAATCCTGATCTGTGCAGTGGATAGTCAAACAGAGTCACCAAGGATTTTGGATGTAGCCAGCAAAATTTACTCCATTGGGTCAGTGGCATTCCAGGGGGTGGGTCAGTGTACTGGGGCACACCTCCAGGGGTATCGCCCCCAACCTGGAGGGGCTACTCCTCAGTGCTTGCTGCTTCCCCCTAGGCATTCTGAGGGCTGGAGAAGCTGTGTGTGATCTCCCCGGCCCTCTGAGGTCTTCAGGGGAGCAGAAAACATCAGTTCTGCTCCTCCCTGCCTGACGCTCTGGCCCTTTTGTCCCCTGACTTGCCCCCTAGGTAAGCCACTACACTGAGTTATGATCAGCGGCGTCATCCTACCGGAACAGGGCAGTACCCTGTTCCGGTAGTTCCGGGGAGAGCGGGACAGCGTGCGGCAGACTCTGCGCGCTGTTTTTGCCCTCCCGCCCGCCCCTGCGCCTGGATCGCTCTGTAAGAGAGCAATTCCGGGCGCAGGGAGGCATTGCCGGGCGCCGCAAGGGGACGAGGAGCTACAGATCACCCGTCCGTTGCAGCGTTCCGGATCCTGGCGCCAGCAGCGTTCCGGTTGCTGGCGCCAGTGAATGACGTCACTGGTTATGACTGTGCGTAAAGATACCAGCAACCAATCATGTATGGTTCGCATTCTCATGTGTGGCCACAACGCAAGACCAGTTTGAGAACAGCTGGGCAAAATGACTTATCAGCCTGCTTTCCAGAGCTGGAAACCCACCATTGCACTTTTTGCAAGCACATGTGCGCTTATCTTTAAGTACATAAAATCCAATTGACTTTGATAGGATTAGCCTCCTGTTTAAAGCTAAACACACACCTTTTTTTTTCTTTTTTCCCCCTGCAAGATCAATGCCTGTACCTTGCCAGCTCCACCTTCATGCGGCATTGAAGAAAACGAATGCAAAATTTACTGGCTTCCCACACACATTTCCCTTCCCAACCCAAGTTACTGTCCCTCGAAAGGGCAGAGGAGGAGAAACTGATTGTGCATTTTAAACACCTCATCAAATATCTTGCTCAAGAGCTGGTTGTGGCTGAGCTCCGCCAGAAAACTGGTAAACTGGATCAGTGTATGCTGACTCATGAATGCTGACTCATCGTGAGCAAAAAGAAAATGGAAGACGTTCCATTCTAAACTAAATCAAAACTTGGAACATCTGGGGCGGGGGGAGTTGCAGTACAAAGGGGCTGCCATATGCCAAAAGTTTGTTCTAATTAACGAAAAGCTACATTTATTTTATTTTATTTTTATAGGATTTATATACCGCCTTTCTTAGGTCACCAGATTTCTCTAATGACTATAACTCAAGGCGGTTTACATGGGCAGACTTTATTCAGAAACCCAAAGGTTTTTACAATTTATACAGAAATGTTCTATCTTTCAAGAACTACACACATACAGATGGATCTTTCTGGATTTAGTCCTTCTTTCTGGCCACCCATTTGTCTTCTGCTGGCTACATTTGGGTCATACTGTTCATGTAGTGTACAAATAAAATGTATGTGAGTCTCAAGTGTCTGTCCTTGACACTCTCGCTTTTGGGAAAGGGTCTCCAAAAGTCACCACCCTGAGCTCCTTGGAAGAAGGGTGGTATAAAAATATGAAAATAATAAGGGTGCTAGCGGCATAAAAACAGAAAAAAGACCTTAAATTTTCACCAGTGATGCACTGGAGATGGCATTCCTACCAATGTTGCTGTAATGCACCATTGGGAGAAAATGGCTGAGCAGGGCCAGCCCATCCAGGAGGCCAACTAAATTGGTTGCCCCAGGCAGCAGATTGATAGGGGACACCCATGTCTGTCTGCCTACATCCCTCCACTACGCGTCCTTCCAATAGAGGATTTGAAAATCAAGAGGGGGACTGAGCAGCAGAAGAAGTATGGACAGGAAGGGAGTTCTGACCTAGAACACTGGCACATTATCGTGTGAGGGGGGCAACACCTCAGGCCCCAGGAGTTCTTGGGTCAGTCCTGCTTAAGACCCACATAAAACAAAGCAGAGACTCCAAAATGTTGTTCAGCTGCCAAGTGATTTTTTATTGGTTTGGACTGCATGCAAACTGCATGCTTTGGTCTGGCGGTTAGACACGGCACCATTCTATCTACATCTATTATTTCACCACCTATCAATCAATGAGTCTCCTGAGCTCAGTTTTTCCAGGCTGCAACCTAGAATGTGCATCTCCTTTTGAGCCAGGGAGCTGCAATTATATTACCCCCACCCCAAGTTTCTGCATTTCCAATCAACACATTTTGATAGAGGAAGCGAGACTAGTGGGAACAGGAACATAGGTTGAAATCAAGAGTATTGGACCAACTAGAATAGTGGTATTCAAACTTTTTTAGACTAGGACCCACTTGTTAGAATGGCACTTGTGTTGGGACCCACCGGAAGTGATGTCGTTAATCTGGAAGTGATGTTGTGGCAGGAAGTGACATCATCAAGCAGGAAGTGCTGTCATTGTACATAATAAAATGACACTCCTGAAATGCAAATTGGCATTCTTGGACTGCAGGAATGGTACAACTCTGACAGAAATCAAGATTAGGACAAAATGTATTATGTAAAAGAACTGAACTGAGCTAAAAACAAAATTAAAAAAACAAAATTCAACCTGTTAACACTCACAAGGGCATATAACAGGAGTAAGGTCTGCAGTTTCCAAGATGGCTGTTCCCAGCTTTCCGCGACCCACCTGACATCAGGTTGCGACCCACCAAGTGGGTCCCAACCCACAGTTTGAATACCATTGAACTAGAATGTACTGTACAGGTGAGCCTACGATATCCATGGGATTCAGAATCTGTGGGTCCCTAACACATGGGAGAGGCATAAAGGCACCTTAAGAAGGCATCAAAATGCCATTTTTAGTTTCCCTGTCTTTTCAGAAGCAGTACCGTTTTAGCCATTCTGAGGCCTACAAAGGCTGCTGGGGGACTCTGCGGCCTCAGAAAATCCTCTGGACCTGACTGGAGCTCAGCTCTGGTTAGATTTGGAGAGTGAGAGTGGCCCTGAATCCACACATTTTGATACCTACGGGTTTCTGTATCCACCGTGGTTCCAGGAACGGAACCCTCATGGATACTGAGGGCCATCTGTACTTGATCACGACTCAGAGCCCTCTTAGGGTCTAGCATGGAGTTGCAATACTCTTCATGAAGAACTGAGCTTTTGGACATTGTAATAGTCCTCTGGGTTGCTAACATTATAGAGTCCTATGTGTCAAATTCGGCCAATGACATCAACCCCCATCACCATAGTAGACGATGGGCATCAATACGATCACACAGGTACATGCGTGAATGTGTGCACACACGTGCATGTTGAAGGACTTTGGCGTGTTGACAGCAAGGGATGAAACCTGCATTTGTTTTCCCTATCTATTTCTTCATCCGCTTGGCTAAATGTAAAAACATAAAATTGTGTAGCAGGCTTTTAAAGGGGGCGTTTATGGGCCCACCAAATCACCTTTGCCACTATGAAATAGGCTCTGTGTTTCCCAATGACGGGGCTTTAAAATGCATCTGGATTAAAACAAATAACGCACATACATTTCTTTTATCCCCTGCACACAGAATAGATTGCAGACCTTGTCCCCTGCACACACAAAATTGCTTCTTTGGGTTCTACTGGAAGCTCACATAGAAATGTCATCATACAAACTGCCATGCCAGATCACATATTATTGCAGATATTGCAAAGCGTCAAGACGACTTTCATGCAAAGTTGTAACCAGAACTAAAAAATTTTGCAACTAGCCATTTGGCTAGAAATAAACAACCTTCATCTAAACAAACAGTGAATACCATTGGACCTAATTTAAAGATAAAGAGGCAAACAAAACCATTTAAGACTTGGTCGGGAGACACAGTACAGGTTTAAAATAATGTATCAGTTACTGTCAGACCTGGGATCTGCTGTTTACTTTTTTGCCAACCAGGCACAAGAGCCAAGGGTATATATTTCTTGTATATAAAATTAATGTTCCATTGCTTGTCACAAATAGGTGCAGGAAAGTTCCCAGCAGCTCAATGCCACATATGGACTCCTTTAGGTTGTCTATATCACCCAAGTCCTATGCACACATTATACCAACTAGGAACATTAACAAATGATCAGATTGGAAGAGGAGCCCCCCCAGTAAGCCCTGTCCTACATATCAACATGCTGCCAAATTCTCCCCCTATCACTCAGACAGTGTTTATCTACAATTAAAACAGGGTATCCAAGAATCAACTCTCTCAATGATGAAGAATGCTCATGATTACAATATCTATGTGGAGTTTCACTCTAAACTCAAAAGAACATAAGAACAGTCCACTGGATCAGGCCAAAGGCCTATCTAGTCCAGTTTCCTGTATCTCACAATGGCACACCAGATACCTCAGGGATCACACAAGACAAGACAATGGCTGCATCTTGTTGTCACTTCCCTGCATCTGGCATTCTGAGGTAAATTCTGAGGTAAACAGTGGCCAGTCCAGATTCTCCACAGCATTTCTCTTTGACAGCCACCAGAACCAGACGCCCCCTTCAGATATGTACTCATAGGAACATAGGAACAGCCCCTCTGGATCAGGCCAAGGGCCCATCTAGTCCAACTTCTTGTATCTCCCAGTGGCCCACGAGATGCCTCAGGGAGCACACAAGACAATCAGATACCTGCATCTTGTTGCCACATGTAACAACAAGATGCTATTTGTGGATATGTATATTCTTTTAAATTATCTGCCAGCGGTTTGGAAGCTCTCGAAAGGACAAAGAAGATGGATTCTTTGCACTCTGACAGTGGCAAAAAGACGGATACTTAAATCCTGGAAGGACAAGTATCCTCCTACTTTTTTTACAATGGAAAGATGATCTTGCTTTATCCATATTTGAATCCGTTTCATATAGAAAACAATTTCGTACTGACACATTTATTGATATTTGGAAGCCATTTCTTGATATTTTTGATATTTATGTTTAACTTTTTGTTTTTGTGTGTGTGTGTCTGTTTTGTTTCTTACAGTCAAATAAAGAAATTTAAAAAATAATTAAAAAAAAATATTGTTGCCACACAAGACAACTAGATACCTGCATCTGGCATTCAGAGGTAGCTCACTTCTAAAGCATGGAGGTTGCACTACCCATCACGGCCTGTAGCCATGCTACATGCATTCCATTTCTAACCTGCCCTCTTATTCTCTGACTGTGAAATTTTCCCAGCAGCTATTCCAACTCATGGAAGAACCATCTCAGGATACAAGGTCCAGAAACTAAAACTCTCAACCTCTGGTGCAAACTCCTGTTGGTGTTTCCTGTCGGTGTAGAAGCCAAAAATACATTATCCCAGAAACAACCTCTCAGATTTGATAACTCTAAGTCAGTGCCGCGGCACATTTGTTGTCACGAATGTTCCACAGGTGTGCTGCAGGAGTCTGGGGAAGGCCATTTCTTAGGAAGGCCATTGGGGGATGTGAGCCCCCACCAGCAGCATGGTGTGCCTTGTCAATGGTCCAAAAACTGTTGGTGTGCCTTGACAATTTTAGCACATTTTAGCAGAGGCGGATCTACAGGGAGGGCAAAGCTCTAAGTGTTGCAAGGAGCCTTACCCTGTCATGTAAATCCCTCCTCTCCCTTGCTGCTGTAGCCAGTAAGCAATGCCAAGATGTTGCTTTTCCCTGTGAGGATTGGCTAAAACGGTGCAGGAGAGGAGTGATTTCCACTGCAAGGTAAGGCTTCTTGCAAAACTTAGAGCTCTGCCCTCCCTTAGATCTGCCTTTGCATTTTAGCACACGGTGCTGCCGGCTCTTCTGATGGTCATAGGAAACTCAGGCCAAGTTTCCGCCAATCATCGAAGGAGCCAAGCAGTGCCCTCCCTGCCTGGCTCCTCTGATGATGGGAGGAAACTCAGTACGAGTTTCCTCCAATCATTGGAGGAGCCAGGCGGTACCTAGAGCGTCCAGAAGCCCAGCAGCTTCATAGCACTCCTAGGGGCGCTGTGGCATATGGTGGGCATCATGGCGCTAACCTCCCAAGCCCAGCACCCAGGGCATTTGTCCCCTTTGCCCCCCTCAGGTCTGCCACTGTCTGGTCCTATCCAGTTCTGGCCAGCAGAGGTAGGAAAAATTTGAAGACTGCTTCCAGTTTAGTTTATCCGCTAAGCAGACCAAACAAGTAAAATATTAAAAAATGTTCACAACCATGTCCCTCCAAGGCTACCCCCATGGGGCTGGCTTCAATTTGGCTTGCGCATGTCCAGGCTTGTCTCTGCCACTTGTTTCCCCATTTCAGATCACATACATCCAGACAACATACTAGAAGTTCTGCATGCTGCTCACAGAAACCAAACGGCACATTGATATTCAAGGGTATTTTCTTCAAAATATGACAATCCAATCAAACAGTCTGTGCGGAAAGAAAAAAAGCCTCAAATTTCCCCCCCTCCCCACACTCCCTTGCCATGTTGACTTCAGAAGCTTTAATTATAATCTCCACAGTAATACTTAACCTTGGCTTATGTAGACACAGTCAATAAAACGGTGGCTACAGCCCTGTAATCAGCTCAATATGGTAGATTTGCTCCTGAAATAAATTATTATTTATCAGACGGGGAAAAAAGAAAATACACTTTCCAACGGGAACAATGCTGTAGCATGAAACTCGGCAGCCTTGGCATTCTGTCGCTTTCACAACTGTTTCACGGAGTCGCCCAAAATGACAACTGAAGGTGGTTTGTTTGTTTTTTAATACCCATTGCAATGCAATGCCATCCCCGCCCATTATTCATATCAGTGTCTGGAGGGCCCACAAGACATTGTCAGCCCATTATGCTAAGCAGCAAACAGTTACATTTTTACAAGCCAGCTCAGCAAGGGGCCTCTGGATAGATGGATGCATCTAATTGTTTCCACCATGGCGTGCGCATCAAGGAAGGGATCCTATGCCCAGTTTCGTGGCTGTGCTTTTCAGGGCACAAGCCTATGCATGTCTACTCAGATGTAATTCCTCTTTTGTTCAATGGGGCTTAGAAATTTCTTGGGATAAATTTCTTTATCCAAAGAAAATGTGGATAGGACTGTAGTCCCAGTCATGCAGCAGAAAGAGTCCAAAGCACTTACCATTCATAAGAAAGCCTAACAGGATTACCCTGCAAATTGTACACCTTGAGTGCCTCTATTGATAATCATTACAGATAACACATCATAGTTTCTTACACGTTTTTTGGACCAACCAACCATTCTAAGATACTGCAAACGCACACATTTCACAAAGCAAACATAAAGCCATGAGGACTCAGAGGCTCCAATCCAGGGGAGTATGTTAGGTGTGGCAAGCTAGGGCAGGTGCCCTGGATGCCACAAGGGATGAGTGGCAAGCACAGACTTACCTGGAGGCGAGCAGTAGCAGTGGCACCCCTTGTTGGCAGTGCTCCAGGCATCTCCCGGCTTCTCCACAAGAAGCTGCTGGTGGCTTTGTGCTCCCATTCAGGGCGCAATCCTAACCTGGAGAGACTGGCACAGTTAGGCCAGCAAGGTTTGGCTGGCACAAGGGCCACTGTAAAATGCTTAGTGGTCCACTCTCGGAGTCAGGGAGGATGGCGCATGTCTGTGTGCTGGCAGAGAGGCCAGCACACAGAGAGTGGTCCAAATATACTTTACAGCAGTGCTATTCAAACTGTGGGTCAGGACCTGATGTCAGGTGGGTCATGGAAAGCTGGGATCCTCCATCCTGGAAACTGTAAACCTTACTCTTGTTATATTCCTTTTGAGTGTTAACAGTTTGAATTTTGAAGTTTTTTTTTTTAATTTAGTTTTTAGTTCAGTGCTTTTACATCATATGTGGTCCCCATCTTGCTTTCAGTCAGGGATGTTTCATGGTTGCGCAATTGCTGCATTCCAAGAATGCCAATTTGCATTTCAGGAGTGTCATTTTATTACGTTACCATGACAGCACTTCCTGCTTGATGATGTCACTTTCTGCCACAACATCACTTCCGGTGGGTCCTGACACGAGTGCCATTCCTAAAAGTTGGTCCTGGCCTAAAAAGTTTGAATACCACTGCTTTACGGTATCCCTTGTGCCGCCCAAACTTTGCTGGCCTAACTCCAGCTTAAGATTGTGCTCTCCTTCTTGAGTGCCCACTCCTCCAGGGAGAACCCAGAAGTGACTGCTTTGCTTCATAAGTGATGCAAGGCAATCACATCCAGGTTCTTTCTGGAGGAGAGGGTACTGACAGCTTCATGTCCCCTGCTCCTACTTCTGGGGAGGCTCCCCTTCAAGGGGAGCCTTCCTAGGAGAAGGAATGGAACATGCAAAGCCACCAGCATCTCCTCCTCCAGGGAGAACCTTGAAATGACATTATGGCATCATGTGACATTGTGATGTCACTGCACTGAGCGCTGGGGCAGTACAATATGCCACTGCTGCGATCAAGGCACAGAGGCTCCAATCCAAAACTTGCATATCCAAGGCAGACCAAAGGGGCCACTCCTTCACGCAATGAAAAACGATTCAACTCATCAGGCACTGCATGCTGAATTCTGATGCCCTCAAGAGCAACCACAGAGCCCTCATTCATGGTCAGGACTGTGGCAGGGAAGGGGGAGGATATACGTTTTGCATCCTGTGCCATACTCTCAGTCTTGATGCCCTTCAGCAGCTCTTGCGAGGGATGGCCTCTAGTGTGGCTGTGTCTTGTATCACTCCCATTCCTCACCAGCCCTGCCCCTGTTGAGGAGAAGCAGGTCCAACAGAAGGTGAGCCTTCATAATTGATTGTGTACATGTCCATAGACACACTACTGAACTTGGGAAAGAACTGATGAGTTTCACAAGGAGAGGGAAAAAGTGATATAATTGGTCTGTGGGGCAATGAGGATGGGAGATTGAATCAATCAACATTGCCAGCAGCTTTTCTCGCTATAATCCCCCAGTCAATCCAAGATCACACCATTGAAGTATTAACAGGGACATATCTTTCCACACAGTGAACTGCAAGGAAAAGCAGTTTCCCAGATTTCTAACACCAATGTGCCCTGAAATACTCACAAGGAGGGTGTGAAAGTTACTGAATTATGATTTTTAGAGTGCAATCCTAAACCGGAGTTAGGCCACCATAAAATAAGCCAGCAAAGTTTGGCCAGCACAAGGGCCTCCTTAAAGCGCTTTTGGACCACTCTTGGAGTCAAGGAGAATGGCTCACTTCTGCATGCTGGCCTCTCTGACTCCGAGAGTGGTCCAAACATATTTTATGATGTCCCTTGTGCTGGCCGAACATTGCTGAGCTCAGGCAGGCCTAACTCAGTTTAGGACTGCGCCCTTAAGATATTTGACAGTGCGTTAATTAAAAGTCGACCCTCCGTGCTCAGTGTCAGTCTACCTCTGAACATTAGATGCTGCTAACAGGGATGGCTGAGGAAGCATCTGAGCCAGTGGTTTCCAAACTGTGGGTTGGGACACACCAATGGATCACAAGCCAATTTCAAGTGGGTCACAAAGCGACTAGGGCAGCTATATTGACAATATGGGGATGCTGAAAAGGGTTGTGTTTGTGTTGCTTGTGTCAAGGTTGTAAATAGGTTTTTTTTTCTTTCTGATTCACTTCGCTATTGGAAAATGACTGAGAAACACCCCAATGTACTGCTGTAGTCTCAGGAAAGCACCAGACTCTGGTGTCACTACGATGGCACTCCTGGCCATGACGTCCCTTCCAGTGGGTCCTGGGCAGATTGCAATTCTAAAAAGTGGGTCCAGGTGCTAAAAAGTTTGAGAACCACTGATCTGAGCCATTTCAGCAATGAACCTGAAACGGGAATTTACTGTGAACTGATCCAGCTGATCTTCGGAGGGATGCTTTCCTAGCTGTCCTTGGAGATGCTGAACCTGGACATGCAAAACATGTTTTCTATCACTGAGCCATGGCCCGTGCATAAAGGTGCATGCATATGTGTACAACTATAGTTTGAAAATTATGCTACTGCCGTTCTATCAGGCGTGCACGGAGGCCCAAGTGCACCCCATGGCTGGCGCTGAAACAGCGCCGCCCCCCCAGACATCGCCCTCCCCTGCACATCGCTCAGACACGCCTCCCTTACCCCGGAAATGCTCCATTTCCGAGCGTAAGGGAAGCGTGGGTGGGTGGGTGGGCCGAAAACCACACGGTCTCGCCTGGACCACGCGCAATGGCGCCCCGCCGCTGCCCGGCGCCCCATGGCTCACGCCATCCTGGGCCACAGGTAAGATACGCACCTGAGTTCTATTCCTGACCACAATATGTACATTTATCGAAGAATTCTACGGCAGGCCTGCTTTCTGGTCGGCTTCGGGTATCACAGACCGCCGCAATGCAAGCTGCGCCTTAAGATAAGCTAACTGAAATTTTAGTACACAGCTGTGCGTTGCCTGGCCCCACAACTACCCGACATTATAGAAGTTGGATGCATGCCAGTTTCTAATTGCTTGTCTTTAAACTACCAGCTTTCCTGTAATTATTCTCATCCTGGGATCCTTGGCCATTCTTGTCCTCATTTTGCATGCAGTATGCCTTATAAAGTCTTTGCAAAGCCTGCCAGCTTTCATATATCACTAGTACATTCACCACCAAAATAAAGCATCCTATTATTCTAATCCCAGCAGGCAGACGGTTTCCAAGCCGCCGCTATCCATTTTCCCCTCCCAATTCAGCCAACAGGTATTTCACCCCCGTGTTGACAGTGGAAACTGTATCCCTCTCCCCTCTCCCAACAAGCTCTCAGAATGTTTCCTGGAGATAAATTGGGGACAACGTGCTGTTCAGCTCTCCGTATCTATTCATCTCTTCATTCCACCTCGACTACTTCGGTTTGTTTTTCTGCGTCCAAATTATTCTCATTAGAAGAGAATTCAAACCCCAACGGTTGCTCTTTCTTCCTTGAGAACTGTGGTTTTCAAACCCCGTTTCAGAGAATGACTGAGCTGCCTGGGGAGAGAGAAGGGGAGCCATGAGATTCTTTCTACTCTGCTGGGTGTCCGCAGAAAGTGGAAGAATTGCATTCCACTCTGCCCAACTAGAGAGCAGACTGCAAAAGCCAGAATCTGATCTAGCAAGAGGCAGATATGATTCCGTTTTACTTTATTTTTATATATTTAGTTTCCCTGTGCATTTTTTTTAAAATTAAGAGGAAACATGAGGTACAGGATCTGGCCCATGGACACGAGTGGCCTGTGCTAAAAGTAGGCAGGACCCACATGGGAGATATCATTTCTCTTACAATAATCCCACCAGTAGCATAGCTGGGGCAGGCAAACGGTAAGTACTATAGGTGCAGCAATGCACTGTGTAACTGGTCCCTCCCACTTGCTGTCAGAGCCATTCTGGGCAGAAGATACCCAGGCAAGCAGATGCCCAACAAGCAGGAGATGTCTTTTGGTTCAGAGAGCGCCTGTCCGTTGTTGTCGCTGCCCAGAATGGCTCCAACAGCAAGTGGGAGGGGGCACGTACACAGCACATTGCAGCACCTGCAGTATTTACCATTTTGCCCCCTCTAGCTATGCTACTGCCCTCCACTCCAAGTTCAGATGCAAAGATGCACTCAGATGCAAAGAAGTGGAAAATCTAGTACACCTGCAACCATTTACTCCAAACCAGGGAGGGGACGCTAATTACAAGATCAGAAACATCCAAGGAACAGAATCAGTGATGTATATTTCCCAGCAACTAAAGGTATCTAGATCCAACAAGGGGTCTCTCACTGGAATGAAGGGCTTCATTCTAGAACCATGGTCTCCAACCTGGAGACCACAGCTGCCAGCAAAGGCTCCCCTGGCACAAACGGCGCTTACCATTCTGCCTGGGAGCCGCTGCAAAGCCCCTCCATGAGCACCCAATCATCGCACTGGCCAATCGCGTATGCCCGGAAATCTGGGTGCAAAGCATGCTGGGCCATCGGAACCCAGGAGAAGCTGGCTGGCATGAGTATCAAGGTCTCACAGAGGGGATTTGCAGCAGGTCTTGGGTGCAACAGTAAGCACCCTTCACCTGGGAGAAGGCTAGGACAGGCACAGGATTTGGCCCATGGGCTGGAGTGCCCTGTCCTAGACGTATGCAGGACCCGCATGGGAAATGTCATTTCCCTTACAGTATACAATGTGTTTGACTTTTCTCTTGAACATTATTAGATGCTCCTCTTCGAGAGGAATCCTGACATTCACTTTGAATGTCACTGTGTGGCAAATGTCACTCAACCTTAGGGAAGAGCAGGAACATCTTGAGAAATGTCATAGGTCTTTGAGAAACTGTGAGAAAATTTCTTAGGTGTTTCTTCCTAGACAGTACACCTTGACATTTGTTTTGAATTTTAGTTGGCTGTGCGGATAAGGCTATCTCCTTGGAGCATGAGTTGAACTGAGATCATGACAATTATCCAGTTGCCTCTTGTTTCACACATAGAGGAGGCAAGGCAAGAAAACTGGTATTGGTATATTCAATTCAGTTCACTCCTTTTACACTTATTTTAGACTTGTGCAAATTCAATTATATTTGCTTGCCCCCTCCCAAGATAGCGAAAGAGCAACAGTTTATATTAGCTATTTTCAACACTGGTGTGCTGCGTATGGTCCTGCAGGTGCACTACAAGGGTTTGGGGGAGGATCATTGACCCCTGCTAACTGGGCAAGAGGCACTTTTTCAAGTGGTGTCCTCTTATATTTAGCAGGGGGAGAGCAATTGTCCCTCTTCACCCCAGCACAGTGTCTTTGTCGTGGCTGTTGCTGGTGGTGTTCTCCATTCCTTTAGATTGTGAGCCCTTTTGGGACAGGGAGCCATTTGGCTTTAATGTTATTATTTGCCTGTAAACCGCTTTGTGAACTTTATGTTGAAAAGTGGTATATAAATACTAGTGATTGATTGATTGATTGATTGATTGATCAGTATGGCCATTAGGGGATGTGAGCTCCCCACAAGCAGCATGATGTGCCTTGTCAATCGTGCCATGAAATGGCAAAGGTTGAAAACCATCAGTTTAAATCAGGGGTCAGGGAACTTTTTTACCTTTTACCCCAAAATATATTTAGATAAGCCAACGTTACCCCACCACCACCACCAGAACAAAAGAAAAAAAAATTACATATTGGAACTCATTGCTTTTTATTTGATTAATTAATGAGCTTAATTAATGTTATGTAAATATGAAGTTGTAAAGGGTTTGGGAGTGTTAGGAAAGTTCTTTAAATATTTTTTACTCTTATTGTAAATATCTAACCTGCTTAGTTAGATTTGATTTTGTCAACGGAGGGGGCGGGAAGATGCGTGCCCCGGCAGGGCAATGGAGGCGGGGGTGGGGGAAAGACGCATGCCTTCCCTCACCTCTGATGCCCGGCCGTCCCTGGCTTGCCTCTTCACTGCCGCTCTGCTCCGCTGCTGCTCAGGTCCAACGCGCTGCCGCTCTCCTCGCTGTGTCCACGTGCTCTAAACTGCCGTGGTGTGAAAATCAGAGCAGGCGCAGAGCAGTCTGGGGCACGTTTTGCCGGCCAGTGAAAGTGGGCAGAACAAAACAAAACGGAGCCAGCCAGCGATAGAACCGGAACGGGGGTAATGGACGGTTGCGCTGCCAAGACACAGCTGGGAATGCATATAGATTCATATGCATGCCCGGCTGTGTGTCGGCAGCGTGACCGTCCATTACCCCCAGGAATTCCATTTTTACCCCATTTGGGGTAATTTACCCCTGTTCCCAGACCACTGGTTTAAATAGTACTGTATAGACAATATGCTGTTTATGCTGCATAGCAGGTCTGAACAAGGACAATGACGCTGCAGTTCAAGTCATTGTATCTCTCTTGTACTTTCATTTCTTAAAGAGACAGTATGTATTTGCCAGCTTGAAGGAAGTTTCGACTCTATGTGATTTTGGCTTTACAGGATGCCCAAAAAACCTAACCCTCGCATAAGACAAGGCTCAATTGTACCCTGAAGCTTAAAGCCTGGGAAGAGGAAAGTAATCACAGTCCTACAGTTGCCATACTAATGGCTTTTCAGCATGGGGGGGGGAGAAACTTCTCTCCTATGATTTTGTCCTATTTAAGAGATCCACTGAGGCAGCAGCTTTAGGCAGCTAGCAGACAGATGTATAGTATCGTCCTTGTCCTGTGGCCTATACAACTACTGCCCCTTTCTCTTCTCCTTCAAACAAGAGGATGAAATGGGGTGCAATGAAGTGGCCTATTCATGGTTGCTCTCCAGAACACGTTAGTCCATGCTCTTGTTGTCTACCCTAGACACAAAGCACTGATAATGTGATCATGAAGATACTCTTGGTAGAGCTGAAACAGGCGGTGATATTCAAACTTTTTAGACCAGGACTCACTTTTTAGAATGGCACTTGGGTCGGGTCCCACGGGAAGTGATAACCTGGAAGTGATGATGTAACAGGAAGTAATATCACCAAGCAGGAAGTGCAGCCATTGTGACATAATGAAATGACACTCCTGAAATGCAAATTGGCATTCCTGGACTGCAGCAATTGCACAATCATGAAACATCCCTGACAGAAAGCAAGATTAGGAAAAAATGTTATGTAAAAGCAGTGAACTGAAAACAATTTAAAAAAATACCCCTCACTTGAAAATTCAAACTGTTAACACTAAAAAAAAAAAAAAGAATATAGCAAGAGTATGGCCTGCAGCTTGCAAGATGGCTGCTCCCAGTTTTCTGCAACCCACCTGACATCAGGTCATGACCCACCAAGTGGGTCCCAACCCACAGTTTGAATAACACTGCTATAAGGAGAAGCTGTGAAAGAGGCAGTTGTAACTACGCTTTGCCGTGTGTTTTGTGGATAAATACCCAAGGATGCTGCACTCCGATGGGTCTAATTCAATTGTCTGAAAGTACCCTTCTGTGGTTCACATAATTCACTTAAGCATATGCAGCTCTCAAAGAACTTGGGAGAGGTTTTTTTTTTCCTTTCTTAAAAGTTTCCCAGTTTGAAAAGAAACACAAAGCAATCCCTTTAGGAAATGTTAAAATGGAATTAAACATCATTATAGAGACTTTGACACTTTGCCCTCCAATGATCCAAATTACAGAAAGACGGCTGTGTACATAATGATGTAATTACATGCTGTCATGAACAGTTTAATTACTATATGCCTGAACAAGCTGGTTTTTAGAAAGGATTCCGAGGGCACTGCCTGGATTTTCTTACTTCCACACCTGACTTCTCTTCAAGCATATGGAGTCCGTGCTCCAAGCTGGTGCTGCCAAGGTAGAGAGCTTTGTTCCATTGGGGAAGAGCCATAGTGCAGACATTCACAAATCCAGACGAACGTTTACAGAATCCTTCTTGGGAAGCTGCTTTCAGTAACACTGTTGTAAATCAGCACTCTATTCAAACTAATTGACCTCGGGCGAGCAGGGAGAGGCCAAATCTGCACAAGATTCAAAATCACAGACCAGGATCCAGGGAGTGACTGCAGGCTAGAAATGTTACAAAGTTTCTACAATCAATCTCTGGCTCAAAAAGGCCAATCGCACAGTTGACACAGAGGAAGTATACAATCTCCTATCTTGTCCCATTTTTGTCTGAGAGAGATCTAAACACACTTGTAACTGGTACCCAAATTTCAAAGGGAATTCATAAGAACATTAAGAAGAGCCCTGCTGGTTCAGGCCAAAGGCCCATCTAGTCCAGCTTCCTGTATCTCACAGAGGCCCACCAGGTGCCCCAGGGAGGCAAGAGACAACAAGATGCTTGCATCCTGTTGCCACTCCCTTGCACCCAGTACTGTGAAGTAGCCTACTACTAATGTAAGGAGGTTACAACCCATCATTGCCTATAGCATCTTTTTCTGGAAGAAAAGATGGACTTTTCTTCCAGAAATCCATCCAATCCCCTCTTAAAGGCATCTAGACCAGATGCCATCACCACCTCCTGTGGCAAAGAGTTCCACAGATTAACTACCCACCAAACTATTAATTCCTCTGCCATTATTTTAGTCAGTGTTGTGGGCTTCAATATTGATGTAAGGGGTGACCAGGTCCAGGTCTCTCTCTCTCTCTCCTCCCCAGCCCTCCCTCCATCTTGGGGACCCCTAAGAGCTTTGTGCCTGGCGGATCTCCCACCGGGACCCATCACCCTTCCCCTCACAACCATTTCAAGAACTTGACAAAATGGACGTCAGAAAATTGGGCAAAAGGAAGAAAGCCAAAGGAAGAAGGAAGACGTCTCAACCTCCATCTAAACGTGCCTGTGCCAGAAAACTCCATCAGCAATGCGCATGTACTGTATATAGTGTCTGTATAGTTATCTTAATCAAGATGTTCCCACATATCCCCCTTAGCCCTTATGTCATGCATCCTTCCCAGTATCACCCATTGAAACCTCTTTTAACTGTAGGGTGTTTCCAAATCTTTTATCTACCTCTCACCAGTTGTCTTAGTCTTATCCCAGTGATTAACCTATTTATCACCATGGTGCCAGACCCACATTCCATTGATTATCATAAATCTCCCCTTGCTCGACCTGGGGGTGGGGGGAGAGCAGCGAGTAACCAACTAACAGCCATAATGTCCCAACCAACCAACCAGGGTCCCCAAAATCCCAGGTCACCCAAGAATCCAGCCTGCAATAATCAAGTGTATGTTATTGGTTGTTTGTATCCCCATTTACATGCTAGACTGTATAAATGTCTGTGTGTCATTACATAGGTCCATGTCATTTTTTTCTGCATGGTGTGCTGCTTGCATCCTGTGTCATTTTATTGCAATAAAATTATTTTTCTTTGGAAACATCAAAGTCCAGCTGGCATCCTTTTCGTTGATTTCCAACTTTTGGGAAGGTTTGGCTTAGGGAAGATTTCTTTCACCGGAGAAAAACGCACGCCGGGAAAACAGAACCTCACTCAATCTGGCAGGCTTCTGTCTCTTTCCTTAAAGGGACAGAAGCTTCAGGGGAATCTCTCTCTTTGCAGGGTGATTTCCACACAACAATATTTTGCCCCACAATGCCATATCAAATTACTTGTTTTTTAAAAAAATGTTTTTTGTTGTATGTTCCTAATGATGTTGTTCAGTTGCTAAGTCATGTCCGACTCTTCGCGACCCCCTGGACCACAGCACACCAGGCCTCCCTGTCCTCCACTAGCTTCCGGAGTTCGGCCAATTTCATGTTCATTGCCTCGGTGACACTCATCCTCTGCCATCTCATCCTCATGCCCCTCCTCCTTTTGCCTTCAATCTTTCGCAGCATGAGGGTCTTTTCTAAAGAGTCCTCTCTTCTCCACTCTCAACTAAGACCTTCTTACCACTGAAGGTCTATCAGCTGCACAAGAGGTTAGGGGTTCATCATCCAAGAAAAACGTTCTTCTAGAGCAGCAGTTTCCAAACCCTGGTCCGAGGGCCAAATCCGGATTTTAGCACCCTTGCATGTGGCAA
The DNA here is from genome assembly GCA_029204185.1 of Lerista edwardsae. Taxonomy (NCBI): domain Eukaryota; kingdom Metazoa; phylum Chordata; class Lepidosauria; order Squamata; family Scincidae; genus Lerista; species Lerista edwardsae. The sequence goes on from JAJKFI010000004.1 coordinate 5,621,156, forward strand.
GGAAGCTTGATTGTTCTGGCCCACAGCAACCTGCTGATGGGGGATGAATACAGTACAATCTCGGTATCCACTGGGAATAGCCTAGAACCCCCATGGATAGCAGGGTCACCATTTAAATGCCCTTAAAAAAGGGGGGGGAAGTGCCAAAATCCCATTTCTTACCTTTGCATGGTCACAGTGCAGTTCTCCAACCTCTCGAGGCTAAAAATAGCTCAAAATATGCATTTCTGGGTCTCCCATCATGGGTATATACCACATTCGGCCACTAGAGGTGCCGAATGGAATGGAATTTTTCCATTACACTGCATTACATTCAGCAACTTTTAGTGGCTGAATGCAGTATATACCCACACAACTCCCTTATTCAATCAAACTCTTCAGCACATCAGTCATCCGTGTATTTATTATTTATGTTCCAGCCCTTGACACCATGTCAGATATACGATGCACCTCTCGTGACGAAAAGTTTAGAGACCTCAATTCTAGAGGATCATCTTCTTCCTCTGAATTGTGTTCTTCTACAAAACTCGCTATCCATTATAGTAGTATAAGTTCTCTTGACGGCCAAGACCTCCAGGGTAGCATTTTCGAAACAAGGAGCATTTTTCATGGAGAAGGCCAGGTAGATGGGTGGAACTGAGGAAACGTAATGTGTGGATGATACAGTGATGTTTGGGAGGAGAGGTTTGGATTGGTAGGCACTGTGGAATGTTTTGGAACAAGTTAAGTCTGTACAAATGGGGGCTTTTTTCCTAGTGTGCTTGCAGGGCCCAAGAAGGGAGGAGGGAAAGACGCTCCTTCTTTTCTTTTGCTGCCAGTGGACCACAACTGTTGCCTCTCCCCAGCTTCTGTTGGCTTCCCCACAGGAGTTTGAAAACTGTTCGGGGCAGTAGGCGTGGTCTGGAGGTTGAGATGTTGTCCTGCCTCAAGATGCTAAGCAGGATCAGCCTTGGATCAGCCTTGGATGGGAGACCAGAAGTCACTGATAAGTCACTGAGCTCACAGTGGAACGTGAGGTGTGTGGAATGTGGAGGAGGTCAGCTGACAAGAGACAGATAAAATCTTCAGCTGACAAGAGACAGATAAAATCTTGAGAACCGGCTAACGTGTGATCTGTGGCTGCCGGGTAAGGCTCGGAAGGTACAAGAGTGCAGCCAGGATGAGGACCACATGCTGAAAAGGAAACATCTGGAGAAATGGAGTGTTCCGTAAATTGTACATAGAACAATAGTTGTAAGAACTCCATTTGAAAAAAATGGGGTTTATGAACAGCCTGCTAATATAAAGCACCTTGTGTCTTGAGAAATCTTGAAAAAGGCAGTATAAAAATACCTTAAATAAATAAAGAATAAATATTCCACAACCTTTTTGATGTTAAGCGCCAGCAGTCTGGTTCCATTTGGGTTCAAGTGGTTCCTGTCCCATCTGCACTAAGAAATGTTGTCTTCCCAAGAGAGGTTGCAATGTCAACAGGGGTATCAAATGCTCCCATGGCTGGGCTTAACCAGCCCTTGTCAGTCATTGGGACAACAGGTAGTTAATCTTGCTGCTTAAGCCAAAGCAAAATTCTGCAGCAATCCTATGATAATTGAGAAACAATCTGCCACACCATCCCTTTTCTCAAAACAGCCATTTGGTTGTGTGAACTTATTATGCAAGGGTTGGCTAGATTTTCTTCCTGTTTTCCCCCTGCTCAGGTTTCAGCTGCTGTCTCCCCGAGGATTTCAACATTTGCCATCCTCCCTGATCTTTCACTGTACTTTACCAATTAAATTAATGGCAGTGGCAACAGCAAAAAATCCTTTTAAACCCCTCTGGGCTTGTTCCTTTGATTAGACTAGATCAGTGAAGCTACAGCTATTTGCAGGCAGATTAGATAGGCTAGCTTTTTATTGCCATTTGCACTAGAGATTGAAAGGTCAGGTTTGTTGACACCAGCCCAAAGCCCATCTGTGAAAGTTTGCTTTAAAAAGTTAGTCTGTATGAATATTTTTTTTAATATTTGAAGAACCCCATATGGATCTGAGAATAGGTAATGAACCTGACATCAGCCATGCAAATTGCTGAACGTTTTTGTGGTTTTTTTCATGATACAGGAGAGAGACAATTTCAAGTTAGAAAGCTAGAATCTGAAGCCCTGGAGAAGTACACTTTACCTGGAGAAGTACATTTGCTCATCTAAGGTGAGAAAATCACAATAAAATTAGATAAATACAATCTAATTTTAAAATCCACTTTCAATAAAATAAAATTAGATCATTCGGCTTCTAAAGGGGAATCTTCTCAGGTGAAGATCTTCTCAGGTCAAATGGTAATTATTTGTACCAATGAAATGTACCACATTTTTTTCTGTCAATGGAATAGTTGCTATGCTAAACATGCTTTCCAGGGGATATGATTTGCTTCTACATGAACATTTTTGAACCATGCCAAAGGCTCTTTGAGCAAATGAGATTTTGGGTTGCCACATCTGGACTATTGTGTACAGTTCTGGCCACCACATCTCAAAAAGAACATAGTGGAGCTGGAAAAGGTGCAGAAGAGAGCGACAAAAATGATTACAGGGCTGGGGCACCTCCCTTATGAAGAAAGACTGCAGCATTTGGGGCTCTTCAGTCTAGAAAAAAGGCATCTGGGGGGGCATGATTGAGACATACAAAATTATGCATGGGAGGGATAGAGTCAAAAGGGATGCCTCTTTCTCACAGCACCAGAACCAGGGGATAGCCACTAAAATTTATTTATTTTATTTATTTTAAAGATTTTTACCCCGCCTTTCTGCCTAAAAAGGCATTCAAGGCGGCAATACAAAAAACAATTAAAAAACAGAATAAAAACATCATAATTTAAAAACAGTGATTAAAAACAATATACAAATACAATATACAAATACAACTGTTATCCCCTGGATCGAGTGCAAAAAATAAAAAATACAAGAAATACAAGACCAGCCAGCCTGTCAGCAACTAAAAGCCTGTTTAAACAAGAAGGTCTTCAGTCCCCGCCGAAATACCGCCAACGAGGGAGCAGTTCTTAGCTCTAAGGGGAGGGTATTCCAAAGTTGGGGTGCCACCGCCGAGAAGGCTCTCCTGCTGGCCGCCACCCCTCTCACTTCTCCTGGTGGCGGCACAGTCAAAAGAGCCCCCCCAGATGACCTCAGAGTACGGGTCGGATTATATGGAAGGAGGCGGTCCCTCAAATACCCTGGACCCGAGCCGTAAAGGGCTTTAAAGGTCAACACCAGCACTTTGAAATTGGGCCCGGAACAGAACCGGCAGCCAGTGTAGTCGCCGAAGCAACGGCTCGACAGAGTCAAACCGCTGTGCCCCAGCAACCACCCGAGCAGCCGCGTTCTGTACTAGTTGTAATTTCCGGACTGTCTTCAAAGGCAGCCCCACGTAGAGCGCATTGCAATAGTCTAATCTAGATGTCACTAGGGCATGGGTCACTGTGGCCAGGTCCGCACAGTGAGAACTGATAAAAAATTGAGTGAGAACTGATAAAAAGAAATACTTTTTTTTTACCTAAAGGGTAATCAATCTATGGAACTCTTTACCACAGGAGGTAGTGATGGCATCTGGCCTAGGTGCCTTTAAAAGGCAGTTGGACAGATTTCTGGAGGAAAAGTCCATCGTGGGCTGAACGCTTGGCAGTCTCATCAGGCCATGATGAGTTGTGCAGCCTCCTTACGTTAGTAGTAGGCTACTTCAGACTGCCAGGTGCAAGGGGGTAGCAACAGGATGCAGGCATCTTGTTGCCTTGTGTGCTCCCTGAGGTACCTGGCAGGCCACTGTGAGATACAGGACGTTGGACTAGATGGGCCTATGGCCTGGTCCAGCAAGACTTCTCTTGTATTCTTACGTTCTTATAAGAAGATTTAGTCGAGAGGGTTAATGCCTCCGTTTGCCTGAAGATAAGAGCTGAAGATCTGAAGGTCGCCAGTTCGGGACAGCCGGAAGTCTCTGTGAGCGGCAGACCTCGTTAATTGCGACTGATTAACAGCTGAGCTTCGGCTGCCTTGTGTGAGGGGGAGTTGTGCCGAAGTTCAGCCACTTCTCTGGTGGGAGCAGGGAAGCCATTTATCAGCCAGCAAGAAGACAAACGGGTGGCCAGAAAGAAGGACTAAATCCAGAAAGATCCATCTGTATGTGTGTAGTTCTTGAAAGATGGAACATTTCTGTAAAAATTGTAAAAACCTTCGGGTTTCTGAATAAAGTCTGCCCATGTAAACCGCCTTGAGTTATAGTCACTAGAGAAATCTGGTGACCTAAGAAAGGCGGTATATAAATCCAAGTATTATTATTATTATTATTATTATTATTATTATTATTATTATTATTATTATTATTATCCAGGTTCAAATTACTGCTAAGCCAGGAGGCTTCCAGGAGGACCTTAGGGCACTCACTTTCGCTCAGCTTAGCCAACTGAATAGGATTGTTATGAGGACAAAAGGCGAGAAGGAACCATGTCCCCCACCCTGAGTGCCATGGAAAGAAGGTGGAATAAAAATACGAAAAATACAAAATAAAATAAAGTTGGGCTGTAGTATATATGGACAACCAGCAAAGCGCCGATCCCAAAGCACACGCCACCCAATATGTGCTGAAATGTACAGGCTTCCTCAATATTTAAATGTTTTCCGTTCTTTAATTTGCTCTTCTGTTTTGATTCCAAACCTGCAATCACCGAAGTGCATTTCTTAATGGATACAAGCTGAAAAAAAGAAAACACTCAACATTTCAACAACAGATGGCTTAATATCACCTAAATGTTTTGCTGTGGTTTTTTTCCCTTATTTCATGAGGGAGGGGTCATACTCAAGATAATTAGCCAGTTTAAATGTATTTTGAAAGTTATACAAAATTTGTAAGAAAGAGAGTCAGCATTGCCATTTACCAAAAAAGTCTAATTTATATTAAAGGTAAAGTTTGCCTTCAGAGAATCAAAGAAAACAGCAGGCGTGACCTTTTGAAAAGGTAAGAAAAGGCTATCAACACACTGGCATGCTTTTAGGCTTGTTGGGAGCAGACGGATGAATAATTCTTGGGGTGCTCTGGGACAGTGCTTGTTCCACATCCTCCCCCTACCCCAACAGAAATGATCTGCACTTTAATGGACCCCAATATAAGCTCTATACTGTATGATGTTACAAAATGTGGTTGTATTTGCTGCAAAATTGCCCTTGTCTGCAAGGAACTCGGGTGTCTCATCTTCCCTTGAAAACTCTGAAATGTTTCACTTTGGAAAGCACTCTGAAATTTGCTTTAAGTTTCTCTTTTTGTGAAAGTTGGGTGCTAGCCCTGTTGCTGAGTTGCTGTTCTGAAGACAGTGAAGCGAGAGGTGAGCCTGCAGAATTTCACGTGAAAAAGAGAAAGGAATCTGTCCTACGTACTGTAAGCGTTCAGTTTCCGGTTGACCTTCAAATCCCATGTTCACCCTCTCCAAAGGAAGTGCCAGGTCGAGGGGAAAGACACGTTTGCCTTCCTGTTTTGGATGCATGCCTAGCAGGAAGTAGAACTGGCAGCGCAATCCTAACCTGCACAGAAGCAGGCAAGCTGGCAGGCCTGTGCTGCATCCTATGCAGGGTAGGAGGCAGCTGGAGTTCATCCCGGGGCAAGGGGATGTTTGTGTGAAATAATCCTCTGTACTTTGAATTACCTGATTTAGCACGCAATCCTCACCTGGAGTTAGGCTGGCACAGTTAGGCCAGCAAAGTTTGGCTGGCACAAGGGCCACCATAATGTGCGTTTGGACCACTTTTGGAGTCGGGGAGGATGGCGCACGTCTGTGTGCCAGCCTCTCTGACTCCGAGGGTGGTCCAAACATACTTTACAATGTGCCTTGTGCCAGCCAAATTTTGCTGGTCTGACTGTGCCAGCCTAACTCCAGGTTAGGATTGTGCTCTCACAGAGTGTTATCAATCAATCAATCAATCAATCAAAAAGTATTTATATAATGCTTTTCAACATGAAGTTCCCAAAGCGGTTTACAGGCAAATAATAATAAAATTAAATGGCTCCCTGTTCCAAAAGGGCTCACAATCTAAAAAATGCAGAACACCACCAGCAACAGCCACTATAAAAGACACTGAGCTGGGGTGAAGAGAGACAATTATTTTCCCCCTGCTAAATATAAGAGGAGCACCACTTGGGAAAGTGCCTCTTGCCCAGTTATTTACCTACATGGTGCAGAGAAAAAAACTCCTTTTCTCCCAACCCACACACCAATATGATCTGATAAGATTCAGACAGTGTTATATGCAACCAACCTTCTTTTGCCCATCATGGTTTTCTTTTTCCACCTACCCATTGCAGGTGCCATTTTAATATCGGAGCTCACTGTGAGTGCCATGCAGATGGGCATAGTTCTCCTCTAGTGACTTCACTCTCATGGAGTCCTTTTTACTACACACACACACACACACACACACACACACACACACACACACACACAACCCCCTCATAAAATTGCACTTTTTTCAAGGGGGTGAAGCACTTCGAATGCACAAGATTAATGGATCATTAAAACCCTCAAGGATATTCATGTTCAAATGAACAGCAATAGGTTTGTAATCTCAAACAACACCAATTAACATGCCTTAGAAGTCGCAAGACACAGAGCCTTTGAACATGTTTTATTCACTGGCATTAAATTAAAAAAATCATCTAGCAAATGCATCTTTTTTATACTGCAGTGTTGTAGAGAATAATCTTTTCATTAAAAAAAAAAAAAACCTCTGTTCTTTTCCATAGATTAACAGTGATTGGTAGTAATGAGATACATGTACTCTTAAGAACAGACAAACCTACTGGCTGAGGTTTAAAACAGAGCTGTTTGACAGATAAAGATAGTTTATTCATTTCCCCAGAAGGATCAAACAAGGAGGAACACAGTCAAAAAAGTTTACATTAAAAAAACAAAACATTCTAATCAGGAGGTTCTGTAGAAAGCAAGCTCAGACTTTTCCTGAAACAATGAGTACATTTTAGGGTGGTTTTAAAATGCATGTCCCGGTGCTAAAACTTTTGGGAAACATTGTGGGTCTCAACCCACCATTGGGAAGCAAAATTGGACCATTCCCCCTTAAAGGGAGTGGCCCAGGTTTGGGTGTCCTGATGGCGCCACAATGATCATGGCGCCGTGGACACCCTTGCACATTTTTACACACCTGGTGGGTTGGCGGGGGGGACTGTCAGAAGGGTTGTTTAGCTGGCACAGATCCGAGGAGCACATAGGGGAGGCTCCAGCCTGTCCTACACTGTGTCAGGATATGGTGCAGGCCGGCTGGCCTCGCCATTCTGGCACAATATAGGATTAAGCCCTGAGATTGAAAAGTTAAAATGCTATCTGGATATGTTCTCTCCCCAGAACAGGCTCCAGCAATGGCCATTCAGTCTGGCTCCATTACACCAAGAGGCAGGATAATGAAGCTCACCTCTGTTGTCTTGGCTGGGACTAGCTGCCACTTGACTCCTCCCATAATCATATCCAGCGGTGGGATCTGGGAATAAGGAAGCGGAATGCTGGGCGGGACTTAGGCGTGATTGGCAGCCCGTCCGTTCCGTTTCGTGGCTGCCCTGGCCTCAGGGGGGCTGCCCCTGGTTGGTGCACCCCACCGCTGCTCGCCCAGGCACCCGGCGCGCCCCCACCTGTCCCCCCTGGCAAGTAGCCCCCCCCTGAGGCCAGGGCAGCCGCGGAACGGAACGGATGGGCAGCCAATCACGAGTAAGTCCCGCCCAGCATTCCGCTTCCTTATTCCCAGATCCCATCACTGATCATATCCTACCTATCTTGTAGATGCAAGTCCAAGTCATTTTGCCACAGAAGGGCCATGATACATCAATTTTCTTATTTTTCTTCTCCTTCAGCCACCTCCCCTCCTTTTGTAGTATATATATTAAACTGCAAGTGATTCTTTCAAAATTTGAACCATCTGCTTGAACATATTGGCTGAAAGGTGGCATATAAATCCTATATGTGTTGCTTTGGAAATAAGTTACACCGTACGCAGTGGCACTTACTCCCACCTATGTATGCATAGGATTGTAGCCTAAATGGAGCAGATAAAACAGATGCCTGTTAGCATTCACATACACAGACATAAATGCAAACACGGATCTGAAAAATTCACAGCTAGCCTTACAGAAGCAGAACAGTTCCATTTGGGTGAGAAGTGTCCTTCAGAACCTGCTTTTCTGGCTTCTCCTAGTAGCTATTCACTACTGTTCTGAACAAGTTATGATCAAAGAGCAGCTCAGTATCATGCTGGGCTCCTGCATATATTTCGCAGCCTTTGGCACAGCCTCCCCCTGTAAGGAATCTGCTCACACCTTAAAGCCGAAATGGCTGCGAGCCTATGTCTACCAGCATGGTTAACAAAATGTATAATTCTCATCACTAGACCGTTACTATATAATGTGATCAAATGGACGATTTCAGATGTGCATTTGCAACACTGAACCGTCTAATTTTTTCCCCCATGCCTTGTGCTCCATTAACACAAATACCCACACTGTTCTCAAGTGGGCACTTCCAGTTGTAGCTGGTAGCCTGCTATTGGACGGCCAAACTTTGCTGGCCTAACTCCTAACTCCAGGTTAGGATTGCACCCTTGTTTAAGATTGAAGGGGAAGATGACATTCTCCCAAAGTTCTCTGAGACCTAACAGCTCTGAGTGTTACAGACCTAAGAGTTCTTTTCCAGGTCAGCCTCTAAAAAAGCCCCTTCCTACCCTACCAAATCCCTTTCATTCACCCAACCTTACAATTCCAGGGTACCCCATCCCTACAGATCTATATGCACCTGATGTTCCTCCTTCTACTGGCATTTCCCAAGTGAATACACTCAAAAGTAGGCAGAAAACTGTGATGGGAGCCTCCATCCACTGGTCTTGGAAAATCTCATAGCTGAGATTTTCATAGAATGAATCCAGGTTCACAAATCTCAGCATATGAATAAAGGTTTCCCCATGACCAATAGTCTAGTTGTGACTGACTGTAGGGGGCGGTGCTCATCTCTGTTTCTAAGCTGAAGAACCGGCGTTTGTCCAAGGACAAGCTTCCGTGGCCATGTGGCCGACATGACTATATGCTAAAGTGCACGGAACACTGTTTCCTTCCCGCCGAAGTGGTACCTATTTATCTACTCACATTTTTACGTGCTTTTGAACTGCTAGGTTGGCAGGAGCTGGGACAAGTAACGGGAGCTCACTCCATCGCATGGTCTTGAACTGCCAACCTTCTGGACAGCAAGCTCAGCAGCAGCAGTTTAACCTGCAGCACCATTATCCAGCATATGAATATTGGATAATAAAAACAGGCCATTTATTTTTCTCATGTTGGTGTTCCATTTATTTTCCTAGTTTAAGCCCCTATTTGTTTGATCAATTATCTGTTAAGATTGTATGCACTTCAGACTTCAATTTTGGTGCCTTTCATTTTTATTTTTTTTGCAGCAAATGCTTCCTTTCCTTTAAAACAGTGTGACATTGGCCTCTGAAATTTCCCCACAGAGTTGAAGCATGGTGTAGTTTGATCAAAGAATGAAGCGAAGGACTTCTCTTGTAGCATGGCATTTGGGAGAGGTTTTTTTCTCCTCTTTTGTCAAAATATATTTAAAGTATTTTAAAAGGTATCAGAGTTCCTCCTGAAATCTGCAACTTGGTGGGCAACATATTGTTCCTACAGTGCTCCATACATTGTGTCCATTCAGGCCACTGTGGGAAGAGTGGCTACCCCCAAAAAACACTAGAAGGTCACTAGAAGATAGTCACTCTGACATTTCTTTTTCACTTAAAAATTATTTTTTTTCAAAAAGCCTTTCCGCCTCATCCATCCATCCATCCATCCATCCATCCATCCATCCATCCATCCAT
>JAJKFI010000004.1:5631042-5641307 GCA_029204185.1 Lerista edwardsae
CATCCATCCATCCATCCATCCATCCATCCATCCATCCATCCATCCATCCATCAACAGTATTTATATACCGCTTTTTAACTCCCTGTCCCAAAAGGCTCACAATCTAAAAAGAATGCAGAACTCCACCAGCATCAGCCACTAGAAAAGACACTGTGCTGGTGTGAAGAGGGACAATTGCTCTCCCCCTGCTAAATATAAGGGGAAAACCACTTGGAAAAGTGTGCCTTGCCCAGTTAGCAGGGTTCCTCAGCACCCTAAAAGAACCTTCCACTAAAAAAATGAATGGGGCCCACACAAACCACATGCCATTTCACCAGTGGCGTGCCTACAGGAGGGCAGAGCTCTAAGTTTTGCAAGGAGCCTTGTCCTCCCATGTAAATCGCTCCTCCCTCTTGCCACTGTAGCCAGTAAGCAACACCAAGAAGTTGTTTTTCCCCCTGAGGATTGGCTAAAGTGGCACGGGAAGGGAGCGATTTCCATGGCAAGGTAAGGCTCCTTGCAAAACTTAGAGTTCTGCCCCCGTGTAGGGATGCTACGCATTTTACTCATCTTTACCCCACTGAAGTCATTTCATGGTGAATGAATATTGAATTGAATGAAGCTGATTCAGTTCAATGTTCCATTCATTCGGCACACACCCTGCTAGAGACTGATTTATCCAAGAAACCACAACAAAGCTGTGGATATTTACCCTTTGTCAATCCTGTCAAAGTCGTATTCTATTCTGTAGAAAGACGTCCTGAATTTATTTTGTGCTTTTATTTGGGGGTTTTTCTTCCCTTTAAAATAGCGCAACTTTGGCCTCCGAAATTTCCCTGCAGAGTTGTAGTGTGATCAAAGAACGAAGCAAAAGGCTTGTTTACAGATATCCTGCAATGGTAACATTAACTCACTTCAATTTCGGGGTTATTTACACAATCCAGAGGTTAATCATTCAGATAGCGGGATGTAAGGAAAAGAGTCCCTGGGTAACTACATATCTCTTGAGTCTCCTTCATTTAATCTTCAGGTAAGTCACTACAATAGAAAATAAACAACTAATAACGCAGTAAACAATGGCCTTCATCTTGGATGGTCAAAAAAGGTTAGGGAGCATAATTCAGCAAAAAAAACAACAGCAATATTTGAGTACCCAAGACAACGCATGAAGGGGAAACGGATCAATAACCTGGGTAAATACCCTGCTCATGTAAACAAGAGTACTGAATCAGGAAAACAATGTTCAGTCACAGCCTTTGAGTATGTGCACCAGTGTGCACACACAAGACCTTAGTTTCATTAAATTTCCCCCACTTTGATTTGAACACACATGGCTAGAAAAAGGAGGGAAAAATAGAAATCAAACACAGCAGAGCTGCATTATATAAAACTATATGAAACTCTAATGAACGGAGATCCATTCTTACCTTCAAAGGGCTGTGCTGCTTTAGAAACATCTTTAGATGTTTTAGAACATCTCCGAAAGACATGTTTTAGAATATCCCCTAAACACAGAAGCTCACTTTTCCATTCCAATTATATGTACACTCAGGGCTAGCTTTAAGCCAATGTGACCAATGTCGTCGCATCGGGCCCCGCGCTTCAAGGGGCCCCACATTAGCAGGCTGAGCATATTGCCTGTGGCTGCAGCTGGGATCTCTATGGGCTGTAAGTCAGTGGGACGAGCAGAGCAGCTTTACCTTGGTCTCTCCCACCTGCCTCTGAACAACCCAAAACGGGCCACCTGGAAGCAGTTGGCGGTGATGTTATGATATCATCACCACCAACTACTTCCACATGCCATGCTTTGCACGTGGCATGAACAGCGCTCTCCTTGGTGAGTGGGGGCCCCCGCAGGGAGGGTTGGGGCCCCCGCAGGAATGCCCCACATTGGGTCCCACCGCTGCTAGAGCCGGCCCTGTGTCCACTGAAAACCCAACCTGCCCTGTCTCTGTCACCCCCCTACCCCATTACATCCCACCTGCCTCTCTCTCTCCCTCACCCCCTGGGCTTCCTGGTGGGTCCTTACCTGCTCCATCAGGCCTGCCATCTGCATCCAGCACTAGCGGAACAGTGCCAGACTTCCTGCCGGCGCTGCTTACTTACTAGGTGTCACAACGAGCTTTTGCAACATCCTAGGCCAGCTCAGCAGTCACTGCACTGATGTTTCAAAAGAGTGGGATTGTGCCGTAAAGCATGGGGTTTTTTTTTCTTCCAGCTTCATATGCTTGCATTAACACACAATACCAGAACCAGGGGACATCCTCTAAAGCGGAGTGTTAGGAGAGTTAGAACAAAAAAAAAAAGTATTTCTTTACCTAGTGTGTAATTAGAATGTGAAACTCCTTGCCACGTGATGTGGTGATGGCATTGGGCCTGGATGCCTTTAAAAGGGGATTGGATAGATTTATGAAGGAAAACTCCATCACAAGTTACAAGCTATGACGGGTATTTCCAGTCTGAGATTAGCTGGTCGCTCATCATGAGTGCCGGGTAGGAATTTTTTTCTGTCATCCACATTGGCCATGGATGGCAGTTGTTTTTTTGCCTACCCCAGACTGGGGAGGGAAGGACGGGTGTTCAGTAGACTACATGATTTACATTTGTGCTTAATAAAGTTGAACCCCAACCTCAGCCTGGTGTCTTCCTTGGGGGTGGTGCAAGGGGTAATAGGCTACTTTAGAATGCCAGATGCAGGGGAGTGGCAGCAGGACACAAGTATCTAGTTGTCTTGCGTGCTCCCTGGGGCATCTGGTGGGCCACTGTGAGATACAGAAAGCTGGACTAGATGGGCCTTTGGCCTGATCCAGCAGGGCTTTTTCTTATGTTCTTATGTTCTTAACACTCTGCAACACAAATTATTGTCCTCAAAATTCAGTACACAATTAATGTCAAGGGAAAAAGAATTAAAAGCAAGCTTCCATAGCCTAGCAATGCAGACAATGAGAGAGGGGGGAGAGAGAGAGAGAGAGAGAGGGGGGGGGGGGGGGGGCGGGGGGGAGATTCTCAGTGCAATGTTTGACTGGGAAAAAAAAAAACCAATGCAATTTGTGTTTCACAAGATAGCCATGTTGTTCTTTGATATTATGTGTAAAAGAGGTAATTTAAATTAAAATTCTGTTTTACCGCATGCAAAGTTCAAGATAAATGAAGGGATTACTTATAAGACTTTTCTTAATATCAGCTGAACACATCAAAGGTAACTCATGTTGGGCAGAAAGCATTCTAACTCACAGAAGTGGAATGAAAAATTAACAATCCCCTCTCCATGAGGTTCATTAACCTTTGAGCAGAAAGTTATTACTATTGGAATTTGTTCTTTTCAGTAAAATTGCAGGAAACGTAATTTACTTTTATATGCCCATTTATATGATGTTATTTTTGCAGTGCTTTAGGACAGCGGAGAGTGAGCACAGAGCTTATTTTAAGAATATAACTGTAAGTACACCATTCTTAGCTCTGAACACTTTTGCCTCATAAATGGCAATATACGCTATGGCGCAGAAGTGTGCCATTTCAAAAATAAAACTGGCCTTTTTTTTTTCTTTTAACATACTTCAACCTACTCTGTGCCTCAATAGGGAGCCGGGAATGCTTAGAATTGAATTTTCTTTTCCCCTTAAATTTCCAAGCTACTCTTGGAATTTACCCCTGCTAACTGGGCAAGAGGCACTTTTTCCAGTGGTGCTCCTCTTATATTTAGCAGGGGGAGAGTAATTGTCCCTCTTCACCCTTGCGCAGTCTTTCTAGTGGCTGTTGCTGGCGGTCTGCCTTTTTTCAGATTGTGAGCCCTTTTGGGACAGGGAGCCATTTAATATTATTACTGTTTGCCTGTAAACCGCTTTGTGAACTTCGTGTTGAAAAGCGGTATATAAGTACCTGTTGACTGACTGACTGACTGAGCTGAGAGTGAAGTATGTGGATAGAGCCATCTAATGTTAGCTTCACAACAACTCTGTAAGAGGGGAGAGGGAGAAGCTGCAACTGGCTCAAGCAGGGCCGGCTCTAGCGGCAGCGGGGCCCAATGTGGGGCATTCCTGCAGGGGCCCCAACCCTCCCTGCGGGGCCCCCACTCACCAAGAAGAGCTCTGTTCGTGCCACGTGCAAAGCACGACATGTGGAAGTAGTTGGTGGCGATAGCATAACATCAGTGCCAACTGCTTCCAGGTGGCCCATTTTGGGCTGTTCAGAGGCAGAGGCAGGTGGGAGAGACCAAGGTAAAGCTGCTCTGCTCACCCCATTGACTGTGACAGCCTATAGAGGTCCCAGCTGCAGCCACAGGCAATATGCTCGCCCTGCTAACGCGGGGGGCCCTGAAGCGCGGGGCCCGATGTGACGACATTGGTCACTTTGGCTTAAAGCCGGGCCCAAATGAGGATTCAAAATCAGGTCTGTGAAGTCACAAGCAGGGGTTTCAGCTGCCCGTTGCCATCTGCCAAGACATTCTTCAGTGCTTGAAGAGCTCAATCTTTACTTTGCCAGCTCTGCTGCTAGCTCTTTTAGTTAATTCATTAACTCCCAAAACGGCAGAGCCTCTTTAAATCTTAAACTGCTGCAAAAGTATACACTTAAATGTTTGTACTGTATCTTTTGAGGTGGTTTATGTTGTTTTGAAAGTGTTGCTAATGCTTCCTGAAGTTGCTCTGCTTTTTTATGCAAGGTAAAAGCCTGCTTTTTTTCCCCTAGAGTTTGAATATTTTTCGCCCCACAGCAATTCAATTCTATCTGTGTCATTATTCTGGTGTGTGTGTATGTGCATGTGTTTGTGTAGCTTCAAGGCAAGCCACAGCTTCTCCTCATAAGCACCACTTCTCATGCTCTCCCCTAGCTGCAGTAATTGGCTCCCGACCTTCTCAGAGCAGGAGAAACAAAAGGAGGGTAATAGACAAAATTATAGTCAGACATCCCCCTAAGTTTTACCCCCAACCTATCCAAGGGTCATAGAAAATTCCATGATCTTTGGCACAAAACCTGCCCTCTACTTATCTGTGAGATTGACTTATACTTGAGTATCTAAGGGACTTTCCCAGAGATGCAGAGGCATATCTAGGGAGTGGCAAGTAGGGCACGTGCCCTGGGTGCCACTTGAAGGTGGAAGCCACTGAGCTGCGGCTTCCCAGCCAACTCTCAGCTTATGCTGAGTGACTGCAAACTCCTAGCACCAAGCACCAAACAGGATAGTGCTGTCATATTGGGTCTGCGACCATCAATAAATATGATGATGATGATGATGATGATGATGATGACGATAGTGCTATGCTTGGAGGCCTACAGTGGCTTAGTTGGACGGGAAGCCAAAAGTCAAGACAGGAAGCTGCTGAAGAAGGAATGGTGGGGGAGGGGAGCAGCCACATTTCAAAGCTTCAGCCACCCTCCTCTAAACCTGGAAGTGACATTACAGTTCACATGACACCACAACATCGCGTGACATCATAACGCCAGGTGGCACTGCCCCTGGATACACCTTTGCTGATATGTCTTCCAGAACCCTAGAAATATACCTTACTTGGAACCAGCATATTTGGAACCATTTCATCAGAGCACTCATTCTGGGGCAGTTAAATGGGGAGAGGGGGTGTAACGTAGTGTCGCTTAAATACACAGCCTTTCATTTATGCCTTTGTTTGCAGTTTTTAATTAATATTCTGCACCATTCCGAGCCTCCTGGACATCCAAATAAACAAACTAATTATACAGTACAAACAATAGGACGTAATATCACTAACCCAATATTTTGCTGGCAGGCTTCACGAGTGAATAGAAAACCAAATTTGCATTAACAGTGTCGAGGTTTCGGCTAAGCGACTCGGGTGCAAGAGCAGAGCCCAGATTTGCCAGTGATGTGTTTTCTGTATCTGCTGAAATGTGAAATGCCATTTCCTTGATGGTTCCCCTCAGCTTGCCAGACCCTCTCTTGCAAGACTGATGCATTTTGCTTTTTTCCCCCTTAAACTGTAAACCATCGTGACTGGTTTCTAATTAGGTTCTTTTCTTTGTCACAATATGCGTTCTCACAGCCTGAGCTAATTCTGGGTGTACAGGTTCATCACATTACTGTAATTTAAAGCACTTTTGACTTCAAAACGGAAAGCAATGGCTTAATGCTGAGGCCTGCAGAGTCGTGCCGAAGCACCACACGAAACACAAATTACCTGTCAAACATCTGGCCAGAGATCAACTTCCCACTTTATTACAGGTTCTTGCTGTGAGTGAGCTGGAGAGGAAAGCACCACAAAGTCTTTCTGCAGGTGATATCCTGGTTGCCGTGACAACCAAGAGGGCAGCACAGGCCGGGGAATCTTTGAGGGATTACACCAGCATCCCGGAAGGGGGACAAGTCAAGGAAAGATGGGGACAAGCGGAAAGGGCATTTGTCTACCGGAAATAGATTCTCAACCCTCTGTTGAGAGTACGACAATTGAGAAAGGATCACACAGACACAGCCTTGTGTAATTCTGGACACTTGACACCCGTTGTGTGGCTTCTCAGAACCATGATATAGTCTGACAACACAGTGTTGTGCAACAATTAATTTGAATATAGTATCACAAAATTACACTAAGAAGACAACAATACCTTCTGACAGGAAGAGCATGAAAATTACTGGGCATCAAAGGCTTCTTTTCTCAAAGCTCCTTTGAGAGAGGGGGCGTGGCTTGAAAATGATCTTGCAAAAGCTCTGATCTCAAGAAATGCCCCCACATTAAGCACATATGGGAAGAGGGTCTGCAACCACTGGCTCTGTCCCCCGATGCAACCATGCCCACCAGCCACACACAGTCAATGCGTCAATCTGGCACGCTTGTAAAATGGCAGCACCTACGTCGTAGGGTCCCAGAATACGTTCCTGATGAAGAGAAATTCAGAGTTACTGGGGGAGTGGGCTGGCATGTCAGCATCTGGGGATGCAGCAAGTGGATGCAATTCTGGGCCTCCTCTCTTGCATTTATTCGATGGTGACTGCAGACAGAGCTGTTCCTGGCTCCGAGAGCGTCTGGGAGTGGAGCAACATCACCATGCCCCCAGCGCAGCACCCCACCCCTGTGCATTGCCCAACCAAGCCTCCCTGCGCCCAGAATTGTTCCATTAAGGAGCGATACGAGCACAAGGGAGGGCGCGGGGGGGGAAACTCACAGGTTGTTCTGCACAGCGGTGCCTCGCCACTGCCGGTGTCCATTGCGCGTGTCACCCCTTGCTACAACCTCCCTCCGCATCTGACTGCAGAAAAGGGCTAATCACTACTGGCCTGTTTTAGATGTACAAATCAACAGTGCACATGAATTCTGGGTTCTCCCCTCAATTCCAGGGGGTTTTCTTAATTAATTTGGGGGAGGGTTCCCCTTGGGTAGCGGCCAAGATGTCCATGCAATGCAAGCATGCACACCTTTCAGCATACACATCCCAGTGGAACCCAGATGGACCGGGAAAGCATCATCCCAGTGTGATCTCTGCCTTATTCCCCATGTCGTATCAAAATTGCATTTTGAGCTTTCCAAGGAGCAGTTGTTTGCAAACTGTGCATCATGGTGAACTCACAAAGGTGCCACAGAGCACTAGCATACCTGGAGGGTTAAAGGGGGCAAATGCCCTGGGTGGCATGCCTGTGTGAGCAGTGCCACCATTCATAGCCCCCAGCCGTGCCACCCTGAAGACCTCCTGCACCTGCTGCCTCCCCCTGGAAGCATTCTTAGAGGCCTTCTAAGGGCTGAAAACATCACTTCTGGGAAGGCTGCATGCAGCATCCTCAGCCCTCAGAATGCCTCTGGGGGGGGGGTGACGGCAGTCGCAGGAGAGTGGCACCTCCTGATGGGTGGCAGCACACCTGGAGATATTTCATCAGGCACCAGGAATACCACTACCACAGCAAACTCACAGGCTCCACAGGATGTTCCCTGTGGCTTCTAATTTCTCTCCCGAGAACTGCCATCTTGGATTGCATGAGATCTCACGAGAATCACACAAGATTTCACATGATCCAAGACAGCACCACCCGGGAGAACTGGGAAGGAGTCATCGTGAAAGAAGGGTGCCATGACCACGTTGAGTTGGGGAATCGCAGCTAAAGGCGTTTGCCATGCCGTAGCAGGACAGGAGGCTGCTATTCAAGAAATGCCCCCGTTTCTCTTGGGCACAAAGAGCTAGTCATGCAGTCCTTTGTAATAAAAACTTGTGAAGTGCTGTCCCCCAAAAGGGGCACGCTAGTAATGTGCTTTAACTCTAGGAAAATGCTTAAGAAGCCCTGAGAATTTTTACTGGCTTTATCAAAATTCTTTTTGCATCTCTCAAAAACTCCTGGAAGAAGAACTTTTGACTTTGAGTCTGTTCTTATGCCAAACTCAGTGCGGGCCTAAGGATGTGTACAATCCCTCTGAAAATGTTGACTAGTTCATAAAACTACCTTCCAGTTTTCCTCCAATATCCTGAGATGCTTCGCTAAAGAACGAAACCCCAAATTTCCTTCCGATAAAATTCTGCTTGCAACCCAGGTAAGCTGCAACAGGACATACCCTGGACAGGGCCTGTCCAAGAGAATAGGAAGGCCTTTTATGTTTATTACAGATGGCTTCAAAAGGGAATTAGAAACATTCATGGCAGGTATATCCCATTAGTAATGACAGTGAAATGGAGCCGTCATCATCAGGGGTAGTTTGTCATTGATTATCAATTACTGCCCGGAGAGAGTCACGGTAGGGGTTGGCGATGGCCTGCATGTCCTAATTGCAGCCTTCCCAGAAATATCTGGGTATCCACTGTGTGGACTCTTTGACTAAGTGAGCCTTTAGTGTGATTCAGCAGGGCTCGGCTTACGTTCTTCCTACATGCTATTTATAGAAATTGGAATGCAAATGTGTGTTCATCTTTAAGATGCAACTGGTGCAAAAGAGATGCAAAAAATCCTGCTGCTTGGACTCAGAACATTTCTTTAAGATAGTTCCAGGCATAGAAGGGGCTTGGGATTGTTGTGAATTTGTGTAAATAGTAGCAGAGTTGGGGGCTTGGAGACCCATTCTAGCGCTTGGCTTAGCGCTCCGGTGCGAAGGACTGAAGCAATCGCCACATTTCCATAACAAAGTCTCTTTATTGTAGCGAAAGTAAGAAAGGTACAAAGGTTCAATCTGCCGGCTGGGAAAGCCGGTGAAGTCTGGGCCGCTCGCAGGCGGCGTTTCAGTGCAGCTTTACATCTTAAGCACACACAGTGAATAACTCCTTCTAACAACAGAACAAAGGGATGCAGCCAGAGTGTATCTGGTAGGTGGATACCTGAAGACCCCTTGTGCCCCATTTTACCCAATGGGGTGACCCTTAGAACACTATGAGCTCATGGGAATGTGCAGTGTTTCCAGCCAGGGCTTCCCGTGTGAAACTGCCTGCTTATTCTACACTATCAAAAAAGGGAGTACAACTACTATCCCTAACAAGCTGGGAAGCTGCCTGCTGAAGGACACACAGGTGTTCTATCTGATCCTTAGACGGAGAGACGGAATGCCAGTTTCAGCCAGTTCTGGACTGTGAGATGTGAAACTGCAACAGGGATTGGGAGTAGCGCCCTTCTAGCATCAGAATGTAAAAATAAATAAATCCAGGGGCATGAGGCTCGTGAAGCCTCTTTTGGCGGTCCTCGAGAACTCTGCTTCACCCTCTTCCTCCTGCTTCAGCGGCTTTTCGATCTCCCTGCTGCATGGTTCCAGCTTCTCCTTTGGAATGGCACAGCAGGAAGATTGAAAGCTCTGCTACACCAACGGCCTTCTCCTGCTTCTTCTCCTGCTGCCCAGCTCCAAACCTGGTGGTGACGTCATCATGTTGCTACCAATTACTTCCGCATTTGGACCCTGGGGGTGTGGTCAGCATTCTGCAGCTGCCTGATTGGACGGTGGTTGCTGACCATGACAACTCCAGGTTCAGTGGTGGCCTGCCTCTAAATATCAGTTGCAGGGGAGCTAAAGCAAGAGAGGAACATAAGAACATAAGAAGAGCCCTGCTGAAGCAGGCGAAGGGCCCATCTAGTCCAGCTTCCCATATCTCACAGTGGCCCACCAGATGCCTCAGGAAGCACACAAGACAGATACCTGCACACAAGTAGATACCTGCATCTGTTTGCCTCTCCCCTGCATCTAGCATTGTGAGGTAGCTTATTTCTAAAGTATGGAGCTTGTACTACACATCATGGCCTGTAGCCTGCGATGCCCTTTTCCTCCAGAAATCTGTCATAAGAACATAAGAACATAAGAAGAGCCCTGCTGGATCAGGCCAAAGGCCCATCTAGTCCAGCTTCCTGTATCTCACAG
>JAJKFI010000004.1:5653287-5666534 GCA_029204185.1 Lerista edwardsae
TTATTATTATTATTATTATTATTATTATTATTATTATTATTATTATTTGCATTCCTCTTCCTCATATTCCAAGACTTACCTAAGCATGCACATGGAAGGCATGACATGCCCGCTTGGAAAGCGACCCAGGAGAGACTTCATCACATGCATACGCAGAGACCATGTCGAGCCCATAGCAAGGCTAATTTCTTTTGCAGCCACAAGCATTGAGGATGTGGCAGTCTAATGGAGAAGCTAGCCAAAATGGGGAAGCTAGTCAAATATGGTGGTGCCCAGCTTTTTAAGATGGCAGCCCCAAGCTCTCCCCCTGTAAATCAATTTGCAATACACACCCCTTGGATTTCCCGACCCCCAAGTTGGAAACCACTACTGTAGAGAGTTGACATAATATTGACTTAGGAAGAATTCACAAAAAAGGTGTTCCTCATTCTGCTTTTACAGGAGTTAATGCAGAAATGTCATCAAAAGTGAACATCAGATATTTCCTGTTTCCACTGGAGCAAAATCTTTCTGAGCAACTGTAAGGAAAGCCTAAAAACATGTGAAATTTCTAGAAGAAAGGCACTGCATCACATCGCTGGATTCAGTTCTAAACCAAACTATAGGGTTCTGCTTTAGGCAAAATACTTAAATGATGGGAACAACATTTCATCAAATGGATTCAAATTTATAGGTCATCATCTAAAAATTAGACAGTGCTTTAGCGCAGTGATTCGCAAACATCTTAGCAACGGGACCTACTTTTAAGAATGGCAATCTGTCCAGGATCCACCAGAAGTGATGTCAAGGCCAGAAGTGCCATCATTGTGATGCCAGAGCCTGCTGCTTTCTTGAGAATGCAGCAATCAGTTGGGTTATTTCTCAGTCACTTTCCAATAGCAAAGTGAATCAGAAAGAAAAAAGCCTACTTACAACCTTGACACAAGCAAAACAACGACACAGCCCTCCCCCTTTCCAGTGTCCCATCCTCCCATATTTTCAAGAGAGCTGCCCTAGGTGCTTCACAACCCACCTGAAATTGGCTCGTGACCCACTGGTGGGTCCCGACACACAGCTTGGGAACCACTGCTGTATCAGGGTACCCAGTGTTTGCCACCTGGCAAACAGCCAGTAAGTTTGAGGAAGCGTTTAAAATGGTCATTGCAATAGCCATAACAACAACAACAACAACAACAACAACATTCTACAAGTACACAGTTTGATGCTATCTTTTTATGTTACACGATAACCTAAATGTGCATGTGTTATACGGATGTACCTTCCTCACTGAGGGAGAGAGATTCAGTGACCATGATGAGACAGAAAAAAAGCAACCAGAATGAAGGAAACGTATTTATCCAGAAGGCAGAGAGAACTTCGGACCAACCTAAACGTTCTAAAATACATTTGGACCTCAGTATCCGCAGGGGATCCATTTCTAAGGACCAAGATGACCAGTCTGTTTCAGCTGGATGGGATGCACTGTGTTGCAAGAGTCGTGGGGCTAGGATGCCACGACCTTGAAATCCTCTTGTTCCGAGACAGGATGTAGAAGGCGGGAAAGAGCTTTGAAGTGAAGAGCTAGGTATGAGCCATCATGATCTCAAGAAAGGGAAGCAGAGCTCAAGAGAGCCTTGGCAGGGGAAGGGGACGTGTTGCAATTTGGCCCACAAAGGATGGCTGTCTAGCCTATGTTAGCAAAGTGACTTCCTATTGGTTGAAAGACCTCTTGTGAAGGCAGAACGACTTTTTAACAGATTCTGCATAAGAACATAAGAACATAAGAAGAGCCCTGCTGGATCAGGCCAAAGGCCCATCTAGTCCAGCTTCCTGTATCTCACAGCGGCCCACCAGGTGCCCCAGGGAGGCATGAAACAACAAGATGCTTGCATCCTGTTGCCACTCCCTTGCACCCGGTACCAGTAGCCCACCACCTTTGTAAGGAGGTTGCACAATCCATCATTGCCTATAGCCCACGATGGACCTTTCCTCCAGAAATCTGTCCAATCCCCTCTTAAAGGCATCAAGACCAGATGCCATCACCACCTCCTGTGGCAAAGAGTTCCACAGATTAACCACCCGCTGGGTAAAAAAGTACTTCCTTTTATCTGTTTTGACTCTCCCAACCCTCAGCTTTAGTGGATGCCCCCTGGTTCTGGTGTTTTGAGAGAGGGAAAAGAACATCCCTCTATCGACTCTATCCCTTCCATGCATAATTTTGTATGTCTCAATCATGTCCCCCCTCAGGCGCCTTTTTTCTAGACTGAAGAGCCCCAAACGCTGCAGTCTTTCTTCATAAGGGAGGTGCCCCAGCCCCGTAATCATTTTTGTCGCTCTCTTCTGCACCTTTTCCAACTCCACTATGTCCTTTTTGAGATGCGGCGACCAGAACTGGACACAATATTCCAGGTGTGGCCTTACCATCGATTTGTACAATGGCATGATAATATTGGCTGTTTTATTCTCAACCCCTTTTTTAATGACCCCAAGCATGGAATTGGCCTTCTTAATTGCTGACGCACACTGGGTCGATACCTTCATTGAATTGTCCACCAGCACCCCGAGATCTCTCTCCTGAGCTGTCACAGACAGCTCAGAACCCATTAGCCTATAGGTAAAGTTTTGGTTTTTTGCCCCAATGTGCATCACTTTACATTTGTCTATGTTGAAATGCATCTGCCATTTGGCTGCCCATTCCCCCAACTTGGAGAGATCCTTCTGGAGCTCTTCACAATCCTCTCTGGTTTTTACCACCCGGAAAAGTTTTGTGTCATCCGCAAACTTGGCCACCTCGCTGCTTATCCCTGTCTCCAGGTCATTTATGAATAAGTTGAAAAGCACGGGCCCCAAGACAGATCCCTGGGGCACTCCGCTTTTCACCTCTTTCCATTCTGAAAATTGCCCATTGACCCCCACTCTCTGTTTCCTGGCCCTCAACCAATTCTGGATCCATAAGAGGACCTGCCCTCTTATTCCCTGACTGTGAAGTTTCTTCAGCAGTCTTTGGTGGGGGACCGTGTCAAATGCCTTCTGAAAATCCAGGTATATGATATCCACAGGTTCACCCACATCCACATGCCTGTTGACCTTTTCAAAGAATTCCAAAAGGTTTGTGAGGCAAGACTTACCCTTACAGAAGCCATGCTGACTTTCCTTTAGCAGTACTTGTTCCTCTACGTGTTTTAGGATTTTATCTTTGATGAGGCTTTCCACCATCTTACCCGGAACAGACGTTAGGCTGACAGGCCTGTAGTTTCCAGGGTCCCCCCTTCTCCCTTTTTTAAAGATTGGCGTGACATTGGCTATCCTCCAATCCTCTGGTACCGTGGCCGTCTGAAGGGACAAGTTGCATACTCTAGTTAAGAGGTCAGCAACTTCGTTCTTTAGTTCCTTAATTACTCTTGGGTGTATACCATCTGGGCCTGGTGACTTATTTATATGTAGTTTATCAATTTGATCTAAAACATCTTCTTTATTAACCATTATCTGCTTTAATTCCTTCATTAGGAAGGGCTGTTCGGGCTGTGGTATCTGCCCAAGTTCTTCGGCTGTGAAGAAGGACGCAAAGAATTCATTTAATTTCTCTGCAATCTCCAAGTCCCCTTTTTATTTATCTCCTCTTTCCCTCCCTCACCATCCAGCGGGCCAACCGCCTCTCTGGCAGGTTTCCTGCTTCTAACATATTTGAAGAAGCTTTTATTATTCCCTTTTATGTTGCTAGCCATGCGTTCCTCAAACGCTTTCTTGGCCTCCCGTATCACCTTCTTACTTGTCTTTTGCCAGAGTTTATGTTCTTTTTTATTCTCCTCACTGGGGCAAGACTTCCATTTACGGAAGGAAGCTTCTTTGCTCTTTACAGCTTCTCTAACTTTGTTTGTCAGCCATGCAGGCACCCTCCTGGACCTTGTCGAACCCTTCTTTCTTTGCGGTATACACTTCCGCTGGGCCTCTACTACTGTTTTTTTAAACAGCCTCCACGCAGCCTGGAGGGATTGGACACTTTTTACCTTCCCTTTCAATTTCTGTCTAACTAGTCTCCTCATCTGAGGGAAATCTGCCCTTCGAAAGTCAAGGGTTCTTGTGTCAGATTTGCTCTGCACTCTTTCCTGGACATGCATGGCAAAACCAATCGCAGCATGGTCACTGTTCCCCAATGGCTCAGTAACACTTACATCCCTAACTAGGTCCCGAGTACCACACAATATTAAATCCAGAGTTGCCTGTCCTCTGGTCGGCTCCATGACTAGTTGCTCTAAGGCACAGTCATTTAGCACGTCAAGGAATCCGGTCTCTCTTTCTTGACCAGAGCAGCAGTTGACCCAGTCAATATGAGGATAATTGAAATCCCCCATGATTACAATCCTGCCTCTCTTGGTCACTGCTCTGATTTGTTTCCTCATTTCAAGATCACCTTCAAGTTTTTGATCGGGAGGACGATAGCACACCCCCACTATTACATTGCTCTTACGGCTCGGCAGTTTAACCCACAGTGACTCCATGGTGGAGTCCGGCCCACCTTCAGTTTCTACTCTGCTGGATTCTATCCCTTCTTTGATATAGATGGCCACCCCTCCGCCAACACGCCCTTCCCTGTCCCTCCTATAGAGTTTATAGCCTGGGATTACAGTATCCCACTGGTTCTCTGCATTCCACCAGGTTTCCGTTATGCCTACTATATCAATCTTTTCCCTAGCCACCAAACATTCCAGTTCCCCCATCTTTGCTCGGAGACTTCGAGCATTCGCATAATAACACCTATATACGGGGTTGTCTAAAGAGGGACTGTTTTTTTATCCCTTTTCCCCTCCTCTCTTTTTACTGGACAAAGTGTCACTTACACTCAGCTTAGAAGTTCTATTTCCTACTCCTCCATTACTCTTTGGTACTCCTCCACCCTCCTCTTCCCGTAGGGATGAGGAGTTCCGAACCGGACGCCACTCGGCTCCTGTCGGCTTTCCCCCAGGCATGTTTGTAATAATGATAAAACTCCTGTAAATGTATGTGGCTGCATTGGTGAATTGTGTGGATTTGGGGGGAAATGGCCTCAATGAACAAGGCATAAGATTGGGATCTGAAGTGCCTTTTGGAGAATGCAAGTGGACCACGGGTTTGTGCTGAATGGGTCGCCAGTAAGGGCAGAGCACAGATTTGTAGGACCAGCAGTCAGTATGAACATTGTGGCATAGTGGATCTTTGAGTAGACATGTATAGGCTGCAACTGAGACTCTTGATATGCCTGAATAGAAGATCTCATACTGTCCCACTGAAAGATAAAGGCACTGTTCCAATACAACAAACCTTTAAATACAGGAGCAGAAAATGGAAAGGCACCATTATCAGAATGAAGCATGTTCATACTCCCATTTCAAAGACGGCAGCTATTAAAAAGCAATGTGGTCCATCTGTAGTATGCTCAGGTTAGCTATGGTGTCTTCAGCACCTTTTTTTCAAACCGCTAGAATTTTCTGGCTGGAAATTCCTCTATTATTCCAAGCCGATGACGTGCCGAAATACTTTTGTTTTATTACCGTCATTTGTTTAGCATGCAGCAGTAATTGTTCTTTGCAGCACAATAAATATGTACGCCTCACGTTTTGCATCAGCTAGGGACCGGCATTGACAGAGAAAGTCAAATTGCAGCCCACACACAAATAATAGCTTTCCATTAGGTTTGCCATTTCACCTGAATAATTCCTGATAATCATGAATAATGATGTTATTTGACATTCTAATGATACCATGCTATGCAGCTTCAATCCATCAGTCACTGTCAGGAAGGTCAAATATTTGTATTCCCTTGCATTATCCAGAGTTCATTAAACAGTTAAATGACATTATATACCTTAATTATAATTCCAAATGAAAGTAGTACGTATCATTTAGATTTCAGGACCTACATAATATGTCTCTATCTTAAGCAAAAATAATCGGCTTTTTCTCGGCGCCATAATGCCCTGTCGATGGCATTTCAGTTGCCCTGGGCCACTTCTTATATTAAGTTTTAATGATACTTAGGGCACTCTTGCAAGTCCGCTCCACCTCTGATCATGCATGGATAGAAATTCATTAATGGCAGAGATGGTGAAGACTTTTTGTTGACATGGACCTTTTTAAAAGGACAGGACAAATTCCTGGAGAATATGCTCTACAGATAGTTTTACTGT
The DNA here is from genome assembly GCA_029204185.1 of Lerista edwardsae. Lineage (NCBI taxonomy): Eukaryota > Metazoa > Chordata > Lepidosauria > Squamata > Scincidae > Lerista > Lerista edwardsae. The sequence goes on from JAJKFI010000004.1 coordinate 5,659,431, forward strand.
CATGACCAAATAGAACCTCACGTTCAAAGGGGCTCAGATTGAAATCTCTATTTTGGTCTGTTTGTGAATTTTTGTTGACCAGAACTGGGGAAGCAGTAGTGGCAAAGATGAACTCATAGTCTGGTCCAGCAAAGGAAATTATGTTTTGATGATACAAAAACACCACATGTGCTGGATGTACATAGGTGAACCAAGAATCAATACTAACAAATGTAGTTACATATGTGTAAGCATCTTCATTTGTAATCCATGGGGTTTACTAGTGGAGGACAAGGGGGCCTGGTATGCTGTGGTCCATGGGGTCGCGAAGAGTCAGACACGACTTAGCGACTGAACAACAACAACAACAACAACAACAACAAAGCATCTTCATTTAATTTGCAGGTGAAGGCTCAGAATACAGGTGTGCCCCAGTATCCACTGATTTGGTATCCACGGTTTCAGTTATCCAATGGCACCTATTAAAAAGATAGGTAAAGGTAAAGATTTCCCCATGACCGAATGGTCTAGTCGTGACCGACTGTAGTGGGTGGTGCTCATCTCCATTTCTAAGCCCAAGAGCTGGCATTTGTCCTGAGGACAAGCTTCTGTGGTCATGTGGCCAGCATGACTATACACCAAGGGGCACGGAATGCCGTTACCTTCCCACCGAAGTGGTACCTATTTATCTACTTGCATTTTTATGTGCTTTCAAACTGCTAGGTTGGCAAGAGCTGGGACAAGCGACGGGAGCTCACTTGGCCACGCGGTCTTGAACAGCCAACCTTTCGATCAGCAAGTTTAGCAACAGCGGTTTAACCTGCAGCGCCAACACGTCCCACATTAACAAGATAGGGGAACATTAAACAATTTTTTACCGTGTCGCAGCAAAACCACTGATGTTCCTCTATCTTTGAAAAGGCATCCCCAATATCCATGATTTCAGGTATCCACAGGGGAGTCTGGAACAGAACCCAAGTGGATACCAGGGCATGACTGTATATTATTGACTCAAATACAGTGGTCTCCACACTGGAAACCCTAAATGAACAATTTGATAAATATAACCAGCTGAGAAAAGTGGTTCCCAAACGTTTTTTTAATGGGCGGCCCACTTGACCTAACTAGGCCATTGCCCCCAGCTTCCCTTAGGGCTAAAATTTTATGCATTTTATAGGATGCCAGATTTTTTGCAAGAATTCCATGGCTCCGCAGGGAGCCACTACTCCCAGTTTGGACACCACTGTCTTACAATGACAGGAACTGATCTCATCATGCAAATTCAGGTCTGTCAAAGTAAAGCAGCAAAAAAATAAGTTTCAGTAAGTTTTGGTGATATAGGAATACAGCTCATTCTTGAATTTATGCGAAGTCTCAGTCACTTGAGCACATGATTGGTGCTTCTAGAACAGAAAATGCACGCCCATTTACAGAACATCCTTGATTAAGACAAAGCTTGTTCGGTGAGAGGAAATGCATACACATGCCTGAAGTTGACGGAACTGGGAATTTTGTCTTTTGTGTTTAAGCACATGGTTTCCAAACCATCTGAGAAGGCAGTTGAATTGGGGCAAATTGCTGCAATTCAGACAAGTTGGGCATATTCAAGTCCAATTGAAATCAATGGTACTCAAAGCAGTAAATCATATACATTTCAATTTGATCTAGGCATACTCAGCTTTCTTGAGATTTCATCCAACGATCTCTAAAGCTTCAGCAGAGTTATCCAGTGTGGGATGAACTCAGAGACACAACTGTAGACAAAGCTTTGCTCAACTTGTAACCGGATAAAAGGTTCTGGTCGAGTTGTTTATTGCCACAAAAAAGCTGCGCAGGCCAGGGTATTGCCTGTTTGATTCACATATGAAACAGTAGCGGAGAAAAAACTGTGTTGCCACTTAAGCACCTTACTAGTAATACACTGCTCAAAACAATAAAGGGAACACTTAAACAACACAATGTCACTCCAAGTCAATCACACTTCTGTGAAATCGAACTGTCCACCTAGGAAGCCACACCGATTGACGATCAAGTTCACCTGCTGTTGCTCAAATGGAGGAGACAACAGGTGGAAATCATAGGCAAGTAACAAGACACCACCAATAAAGGAGTGGTTCTGCAGGTGGTGACCACAGACCACTTCGCAGTCCCTCTGTGTTCTGGCTGATGTTTGGGTGACCTTTGAATGCTGGCGGTGCTGTCACTCTAGTGGCAGCATGAGGCGGAGTCTGCAACCCACACAAGTGGCTCAGGTAGTGCAGCTCATCCAGGATGGCACATCAATGCGAGCTGTGGCAAGAAGGTTTGCTGTGTCTGTCAGTGTGGTGTCCAGAGCATGGAGGCGCTACCAGGAGACAGGCCAGTACACCAGGAGACGTGGAGGAGGCCGTAGGAGGGCAACAACCCAGCATCAGGACCGCTACCTCCGCCTTCGTGCCAGGAGGAACAGGAGGAGCACTGCCAGAGCCCTGCAAAATGACCTCCAGCAGGCCACAAATGTGCATGTGTCTGCTCAAACGGTCAGAAACAGACTCCATGAGGGTGGTATGAGGGCCCGACGTCCACAGGTGGGGGTTGTGCTGACAGCCCGACACCGTGCAGGACATTTGGCATTTGCCAGAGAACACCAAGATTGGCCACCTCGCCACTGGTGCCCTGTGCTCTTCACAGATGAGAGCAGGTTCACACTGAGCACATGTGACAGACATGACAGAGTCTGGAGACGCCAGGGAGAACGTTCTGCTGCCTGCAACATCCTCCAGCATGACCGGTTTGGCAGTGGGTCAGTAATGGTGTGGGGTGGCATTTCTTTGGGGGGGGGGCGCACAGCCCTCCATGTGCTCGCCAGAGGTAGCCTGACTGCCATTAGGTACCGAGATGAGATCCTCAGACCCCTTGTGAGACCATATGCTGGCGCGGTTGGCCCTGGGTTCCTCCTAATGCAAGACAATGCTAGACCTCATGTGGCTGGAGTGTGTCAGCAGTTCCTGCAAGATGAAGGCATTGATGCTATGGACTGGCCCGCCCGTTCCCCAGACCTGAATCCAATTGAGCACATCTGGGACATCATGTCTCGCTCCATCCACCAGTGCCACGTTGCACCACAGACTGTCCAGGAGTTGGTGGATGCTTTAGTCCAGGTCTGGGAGGCGATCCCTCAGGAGACTATCCGACACCTCATCAGGAGCATGCCCAGGCGTTGTAGGGAGGTCATACAGGCACGTGGAGGCCACACACACTACTGAGCCTCGTTTTGACTTGCTTTACGGACATTACATCGAAGTTGGATCAGCCTGTAGTGTGTTTTTCCACTTCAATTTTGAGTATGACACCAAGCCCAGACCTCCATGGGTTAATAAACGTGATTTCCATTGATGATTGTTGTGTGATTTTGTTGTCAGCACATTCAACTATGTCAGGAACAAAGTATTTAATAGGAATATTTCGTTCACTCAGACCTCGGATGTGTTGTGTAAGTGTTCCCTTTATTGTTTTGAGCAGCTTATTTTGACCCACACTAAGAGCGCAATTCTAACCTGGAGTTAGGCCAGCAAAGTTTGGCCAGCACAAGAGCCACCATAAAGGGGGTTTGGACCACTCGGGCAACACAATCCTAGCGCGCCCCTTGCCTCAACGCAACATCATTGCGTCGACGCAAGGGGTGGAGTACTGGCGCATGGGTGCCGAGTAGAACCCCTGCGTCGGTACTCCAACTCTGAAGCCGACACTGCTTGCAGCATTGGCTTCAGAGCGCCGACGGAGAGCTTCCCTTGAACCGACTAAAGACAGTTGGCGCAAGGGATTCTCTGTCCCATTTCAGGATGGGGATTGGTGGGAGGTGGGAGGCGGGACTTGGGCGAGACCTGGGCGAGCTTGGGAGGTGGCTGCACGGCCTCTCTGAAAGTAGTCCAAACATACTTTATGGTGTCCCTTGTGTTGGCCAAACTTTGGTATCCTAACTGTGCCAGCCTAACTCCAGATTAGGATTGTGCTCTAGGGCCCAATCCTATCCAACCTTCCAGCGCTGGTGCTGACTTGCCAACAAGGCATGCATTGCATTCCACAGTAGGGGGCAGTCCTTCCTCCAGGTTGTTCCCTTTCCTCAGGGCTGCATTGTGGTTGCACCAGCATTGGAAAGTTGGATAGGATTGGGCCCCTAAAGTCTGAATTCAAGCAATTTTCTTTTTAAAAAATGTCCACACAAACTCTTTTGCTGTTTTACTTTTTACTACACTGTTCTTTTACTATTGTTGTTTTGACTGATATATTGCTTAATGGTTTTAATGGTTTTTAACTTTGATATATTATTTTAATGGTTTTTTAGGTTTTATGTACACCACTTTCAGTTTTCAAAAAAGCAGAGAACAGACTATACAGCAAACTGCCTGTTGTGGTAATGAAAATATCAGAATACAGAGGCATGAAGCATCATCTCCGCAGATGCAAAGAGCATTCATTGACTACCGATATTCAGGGCACAATCCTAACCTGAAGTAAGGCTGGCACAGGTAGGCCATTGAAGTTTGACCGGTCCAAGGGACACTGTAAGATGCATTTGGACCACTCTTGGAGTCAGAGAAGCCAGCACACAGAGGGGCATCATCCTCCCTGACTCCAAGAGTGGTCCAAACACGTTTTATAGTGACCCTTTTGCCAGCCAAACTTTGCTGGCCTAACTGTGCCGGCCTAACTTCAGGTTAGGATTGTGCTCTCAAAGACATTATGCAGATACCAGCTCATCTGGGTATTTCAGAGCAGACAGCAATGGCAACTAATCTGATCGCCTTGCTTTGCATTAACCTAGGAATCTTGCAGAGCAGAAAAGCTCATCCCCCTTGGGAAGAAGGAGAAAGCGGAAAGAAAAAAAAGAGGAAGCTATCAAGTAGTCATTAGTGACCATCAAAAGCAACATATTGATTTAAGGAGCCTGGCAAAGAAATTGCACCCTCCATGATTGCACTGAATGCCTGCACTCAAACCACCATCTTCACACCGAGACAATATGACAAGAAACAGAAGGAGCTAAGAGTCAAAGAAGAAGGTGTCAAGGAGGTGCAGACAAAAAATACAGGCAGCAACAAAAGCACATTAACAAAGCAAGGAAGTCAATATCATTGACATTTATTTAGTAAGAGTGAAGATTATTATTAGGCTGCGTCCCTCCAGTCAAATGGCCACATTTCACATTGCAACCTCATCATCGAACTTCCCAGTCTGTGCAACCCTTCGCTCAGAACTACAATAAACTGATTTATGTGCTGCCAGCCTTGAAGCAGGCAGTGGTACGCCCACTTTACTTCTGAAGAAACTCTCCTGAAGAAATCCATGCTAGCCTGGGGAGGGGGGCGGAGGGGGGATGTGGCCATTAGGCCGCATCTAAGATCCTGTCCCCAGGCCACGCGGTCCTAATTCGAGCCATGCAGCATCCTCAGCTCTCCGCCTGCTAAATAGCAGGCGCCGATCCAAGGAGCCCACCCATTGTGCCCTTGCCCTAGCGGTGGGACCTGCAAATTGAGAAGGGGAACGCGGGGCGGGACTTAGGCGGGACTTCCACGTGATTGGCTGCCCATCCGCAGCATTCCGCGGCTGCCCTGGCCTCGGGGGGGGGGTGCTGCCCTCGGTTGGCACGCCCCACCACTGCTTGCCCAGGCACCCAGCGCGCTCTCCACCCATCCTCAGCAGTGAGCAGGAGCCCCCCCCCGAGGCCAGGGCAGCCACGGAACGCTGCGGACGGGCTGCCAATCATGTGTAAGTCCCGCCTAAGTCCCGCCCAGCGTTCCCCTTCTCAATTTGCAGATCCCATTGCTGCCTTGCCCTGTTCAGGCTCCAGGTGGCTCCAACACGTGCTGGACATGGCGCAGGCACGCTGGCCTGCCCGCTCCGGTTTAAGTTAGGATGCAGCCCCTGCCATCTAGGCATCATACCACAGTGGTTCAGACACCTGAAAAGGGTATCTCCATGCTACAATGGCCATGTCCTCTTCAAAAGAAAGCGCTGCTTCAATATTCCTGAAACTCCCTACTTTTGCTCTACAGTGTCAAATAGGACATAAAAAATTTCAGCGAGTGGTAAGGTAGCAGTATTCAGGATTTTTTTTTAAAAAAATGTATTCAGCGCAGTTTTAAACCGATTACCACTGTGTTTTGTGCATTTGCATTGTATTCCTCAATTAAAATTAATTCCTAAAAGCCTCTTTTTTTAAAGCAGAAGGAAGCAGGCTGTCACAAAGTGTAATTAGCAAGTCATGAAGGGCTTTATTGTCTAGCAATTCAGAAATCTGTGGCTTTGACAGCAGAAATATTTGTGGAGTTCAATAGTTTGCCTCTCTAGGTACAAATATGTCACCCCTAAAAAATCCACATCTGCTACAACATCTTCTCTTTCACTGGGTCTACCCAGGGGAGAACTGGCTTCCTCCCACAAAATTGACTTACTAGCTCGCTATAGTGGTATTTTTCGGACAGTAGACGCTATCTACATTAATAGGGATCTGATAAACTGGATGGGCACTTCCTCAAAAGAAGCAAAAGCACATCATAAATTCCCAAGTAGTACTTCACTAATACAGTTATAGCTTTTTCCAGGATACATTTCTTAGCTTTCACAATAAAGGGACATTGGATATGTAAGGCCAAACAATTGCGTGCATGTAAACAGCAGCATACCAAGGTCATTTGGCATCCAAGATCCATAAATTTTTGGCAGCCCCCCCATGACAAATTTTCAGTAATAGTCATTACTTGAAACAAATAAAAATAATAATAGCCAGAGAAGACGTGCAGACAATGAACATTTTGTTTTATTGAACTCTGTGTGTGTGTGTGTGTGTGTGTGTGTGTGTGTGTGTGTGGGCCTGCGTAAACTAAGCCAGCAAACTTGGCCGGCACAAGGGCCACCATAAAGTGCATTTGGACTACTCTCTGAGTCAGGGAGGATGGAGCGCATCTGTGTGCTGCCCTCTCTGACTCGGAGAGTGGTCCGAACATACTTTACAGTGGTCCTTGTGCTGGCCAAATTTTGCTGGTTTAGCTTACGCCAGCCTAACTCAGTTTAGGATTACACCCTCCGTGTGTTTGTGTGTGTGTGTGTGTGTGTGTGTGTGTGTGTGTGTGTGTGTGTGTGTGT
>JAJKFI010000004.1:5666544-5697609 GCA_029204185.1 Lerista edwardsae
TGTGTGTGTGTGTGTGTGTGTGTGTGTGTGTGTGTGTGTGTGTGTGTACATACACTAACTTTGTGGGATATATTTATATTTCTTTGTACTGTAGCATATATATATATATAGTTGTGCAGTTGCTTCAGTCCAAGAATGTCCAATTTGCATTCTAGGAGTGTCATTTGATTACACCACACTGACAGCACATTTTGCTTGATGATGGCACTTCCAGCTATGACATCACTTCCAGGTTAATGACATCACTTCTGCTGGGTCCCAACATGAGTGCCATTCTAAAAAGTGGGTCCTGGTCTAAAACCTTTGAGAACCACTGATCTAAGTATTGCCACCATGATTTACCAGCAACCTTTGTCTTTCACGCAGTCAGAATTTCTCGTTCTCTCAGTACATGGCTTGGCTAACCATCCTAAGGCACTGGACCTGTGAATTCTAGTCACTCAAAACTCGTACAGTTTACAGAGTCACTTATCTTGGGACGGAAGGTGAAAGTCCAGAACTCCTAATCTTACCAAAGATCAATGATTCTTTTTTTTTTTTTACTTCACTTCAACATCTGATTCATGCTTGAAATGTGTACACAAAATAAGCCAGGTTGAAATTAGCTTAGAGGTTGTTATGGGTGGTTAACTCAGATAACTGATCGTGTAAATAGTAATTTTGTTCTTTGTGTGCTCTGTAATACACACACACACGGAGAATATCTTGCCCAGGTGTCTCTTGACAGGGACAGATATGAAGGCATCGGTACAAGCTAACTCAGAAACCACACCGTCGAAAATAGGATAAGGAAGCAGTGACATTTCTCCAGGAATCTCTGCTGAGACCAAACAGTTCATCTCTGTGATAAACAGTGCATATTGATTATCCACACCCATAGAATGTGAAAATGAAAGGATTTAAAAACCACGTTTAACACACCTTACTGTTATGGGAAGCGAAGGTTATTAATTCTTAAATTCTAAAGAAGGGAAAATCAAATGTCAGAGATGTAAAAAAAAAAAAAGGAAAGAATTACCACTACCACTTACTCATGAGAAGAGGAGGGTGCTTAGTTATGTTATGAGCATGTACAGCAAAGTGCAAGGATTCATAGAAAATTCCAGAACAAGATTTCATACCAAACACGTTGAATTATCTCATGATTGGTCACACCTGCCATTGTCAATGTATGACTACAGAATGCTTTCACAGTCAGCATCCCCTGTCTGTTAGCTTCTCATTTGGCACAGTGCTTGCAAACATTCTATGGCAGCTCTCTTGACGCTGATCTGCTCTGGTGTTGTTAAGTGGGAGGGGCAAGCAGAGGTGTCCTTTTGGCTTCTATTAACTAAGGCAGAGGAGTCGCAATGGGGGTGCTGTGGGGGCGGATGCTGAATTCAATGCATAATGCAATGAAACAAACCACACTGAAATATATTTATTCAAGTTCAAAAGTTATAGCCAAAAACCCAGAAAAAGAAAACACAATTGCCTTCTGTAGCAAAAAGTGTATTTCCTAAACTCAAAAGTGACCAATGAGACTGACTGTTCTGAGAGCCAATGAGGTGTGATTATGAACCTTACACTTTCATCTGACCTCACACTCCCTCATACACCTTGTATGAGGTGACACCTTGTCATACACCTCATACACACTTTCCTCTCTTCAGCCATTTTGCACACTGGGTAACATACCACTCTCCATAAATGCATACATTTTCTGCCTCTTTTTATTGTTTTTCCTGCGATATTGTGGTTTATCATTTTGGGTTGTTGTTTTTTGTTATAATATTGTGAGCCATCCTGAAGGGATGGAAGGGCAGGATACATACATACACAGAGGCGGATCACAGTAGCAAGAGGGTTACCCTGTCATGTAAATCCCTCCTCTCCCTTGCTGCTGTAGCCAGTAAGCAACGCCAAGATGTTGCTTTTCCCTGTGAGGATTGGCTAAAACAGAGCAGGAGAGGAGCGATGTCCACTGCAAGGTAAGGCTTCTTGCAAAACTTAGAGCTTTGCCCTCCCTTAGATCTGCCTCTGTACATACATACATACATACGTACATACGTACATACATACATACATAGCTTGCCAATCTGAGCTGACTGACTCATGTTGCATGCATGCCTGCGATCCTGATGATCAGGCCACTGCAATCTAGAAGCAGCCTCCAGAGACTACAAGTAAGGCTTTTGGAGGCAGATTTGGACATCACATCATCAGCTGGAGGTGGGCTGTGGTTCTCAAAAGTTTGGGAGCCACAAATGTACTGGATACAGGGTGTTGTTCTGAAATCCAAACTGCACCTGGGAAGTCCTGCTCTTAGGGCACAATCCTAACCTGAAGTTCAGCTGGCGCAGTGAGGCCAGCAAAGTTGGTCGGCACAAGGGACACCATAAAGCTTTCCCATGCCAAAGCAAACGCCCAAGGCAGCTTACATGAGCAGGCTAGTCTAAACCACCATTTGTTTCAATGGTTTTTGTAAACAAATATACAGTATTCTTGTGATCCGCCAAATCTCAGGCCAGGATGTAGCCTTCACAGTGTGGTTCTCTCCTTTGGCTGCATGCCTTCAAGCCTCAGCAGGCAATCGCAGGTCAAGCCTGGACAGGTCCTCAAGGTCGTATTCCGTTCTTTTGCCGGCTGGCCTCCTCACACACTCCCCCGCAACTCTCACTTGCCGTGAGTTATCAGCTCCACAGTGACTCTCTTCTGCCACCACAGGTACTGCAGCTTGTCACAACCTGGCATCCGTCTCCCATCCAAAAGCAAACCGCAGATTCTCCTGCTTAGCTTCAGGCACTACCAGCAGCTCAACCATCAGTCCACACCTCCTGTGTGACCACTCTCTGAGTCAGGGCACAATCCAAGGCCCTGCGTTGGGCCGATGCTAGCTGCTAGTGTGGGCCCATCAGCAGCAGTACTGGTGCAAGAGTGCCAACTGCCACCCTTGCACCACCGCTGCAGCCTGCTGGGCTGATGTTAGCAGCAGCAACAGCAGCCCAACAATGCCAGATAAAGCCGACAGCCCAACACTCCTGCGCCAGCTGAGTTCGGCTGGCACAGGGGCATTTCTGGGCGGCGGGAGGGTTGGTGGCAGTGCGTTTCCATGCAGAGGGTGGGCAGATTGGCAGGGAGGGGGTGGAATTGGGAGGGGGGTGGAGTTGGGATGTGGCTGTCCTCGGCTCCGTGCCTTCTAAACAGACATTTTGCATCCTGGGTAAAATACCAGTCTCCATAAATGCAAACATTTTCTGCCTCTGCCTCTTCTTATTATCTTTCTTGTTGAACTGTGGTTTAGCACATGGTTTTAATTTGTTTGTTATAACATCGTGAGCCACACTAAAATTTTCAGGACACACCAGTTTTTGTTTTTGTTTTTGACAGTTGACAAGGCACACCAACAAATTACCCTTCCCCACTCTCCCACAGCACACCTGCAAACCATTTGCGGCACCACCAGTTGAAAATGGCTGGTCTAACTGGTTGAGCAGTTTGAACTTTTAGATGCAAGTCAATAAAACCCTGTTGCTACTTAAGGTATGCAGTGATGTATCACAGATAATTCATGTGCAGCAGCCATGATCACTTTACCTGTAAAACAAATGATTCAGTTCAGTTTTCGAAACCCCTGCTTAACAGACCTTCTCATCTTTCCAACATCTTAATGGAGCTTTTCTTTTAAACCATTAAAAAGCAGCCACACTTTGTTAAGCAGAAATTTCCCGAAATAAAACAAACACTACAATACTGAGAGGAGGTCATTTTTTTTTCTAGAACTGCAAAGGCAGCATACAGACAACTATAGTCACTCTCATTATTAGTCATGATTGCCAAGCAATCTCACCCAGTTAATGGTACTCCAAGTGTAGCCTTAAGGGTTTAATTTGAATCCACAAAACCACCGAAGTTCCCAAGCAACAAATGAATCTGGCTGGCCTATTAAACACTAAGACATATGTTGCAATAAGAAAGTGCTTTAAGGAAGGAAAATTCGGTTGGGTTAAGAGTCCATTGCGTTTTAGAGATTAACTTCAGTTTTCATAACTCATGGAAATGCCGGTGCTCCCAGCCACCACATTTTAATACATTTTATCTTGGGGGGGGGAGGCAGTAGATACAAATCATTGTGTGATGTGTGAACAATATCACCATTGTTCTATGTAGCTGGTTCAGGCGCATCTTACAGGCAAGCTGTAACGTCACAGAATCTTACCATGAAGGATGCCGTCATTTGTAGGCTCCAAAATAACTCAGTAATGGAGATCAAGCCATTTGGAAATAGAAAACCCTTTGGAGCCCTGGTCCTAAGTTTCCTGTAGCCTCCTGGAAACAGCGGAATTCTTCACTCCTTTGTCCTGGTATTGCACAGTTTTACTTAAACCACAGAGATCCCCTCAACCCCTGAGATTCCCCCGTTGTCCCTCCTATTTCCTTATATGGCCTTTTATATTCTCAGAGGGGGAAGTCTCAAGTCTTGCATGAGTCCTGGTTGCCACCAGACCCTTCAGACTTACTCTAGTTTCCAGGTGTTAACCAGTGCACAGTGAATTAGCATGGAGGGTAGTCAAGTCTTCCCATGACATATGCATGTTCATTAGAACATCTATAGGAGTTCTCAATGCATACATGGGTGTGTTTATTTGTGTGGGGGTATTCCATACAGTGATTTGAATGGATGCTTAAGGGTGCAATCCTAACCTGGAATTAGGCCGGCACAGTTAGGTTGGCAAAATTTGGCTGGCACAAGGTCCATCGTAAAGGGTGTTTGGACCGCTCTCGGAGTCAGGGGAGATGGCTCACGTCTGTGTGCTGGCCTTTCTGACTCTGAGAGTGGTCCAAACATACTTTACAGTGTCCCTTGTGCGGGCCAAACTTGGCTGGCCTAACTGTGTCAGTCTAGCTCCAGGTTAGGCTTGTGCTCTAAATCAGGGGTGGTGCGGGAGAGGAACAGAAGATCAACTTTTAAAACATTTAAAAGGAGAGGAAAAAAGGAAGAAGAAAAAAAGAGGGGCCATAGCTTCTCTTATCTGTGGATAAAGGAGCCAGAAGCTGACTGAAGGCCCAATCCTATCCAACTTTCCACCCTGATGCAGCCATGCTAACAGGGAGCACACTGTGTCCTGTGATGGGGGAAGAGTCATGAGGCCTGCTCAAGGAAAGCTGGATAGGATTTGGCCCTATGCATGGGCTCAGACGTAAGTCCCACTGTGTTCAATGGGGCTTACTCCCAGGAACATGTTCTAGGAGGGCAGCCCAAATCAAGTAATCAGTCAACTGGCTATAGGCATAGTGGTGGGGCACAACCAAACAAGACTGTAGCAGATGATGCTGACACAGCTAATGTACTTCCAGAGCCTTGTGGAGTCCATTTAATCTCTTTTTCCATTCTAGATACATAAACAAATTGCGTTTGGCAATTGAGACCTCGGCTTGGGTGGCCGTCAACCAGTGTCTGCTTTGGAACGCAATCCTATATACCTGTTTGCTGAGAAGCAAGCCCCAAGGAGCAGTCAGGGGCTTACTCCTGCACCGACGAGTCAGATAGCACAGTAAACAAACACAGTCGGCAAAACACACATGAGGAATCTTGCTGTCACTTGCCAAGCAAGAGCAGGGAGGATGCCGTTTGCAGAGGGCAAAACCTCAGGGGGAAACTTCCACCTCCTTTCAAGGCACACCATCAGTGGGGTTTTTTTTGGGGGGGGGGATGACGACAATTGACAAGGCACACTGCACTGCTGGTGGGCAACTCAGATCACCCAATGGCCCTACCAATAAATGACCCTCCCCCCCAATTCCTGTGGAGCACCTATAGAGCAGTCGCAGCGCACCAGTGTGCCATGGCAGAGTGGCTGAAAATGGCTACACTAATATGGAATTTCCCCAGCGTGAAGTCCGCATAGGTAAGGATGGGGTTTTTGGTGGCATTTTTTCCCCAAAATTTTTTAAAATAGCAATTTGCGGTGTTACGTGTTCTTATCCAAATTTTTTTACTGCAAATTGTACAAAACAGCACAATAAATAAGGGCGGATGGCCCTACAAAGGCAAGCAATTACTGACACACACAGCCCAGCCCGAAATGATCTGCTCAAAAATTCCCCGGCTGCACTCTAATTGCTGCTTGGAGCGCCAAGAAACTGCTAGTTACTGCTTCCACATTCCATTAAAGTCGCCCTAGCATGCACTGTGAACTATGCCACTCTTCTTCCTGAAAACCTGTGGGGGCCCCGGGCCAAGGGCCCCCGCTCCTTGTAAATGGTCCTCCATCCTCACCCACCCCCGAGTCCAAGGTGGGAGAGGATGGTTCAGGGTCAGGATTGTGGGGTCAGCCGGCGCACCAGGGCAGTGTGTGGTCTTCCCCCAGAACTGGGGGTCCAGCCCAGTCACCTCAGAGCGGTGTGAGGGAGAGGGGAGTTACGTCATTCTGTTCCCTCTCCCCTCCAGCAGGTCTCGCCGTTTGCTGCGAAGGAGTGATCCTCTCTCCCACAGAGCCAACTACCCTCATCACCATCGAGGGCAGCCTCATGAAGGGGAAGCCCCGCCCCCTTAGCCCCGGCTCACCCCTCCCAGGGCTGGAGAAGGCCTGCCCCTTCTCCCGGCGACAAATCGCCAGACCAGGCTGGGAGCGGGACCGCTTAGCATGGGTGACTGACATCTCCCTGGTCGGCAGGGAAGCACGTCACTACTCCGCCCGGCCATAGTGAGCAGTGCACAGCACCCCGAGCGTGACTGGCTGGCCGCTCACCGCCTCCGGGGGCCCCTGGTGGTGTCAGCAACTTGGCTGCCGTCAGTGGGCTTGGAGGTGTCTGCGGCCTGTCGGCCCAACCCCTGGCAGGCTCCACGCTACTAGCGGGTCGGGGGGACGGCGAAGGCCACTCCATTGCGGCGCCCCACTCCACTGCCTCTGACCAGGGTGGGGATGCTGCCGGAGCAGGCCGCCCACCAAAAGACCCCCGCCCGGCTCCCTCCACGCAAGCCAGCCCCACAGCCCCAGGTGAGTGGGTGGTGAGTCTGGGCTCCATCCCCGCCATGGAACCCGGACAAAACTATTTGTAAATTCCTCAGAACGGTTTCAAAAATAAGCAAAAATTGTGTTATTTTTGTGAAATTGATCTAAATTTGTGACAAACTCTGTCAAAAATAAGCAAAAGCTGTGTTTTTCACATTTTGACCTATATTTCATTTTATGTAGCATTTTCAATAGAAATTATCATTATTTAGCATTTAATAATCACCAAATAATCAGCTAAAAAAAACATCCCTACCCATAAACAGGAGAGCACCCACTTTGCATGCAGACAGTATCAGGTTCAGTTCCTGGCATCTTGCAGTAGGGAAAGGCAAGACTCATGACCAAAACCCTAGAAAGATGTTCATCAGTGTAGGCCAGTAGTTCCCAAACTTTTCTGAATGGCCTATTACTGGCCCATTTGACCTACTAGGCCACTGGTTATGACTTCAGGCTACAGAGCAGTGGTTTTCATTGATGGTTTTTTCACGAGGATTCTGTGGCTCCCCATGGAGCCTTAGAATGCAATCCTAACCTGGAGTTAGGCCGGCACAGCTAGGCCAGCAAAGTTTGGCCAGCACAAGGGCCAAAGAGTGTCTGGACCACTCTCTGAGTCAGAGAGGATGGTGCACGCCTGTGTGCTGGCCTCTCTGACTCCAAGAGTGGTCCAATCATACGGTATCACTCTTAGAGCCCAATCCCATCCAACTTTCTGGTGCTGATGCAGCTGCAGTAGAGCCCCGAGATAAGTGAACAAATGCTCCCTTACCTTGAGGAGGCCCCCATGACTCCCCCTCCACCACAGAATGCAGCACATGCCCCATTGGGACGGCTACATTAGGACTGGAAAACTGGATGCGATTTGGCCCTTCATTTGGGAACCACTGGTGAAGGCAATACTTAGTTGAATGGATCCATTTGTTTGGTTCGGTATAAAGTAGTTTTGAATGAACTCTGAAAGTCCAGTGCCCAAAAAAGAGAGAAAAATGTCACCCCTCCCCAAACTGATTTTGGTCCACTAAATGTGTCATTTTCAATCTCTCTTCCTTTCCTTAGGGCCTACCTGGCAGCAATAGTCCAGGCACTTGAATCAAGTATAATCAAGCCCTTATGAGACATTTACTGTACAAAATAATTTGATTTAAGGAACTGCTGGGAAATAAAGTACTTTTTTCCCCAGGTTTTCAATATTAACGCAGCCTAACAAAGTAAAATATTATGCTAAGTCAGCAGAGTTACAATAATGTTTCTGCTTTGGAAGTAAAAGTTGAAAGTACAGTACAGGCAAGATTTTTCAAACTCAACTTTTCCCCATACAAGACTCGAGCCTTTTTTTTTTTCCTCCCATGAGAGAGTCATGTGTAAATTCTTTTATTAATATTAATGGATTAATACCAGGAAAATATTAATTGAACTGAGATTTGCCAATGCACTTCTTCCACATGACTAATTACTAATTAAAGGATTTTTTAAATATAAAAAATAACCATTCTTAATACCTGATTGAGGTTTGCAATTCCTTTGTCCATATTTGGTAGACTAACAGCCCAATCCTAATCTGTTCCGGAATAGGCAGGCTGGTTGGCCTGCTCCATATCCAGCTTTGGTTAGGAGGTGGCTGTGGCACAACTCAGAGTAAGAGAACGTCTGTTCCCTTAGCTCGAGTAATGCCCCAGTCCGAAACAGGGCTACTCAGTACCCAGTAGGGCTCAGTACCCAATAGGGCTACTCCGATATGCACCAGCAAAATTGCGACTGCAGATCTGAGCAGCCCGCATAAGGCCGATGGGGCAAGGGGCAGGGGTTAGGATATGGCCGGCCTGCCAGAAGCCTGTCCTGCCCCCCTCCTCAGGCCAGTTCGCCTGTAAGTCTACCCTCCCCCACTTTCCTCCGCTCCATCTTCCCTCAGCCTTCCCCCACCCTCCACAATCCCCTGCGCTGGCCTCCCTAGGCCGGCCTTACCCAGTCCA
The DNA here is from genome assembly GCA_029204185.1 of Lerista edwardsae. NCBI lineage: Eukaryota > Metazoa > Chordata > Lepidosauria > Squamata > Scincidae > Lerista > Lerista edwardsae. Next base: position 5,675,510 of record JAJKFI010000004.1, read on the forward strand.
GGAAGTGGTACAGGGAGGCCAGTACACAAATGTGTGCCGGGCTCCCCGACTCTGAAGAAGGCTCAAACACATTTTATGGAACATTTGTGACACTCATGGGCCAGCACAAGGGACGTGTGCGGCCTAACCAGTGATGTCATTCAGGGGGAACGGACCAGAATGGGCGTTCCGGATCCTAATGGGCTCCGTGGCTGCTTCCAGGGTTTGTTTTGTTTTGTTTTTTTCAACATTTGAATTTGAACTCAAAAGTGAGTTCCTGTTCCTAAATCATTTGAATGACACCACTGGGCCTAACTCCCAGACAGGATATATGCTCTTACAGAACCAATACAATAGAAATATTTGTTACTACTCATCCTCTGCCACAACCCAGAATTCTCTGAGGCTCTGTTGTGCTGGTACCAGGTTAAGATCTAGAACAAAGCACTGCTAGCTAGAGCTAGAGGCCCCAGAAACTGACATAATCCTATTCTGTGCTGGAACAGATGGACTGGCAGGCAGGCCTGCGCTGTATCCAGCACAGTATTGAGGGAGACTGGAGCCTCCCCGGAGCAAGGACACATTTGTTCCCTTGCACAAGGGGAGGCAACAGCCTCTCCTATGGGCTCCTCAGATCTGTGCCTGCTAAATAGCTAAATAGTTCGTGCTAAATAGCAGGCACAGATCCTAGGTCAGTGATGGTGAACCTATGACACGCGTTGTCAAAGGTGACACACCACAATGTTTGGGGTGACACGCTAGCTTTCACCAACACCTCACAAAAGTTGAATTTGTTTTACTCATTTTCCATTTCTGAAATAATTTGATGTTTCTTTATATAATACATAGCATCACACATGATAGGATTGCATTTTTTGTTTAAACAAATGAATATAAAGAATTGTTTCCCTTTTGTTTTGGAGGGGGGGGGTTGACATACCAGCAGTGTCAAGCTAAGCATTTTCTGAAGTTTTGACACGCCGAGTCAACAGGTTCGCCATCAATGTCCTAGGAGGCCACGCGGGCCGAATTGGGGACGAGCCCTTGAATTCAGCCAATTGTTCCAAACTGCACTAGCATCTTGCCAGGATAGGTCATTATATCAAAGATAGTTTGTGCTTTGTTCCACTCGCATTGCAAACTGTGTCATTTTGAGGCCACTCTTAGGGGCAATATCACACATCGTTGTTGCTAAGTCACTGCCTGACTCTTCGCAACTCCACAGCATGCCAGGCCTCCTTGTCCTCCACTAGCTTCCGGAGTTCGCCCAACATTGTTGTTGCTGTTGTTCAGTCGCTAAGTCGTGTCCGACTCTTCGTGACCCCATGGACCACAGCACGCCAGGCCTCCCTGTCCTCCACTAGCTTCCGGAGTTCGCCCAACATTGTTGTTGTTGTTGTTGTTCAGTCGCTAAGCCATTCCGACTCTTCGTGACCCCATGGACCACAGCACGCCAGGCCTCCCTGTCCTCCACTAGCTTCCGGAGTTCGCCCAATTTCATGTCCGTTGCTTCGGTGACACTATCTAACCATCTCATCCTCTGTCGCCCCCTTTTCCTTTTGCCTTCCATCGTTCCCAGCATGAGGGTCTTTTCTAAAGAGTCCTCTCTTCGCCCAACATTACACCTGGGCAAATCCAGGTAGCCAGCAAGAGTAAACTCAACCAAGATCCGCAGGCAATCACAGCTTCTTGACCAGTGTCCCTATACTTTGTATGCTTTTTTCAGGCACAGTTTGTCACGTTCACAGTTTACAGGTTTATCTTAAAGTGTACAGGCCCTCTAAAACAATGTAACAGGGGAAGCGTCTCTAGATCAAATCACATCTGATCAAGCAGATTGGCCTTAACCAAAGTATTTTCCAAGTTTGCAGGGCTGCAGTCATTTCTCCACACTTTTCTCCATTTCTCCCAAAGAAAGGGCTTTGCAAAGTAAACTATATTAAAAAGTTTAGCTTCAGTTCTGCTTTTATTTACTCTACCTGAGGCTAACTAAATTTTCAGGGAGGAACTGGGTAATTTCATTTTGCAGGTATTGTAGGAGGCCTTGGTGCCAAAAGAATTTCAATAAAACACAGAGGCGCCGCATAACCAGCTCGAATGGCTGAGCTTGAGCATCAAAGCCACATCCAAGAATCAAAGCAGATGCTTTTCTAGAGGAATCCCCCTAAACATACATGAATATGTGCAAAATCTTAACTCTAAAACCCTGATACTTTTGTTTGTCTAATTGAGAAAGTCATTCCTTTTTGGCAGGTATTGAATGCAAGCCACACAATTCCCGTAAGCGCGGAGGCTTAAAAAGAATACAATCGATACTACCTGAAGTAAGTGGCAATCTAGCCAATTTCAAATTAGCTGTTGATAGACAGCAGTGGGGTGACATGAGGTCATTTTGACTACTCAGAGCAAGAATATGAAATGGCCAGTCGATAAAATAGCTTCAGCTCTTCTTTCACTGTTACAGTTTTCAGTGTTAAGTAATCAACTGGATAACAGCACACATACAAAGCCTGTGAAGAATTTTTTTGCCTTCTGGCCTTTGCTAGCGTTTTATTGATTTGGGTGCTCTCGTTTTGTTTTGAAGAAGAAGATGGGGCTTGGCTTGCCACCTGATGGCAAGGATTTATTTGGGAGCTGGTCACATGACTCGCCTTGGACTCCCTTGGCACCAGTGGTTTGCTCCACAGCCACAGAGTCGGACACTGAGACTGTGCATATTTTGGAAAGTGAGGTCATTGGAGGCATAAGGGATACATTCCAATAGCTCAACTAAGCCCAAGTTCACAGAGCTGGCAACCGCTCAGAATCATTTAATTAGTACCTGTAATAGAAGAAATTTAATCTAAAAATCTCTGAGCAGAACACAATAATACTTTTTTGGGGAAAGAAAATGTTGAGGTTGGGGTGTGTTTTTTTTTTAAGTTCCACCATGGCAGTTCAGTAAAAGGGATATTACATTAAAACGAGGTTCCCTTTTATTTCCCAGTATCTTTTGAAAAAGAAAAAAAAGAGAGAGAGGTGATGACAATTTAATGTAATATTTCCTACTTTATTTGATCTGGATGTAACTTCTATAACACCTATTACACCCAAATTGCCATTTTCATCAAATAAAACAGCCAAGTGGTTATCGTGATCCACTACCAAATTATTAGCTGAGCAAGAAATAATTTTCAGACTGAAAAGATCCCCTGTGCTGGAAATAAATCTGTAAGATGAAAAGATCTCCTGATAACTATAACCATCTCCAGCTGTATTAGGGGAAGGGAAAAATTAGACATTGAGGGGAAATTACCCACTCTCAGATGCAGCCATCCTTGCAATTCGCATGCACTGCTAAGCGCCATGAAGTTAGGGTGCTGCTTTCTAGGCTGGAGAGAAATAGAAAAGAAATGCACCTTTCCTGCTTTAGCACGTATGAGAAGTTTTCAATAAGCCTTGTGTCCATGCAATCTTACATACAAAGCTTCCATATCCAAATATTGTGGATGTCTTTTCAAGAAACTATTCTCCATAAATGCGATTTCACTGCATTTGTTGGCAAAACACCTGTGAACGCATCCATTGACTTCAAGGCCAAGTCAGAGACACGTGAAACAGCCATGCAACCGGCCAGTGAACCCGCCAAGGAAATGAGGCACATCCAAGCGTTGTTTTACTTCTTCAGAGACATATAATTAAGTTGCAAGGAAACACCAATTAGAGCAGTCCAGCTAACAGTCCAAGGTCAGAGTTATAGCCAGTCAGGATACATACAGCAACAGATGGTTCAAATATGGCTAATCAGTCTGGCAGCACTTCGCCCTTCCTCTCTCAACCCACACAGAAGGCTTCTGCTGCTCACTGCCTTTTATCCTACCTTCCGGCCAATCAGCACAGTGCTGAGTCATGGCTAGGTCTTCGTGCCAAGCTGCACGTACATCACTCAGACACAGGCGTGTTCAATCACCTTACTCAGGCCCTGCGGTTTTCCAGAGCAAAAGAAACCAGAGCTGACTTCCAGAATCATCTCAGATCTTGACAACACTATTGCTGAACTTCTGGGTTGCTGAGTTCCTGGAAGCTGCTGCACAGAGCTCAGCTTGGGAGGCAAAGCTTCCTGCACGATATGCGACAGGGGCTGTGGGGAGCCGTGGGGCCCAATGGGGGAAATTCTCGTGGGGCCCCCCACTTTCATCTCGTTGGGTATTGTGGTGGTGGCTTATGGTGGCTTGTGGTGATTTCATTGTCTACTGTGGTATTATAGTCCACAGTTGGGCTAGGGACACAAAGCCTAACACCCAGCACCTACTCACAGCCTGTCTTTTCCTAGGATGGAATTTCTTGCTGCCACCACACAGGACCAAGAGAAACCAGGCAGAATGAGGCTGCGCTGAGCTTACTCCCAAAAGAATGGAAAGCCCTCAAATCCCTGAATGGCCCTTAAAAGCAGACAGTAGCAAAGGCCTGGGAAGATGGGACACACCAGCTCTCTCCCAAACCGACAGCAGGAAAAAAGGTAAAAAATGTAAGATGTTTATTAAAAGCCTGCAAAAGGTATCAGACCATGGAGAGAAAAGCTGCAAGGGTAATAAACGTCAGAGGAGGAGGAGGAGAACAGAGAGGCAGCCAAAGTTGGCAAGGATATTAAAACACAAGAGGAAAATGTAATCAAGAAAGAAGTACGAAGTCGTGTGAGTGATCCTGTCCTGTTTCATAACTAGACATGGGAGAAAACAGTGATAAGGGGGGGAAAAAACATGGCTGTCAGCGCCACGTAGTACAGAGGTGCTGAAATGGCTGCTGCTGAATCCCGCAAGGCCAGAGCAGCTGCCGGAGTCTCCATGGAGTAAGGGAACGCTGGTTCCCCTATCGGAATAGAGCCCCACTGGCTCTTCTTGGGTCTTCGTCCACTGTTTGTCAGGCACAGAACTGTGGAGGCCCACGTTGGGCTTCATGGCTCTGGAAAAGGGTGCAGGATTTGGCAGCATACTCTGCTGCTGTTCCCACCCCCCTCCCAGGCCCAATCTGCCCCCTGGCCTGCCCTCCCTCCACCCAGTTCCCCCTCCCCACCTTCCCGCCACCCAAAAAGCCATCCTGCTGCCTGGTGGGGACACTCTCCACCTGGCCCTCGTCCTGTGCATCCTGCCAGAACGGAGTCCTCTCTGCCGATGCTAGCAGCAAAGTGCCTTACGGCACTTCCGCAACGCCATTACTGGGGCAGCACGCAAGCCACCAGCACTGCCCTGGCTTGTGATTGGGTCCTAAAAGGGCAGGAGTGGAAGAGTGGAAGAGCCTCTGAAGCCTGAAGGTCACCTGGGCCGGCAGTTCGAGTCAGCCGGAAGTAACCGTGAACTGCCAATAAACGCTGCTGACAGAGATGAGTCTCTCCAGATGATGAGAGGAGTGGAGACGACGACCCCTCCAGTGAGAGTGGAGGAGTGCCTGTCAAGCCGTGCCTGGGAATGTGAGCAGCCAGGGAGATGCCAGACTGTGAAGGAGACCACCTGGACTGTAGCGTTCTTGAAAGATAGAACTTGTGATTGTAACAACCCCTATGTGAGGTTGAGAAAAGCCTGCCCATGTAAACCGCCTTGATTATTAAAGTCAGAGGAGAAATCCAAAGACCAGAAAGGCGGTATTTAAATACTGGTACTATTCTTATTCTTATTATAAGTATTAATGTATGGTGTCTACACCTGCTCTCCCCATTCCACTTCCTTCCAATGTAAGGTAGCCTGTCTAACGATATGCATTCCCTACTTCCCGATTTTTCCCGTGGGACTGCAGACCATGTTTTTGGAAAAGATTGAATTTTATCTGCTCTCAGACCCCGACTCACAAGGCATGCAGAACTGTTGATATCTCTCCCTTCCCAATGCCTCCCAACCAATGAGGTTAGTATCATAGTTTAAGAATCACTTCTCTCTCTCTCTCTCTCTCTCTCTCTCTCTCTCTCTCTCTCCCTCTCTCCCAGCTACTCAGTTGCAGATGGATTTCATTGACTCATTATATGAATGGGGGCTTCATTGCTAGATATGGAGGAAAAGGGCTCCAGCACTGTGGCCAGTCCAAATGAGAAGAGATCTCCATCTAAGTTAGATCAGAATGGGGAGGGGAGAATGAGTAGGAGGGCAGGTTTAAGTCCCTGGGGCAAACTAATATGGTTTGATACCAGTGTGGGAGTTTGAGACAGACATGACAGACAGTTTAGCCCTGCAAAGGCTTTTGATATAGGTGTTCCTTATTTCTGCATGTCTTCACTATCTGACTTCCTTGCTTCCCCCAACCTTTGCTATCTTCTCCCCTTCTCTATACCCATGATTTAGACTGTGAGCTTTCCAGACAGAGATTAATCACACACAAAAATTGCATAGAGACTCACACAGCTCTTTGGATAGGGCAGGCTACAAACCTAATTACACAGGTTGTCATAAATCCTAGAGGAGGTTATAAACCCTGCCTTTTTTTTTTTTTTTTTTTTTGCAAGCACAAACCATGAATCAAGAAGCCACCAAAAAACAAATTTACACTTTGCTGGGTATAAGAGCACAATTATACCATATGCTGGATCAGACCACAGGTCCATCTAGCTCAGTATTCTTCTTCCAACAGTGGCCAGCAAGAGGATTCTGGGAAGCTTGCAAGACAGATCACGCACAGGGCTGGCCCAAGACCTGCCAGAACCTGAGATGGTGTGCCAAATGCTGCCATACTTACCAAGTGGTATGCCGGCTTCCACTTGGCCATTCTCTGCCTCCTCCCACCATCTTTGGATTAAAAAAGGAAGAGGCAAATGGAGCAAAAGAGGAAGTGTGGAGGAGAAGAGAATGGTGGGCTAGAGTGTCTCCACCATTATCCTCTCCTCCACACATAACTTTTTATTCCATTATGCTCTTCCTCCATTAATCCAGGCACTAGGAAGAGGAATGGTAGAAGCATGATGCAACAGGAGAGAGGGAGGCACCCCCACCCGTCTTTTGGTCCATCTAACTAGCCTCATGAGTGGACTGGTTCTGGGCACATGGTGCAATTCCAGGTATCCCTTGCTTTTCAATGGATTGTAACTTGAGGATCCACACTTTCAATGCATTTCAATTATACACGGAAGTCATTCATTTGGGGTCTATTCCCAAAAATGTTAATGAGTCCATTTGCAGAAATCTTTGTGTGCAAAGGAATCGTGTAAAGGGATGGGTAGGTGTTCAGTAGGTTTTATGATTTACACTTGTGTTTAATAAAGTTGAACCCCAACCTCATTCTGGTGTCTTCCTTGGGGGTGGTGCAAGGATAATAGGCTACCTTAGAGTGCCAGAGGAAGGGGAGTGACAGCAAGATACAAGTATCTGATTGTCTTGTGTGCTCCCTGAGGCATCTGGTGGGCCACTGGGAGATACAGGAAGTTGGACTAGATGGGCCCTTGGCCTGATCCAGAGGGGCTGTTCCTATGTTCCTGTGAGTACATGTCTGAAGAGGGGCGTCTAGTTCTGGTGGCTGTCAAAGAGAAATATTGTGGAGAATCTGGACTGGCCACCAGTGTGTCTACCTAAGAATTTACCTCAGAATGCCAGATGCAAGGGAGGACAAGATGTAAGCATCGTGTTGTCTTGTGTGCTCCCTGAGGCATCTGGTGGGCTACTGTGAGATACAGGAAGCTGGACTAAATGGGCCCTTGGCCTGATCCAGCAAGGCTTTTCATATGTTCTTATGGTTAAAAAAGGCATTTGTAATTTGCAAGCTAAAAAAAAGCATTGGAAGTAACACCTGTAAATTAAATAAAGACTGGATTCCACTTTCCAAAGGTTTCCTGTTTTTGCTACTGCTCCAGTTCCTTAAACTGTCAAATGAGTGGGGAGGATGCCTGTAATTGTTTGCCTTTGTGACAGTGTTCATACAACCACTTTGCAAGATGTGTCAATCAGTAGCCTAGCTGAGAGAGGATAAAAATGTGGTCCATCCAAGCACCTTAAGTGCCTTTGAATCATCCCCCAAATACTGCCTGCGTTATCAGTGTTAGCTTCCAGTCAGCCGTTCTCATCCTGCCGTCTCCTTTGTTCAATTAAGACCGTGCAGAGTACAGCACGCATGCAAAATCTTTGGAATTGATCTCACCTCAAACCAAACTTCCTTCGGGCAATTAGAAATACATTTCCCACCACTGTTACCAAGGGCAACATGTCTGGCGCATAAGCCCCTCTCTGCCATAAGCTGAGAGATCCGCCTGTCCGTTATCCTCAACGCATGTGCCTCCAAGTCTGCCAGGATGAAACGGGAAAAGCTTGCTTCGAGTTATTATCATCAGATGTCTCTTTAGAAACAATTACAGCAAATCAAGTCCCAACTCCTGTTTGCGATTCTCTTGACAGACAAATACCCATCCATTAGGCACAGCGGAGGAAAAAACCCTGTATATTCAATGGAGGGTGGCAGAGATGAGGAAACACGGCATCATTAGTCTCCTGCTTTAAAGTTGAAAGAAATAACTTCAAATCCTACTAAAAACGTGATTGTGGGGGGACGAGGGGGAGAGAACAACATGTCGCACACTTCAGAGATTCCCCTCAGACATTGTGATGCATTAAGCAATACGGCATTGCACACAAATTCTCAATGACACTCCTCCCGCTCCGTTTTAATTACAAAACGGAAGTTCCAAAAGTGTGTTGCATCGCTTAGGATAATTGTGTGGCATTTGTCGTGAATGACTGTGCATGCTCATCAGCTCCTTTAATTATGGACTGTCAGTGTGGCAGGCCCTGCACGCTCTCATCCAAGCTTAGTTAACTGCACATGCTGAAAACGACAAATTTTGACAACTAGGTTGATCAATTGTCAAGGTGGGGAAACGTGCCTAAGTGTACACAAAACAGATCACTCTCACAACACTAAATTTCAGTAGATGTCCCCAGGTTCTGGTATTGAGAGGGAGGGAAAAGAATATCCCTCTATCGACTCTATCCCTCCCATACACAATTTTGTACTTCTCAATCATGTCCCCCCTCAGGCACCTTTTCTCCAGACTGAAGAGCCCCAAACACACTTATGGTTGTAATGTCATGGATTGATTTGTGGATAAGTTTTGTTTATTTTTCAACATAATGTTTCCAGGCAGAAAAGCTACCCCAAACTGGGGAGGGAGGGAGGGGTGTTCAGTAAGTTTCATGATTTACACTTGTGTTTAATAAAGTTAAACCCCATCCTCAGTCTGGTGTCTTCTTTGGAGGTGCTGCAAGCAGTGATGTCATGCAGGGGGTACGTGGGGGTACGCGAATACCGGTTTCTAGGATTACAGCTGGCCCCGCCCATTCGCCCGCCCACTCATCGACTCCGCCCTCTGCAACGTTTGAATTTCCTGCATGTTTGAGTTGCCTGCATGTTCTCAGAGCCAGGCAGGCAGGCAGGCAGCGAGCGGAGCCTTTCCTTTCCTTGCCACTGAAAGTTGCTCTGGGGTTTTAACATGATGCCAGGCCTCCTTAACATGTTCTGGGGGTGCTGTGGAATACTGTTGCAACTGTTGGGTCAGTTTAAAATCATCTGAGGCCTCAAAAAGGGCTTTTTCATGTCACTTCCTGCCACGACATCACTTCTGGCTTATGACGTCACTTCCGGTGGGCGGGTCCCGACACGTGCCAATCAAAAGTGAGTACCTGTTCTTAAATCATTTAGATGACACCACTGGCTGCAAGGCTAATAGGCCACTTTATAATGTCAGATGCAGGGGAAAGGCAGCAAGATACAAGGCATCTGGTGGGCCACTGTGAGATACAGGAAGCTGAACTAGATGGGCCTATGGCCTGATCCAGCAGATCTCTTCTTATGCTCATCTGTTCTGGTAAGATTTTTGATACCTCCAGCAGCAATCTGTCTCCAGGCATCTGCAATCCTATGCATGTCTACTCAGAAGTAAGTCCCATTGTATTCAATGGGACTTATTCCCAGGAAAATGTGTGTAGGATTGTAGCCACATAAGAACATAAGAAGAGCCCTCCTGGATCAAGCCGAAGGCCCATCTAGTCCAACTTCCTGTATCTCACAGTGGTTCACCAAGTGCCTTAGGGAGCACACAAGACAACAAGCTGCCTGCATTCTATTGCCACTCCCTTGCACCTGGCATTCTGAGGTGAAGTAAACACACTGGTGGCTAGTCAAGATTCTCCACTGCATTTCTCTTTGACAGCCACCAAAACCAGATGTTCCTCTTCAGACATGTACTTATAGGAACAGCCTCTCTGGATCAGGCAAAGGGCCCATCTAGTCCAGTTTCCTCTGTCTCACAGTAGCCCACCAGATGCCTCAGGGAGCACACGAGACAACACGCTGCCTGCATTCTATTGCCACTCCTTTGCACCTGGCATTCTGAGGTGAATTTTGAGGTAAACACACTGGTGGCCAGTCAAGATTCTCCACAGCATTTATTTTTTATAGACACCAGAACAAGATGCTCCTCTACAGACGTGTACTCAGAGGAAGTACATGGGAAATCTTCCTATGTTGCCAGTGTTGTTCCAAAACAATACTGTAGAGCAGTGGTTCTCAAACTTTTAACAAAAAGGGAAACGATAGAGAAAGGAGAGGAGAATGGTACCAGGAAAGAAGGAAATAAATACCATGCTATTATTTCACATGCATGCACTTAGAGCACAATCCTAAACTGGAGTTAGGCAGCCATAAGTTAAGCCAGCAAAATTTGGCCAGCACAATGGCCACCATAAAGCATGTTTGGACTACGCTCTGAGTCAGGGAGGACGGCTCACGTCTGTGTGCCGGCCTCTCTGACTCCGACAGTGGTCTAAACATACTTTACGGTGGCCCTTGTGCTGGCCAGTGTTTCCTGGCTTAGCTTATGCCAGCCTAACTCAGGGCGCAATCCTATGCAGCGCCAGAATGGAGAGGCTGACTTGGCAGCACCATATCCGGCGCTGCATAGGAGAGGCTGGAGCCCCCCCACACACGGCAAGGGAGTGTTCGATCCCTTACCGTAAGGGAGGCTCCAGCCTCCCCTATGTGCTCCTCGGATCTGCGCCTACTAAAGAGCAGGCACAGATCCGAGGAGACTGTGCGGCCCAAATCGGGGCCACGCAGCCTCGCAGTCAGGCTTAGGATGTGACTGTATGGCCACCTCCCAAGCCCGCCCATGTCCCACCCAAGTCCTGCCTCCCGCCTCCCTCCCTCCCACAATCCCCATCACGATATGGGACAGAGCCTCCCTTGCACCAACGGGCTTCGGTCAGCGCAAGGGAGGCTCTCCGTCGGTGCTCTGAAGCTGACGCTACTCATAGCGTTGGCTTCAGAGCATCAGTGGCAACGCAGGGGTGCTGCTCGGCACCCCCACGTCAGTGCTAATGATGGAGCACCGACGTTGCGTCGTTGTGTCAGCGCTACGTCCATTAGAGGATTGTGCTGTCAGTTTAGGTTGCATCCTTAGACCTTAGACTAGGAAAAAGTGGGTTTTGAAGAGGAATTTGAAGGAAGTAAGAGAGAGGGCATCTGGCAGGTGATCATGGAGGAAATTCCAGGCATGAGGAGAAGCAAGGGGGAAAGGGCAGAACCAACTGAGGAAGCAGGAGATCTCTGGCTAGCTGAGGGTGACAAAGCCCTCTGGCAAAGGTCCGAGCAAAGGTCACGGGCAGGAAAACAGCACAATACAAAAGCAAATAAGTAAGAGGCTTTGGAGAAGACTTCGGAGGACTTTGAAAGTAAAGACAGGAGCTTATGCCGGATCTGGGAGCAAACAGGAAGCCAGTGTGGGAACTTGAGCAGGAAAGTCACAAACATTCAGTGATGACAAAGAGACATTGTTTTGGTGGCAAAATGTTTGCTGGAGGTGAGGGAGCTGAGATGCGGACCAGAAAGGAAAAGACTGAAAGAATGCAATGAAGAGATGGACAGGATGCATTGTCACTGAAGAGAGAGAAGATACAAGGAGAAGAAGGCTTGCAGAAAAAGATGAGAAGTTCTATCGTGGATATACAGAGGTGATGATGAAGTAGCCCAACAGAAATATCAGACAGGTAAGGATGTGGGACTGGATATCGGGAGAATGTTCTGGATAGACAGGTAGAGCTGGTTACAAAGGGAAATGACAGCCATGTGATAAGGTCACCCAACTACAGCCTGGTGTGTGTGTGTGGGGGGGGGAGAGAGAGAGAGAGCATCAGTGCCCAAAGCAATGCACATGTGGTCCACATTCCACATATGCAAACTGGATGATTTCATAGTGAAAGTCAACTGAAGAGAAATCTGTGAGCATCCCTGCAGAGGAGTATACCTGGGCACAAGAAGAGCACACTTCTCTTACGGCTAGATAACCACGGTCAGCCCCAATAATTTTAGGCTTTGTTGGCTTGCATTTCTCCCAGAAAGGGCTTCCTGTTCCATTCCTGTGGTTTCTAGACCTGCCATCCCTCTTGTTATAAATCAGCCACAGGCAGTCTCCAATACAGATTGTAAAAAAAAATTATATTCCTGTTGCTGTTAGAAAAGTACATAAAAGTTTTTTTTTTTTAAAGCTTCCTGGAGAAACGGATTAAACAAATAAAACCAGCCTCTTGCTCTCAGATCAGAAACAGAGCACAGCTCGTACAAAAAGCCAGGCTGCTTTCCTGTAGCTGATGTAACTGATGGCAGATGCAGCCACAAACTTCTGTGCCAGCACAGAGCAAAGTTTAAACATTCCTGGAATGAAAGCCCACAAATGGGGCATAAAACGACACCAAGGGGAAATTTATGACAAACATGCATGGCTTTGAGGGATGAGGCAAGCTTCCAACTCTTGTCTTCCAACTACTGCAGCATCAACACCCTTGAGAACGTTTTCTGAGTTCTACTCTTCCAGTGGCTGAGTCTAACTCCTGACATTTTCCCCTTCCTCCTCCTTCAGTTTCCCGGCCTCGTTTTCTTGCGTTTTTCTTTGCAAAGGCCATGCTCCCATCATGTTCTAACCTTCCTTGACAGTGACCCGAGGCCATGCATTCCTCCCTCCTGCTTTGGTGAGATGCAACATCTACCACAGCCTACAAGTGTAACTTCTAATTCAATTTAATTGAGCTCAAATGGCTTCAACACCCAAAGTAATTAACTATACTTCCTACAAACACTCGAATGCAAATGGCATGCTGCCTAGCCATTGTTTCTGGATGATGTTTATGTCTTTCCCCTTAGGTTTCATGACTCAGAGTTTGCCACTCGTATAGGAGGAAAAAAAAACACCATAAAGCAACATGTTCTTCAAAGGAGTTCATACATGGCTTATTTGTTTACAGTTTTCATATTATTTTATTTGAAGTCAGTAGACCAGTGGTTCCCAAACTGGGAGTTGGGACCCACCGGTGGGTCGCGAGCCAATTTCAGGTGGAGCACCTAGAGCAGCCATATTGAAAATATGGGAAGGTGGGATGCTGGAAAAGGGGAGGGCTGTGTGGTGGTTTTGCTTATGTCAAGGGTGTAAACAGGATTTTTTCTTTCTGATTTACTCTGCTATTGGAAAACGGCTGAGAAACAACCCAACTTATTGCTGCATTCTCAGGAAAGCAACAGGTTCTGGCATCACAATGACAGCACTTCCGGCCATGACATCACTTTTGGTGGGTCCTAGACAGATTCTAAAAAGTGGGTCCTGGTGCTAAAGAATTTGAGAACCACTGAATTAGACCATACATCATCCTATGCCCAAGGAGGCATAGTTGAAATCACAGTACTCATTACTATATTCCTGTGCCAAGTGCAACTTTTTTTTCCTCAGAAGTGAGGCAAATGGTGACAGAAGATAGATCATTTTCAGCCATGTGTATGTGTGTGGGGATTTTTCTGATAAGTAAAAATCTAGCCATTTGGTCTAAACCTGCAGGATCTGGGAGCTCTTACCATTAGTCCTGCTTCCAATCGCAACAGTGGCCTTGCTCTCACTCTCCTGGCAGTGTGGCATGCTTCACATATTAAAAATGGCTCATCAGGCAACATCCCCTGAGCTACAGCCCAGTCAGAAGCACCACCGCCATATGAAGAGAGCATGCTCCTCTTGCCAGACGTTGAGACTAACAACACAGTATACCTATGAGACTGACACAGGGCCAAACCGCCAATGGGGCATGTGCAGTGGTGTCATTCAAATTATTTAGGAACAGGAACTCACTTTTGAGTTCAAATTCAAATGTTGAAAAAAACAAAACCAAAAAAAAACCCGGAAGCAGCCACGGAGCCCGTTAGGATCCGGAACGCCCGTTCTGGTCCGTTCCCCCTGAATGACACCACTGGGCATGTGCTACATTCTTTGGTGGCGCAGCAGTCATGGAGGCCTCCTCAAGTTAAGAGAACATTTGTTCACTTACCTCAGGGCTGTATTGCGTCTGCAGTTGGATAGGATTGGGCCCACAATGGATTTAAGCTTCCCCATAGCTTCTGCTAGTATGGAATGTAGGTGCATTATTTGAAAGAGGGTAGAGGAGTTTTCCCCCCCCCTCGATTATGAGGTAAAAGAGTTATGAAAAACAAAAGTAATCACCATACAATACGTTAAAAATAAAAACACATTTAAAAAAAATAAACATTTTATTTTTAGTAGAGCACGCACACACACGCACATACCTACCCCTCAGGATTTCTAACAGTTAAATCACGTCACAAACATGAGAGGAAGTAGCACCAGAAGGGAGGCTGTGTCGCTCGGTCGCCACCTCTGCTCGAACCCCAGCTAACCAGCAGTGAAGAGGTAAGGCCCAAATGGTGCAGGGGCTCAGTTAGTGTGTGTGTGGGGGGGGGAGGTGTTATTGGTTGGATGGCAGAAAGAGAGTGGAACAGGGGGAAGGACAGGCCCAGGAGGAAGTGGACTTGGAGGAGGCATAAGAACATAAGAAGAGCCCTGCTGGATCAGGCCAAAGGCCCGTCCAGTCCAGCTTCCTGTATCTCACAGTGGCCCACCAGATGCCTCAAGGAGCACATGAAACAACCAGATGCCTGCATCCTGTTGCCACTGTCTTGCACCTGGCATTCTGAAGTAGCCTACTACTAACGTAAGCAGGTTGTACCACCCATCATGACCTGTAGCCTACAATGGACTTTTCCTCCAGAAATCTGTCCAATCCCTTTTTATAGGCACCAAGCCAGATGTCAGATCCTAAACCCCCTCGTGGCTCAAAATCCCAACACAGGGCTTGTCAAGTCTGCACCTGCTAAACAGCAGGCATAAACTCGAGAAGTCCCATTGAGCTGGCTGTGGATTTAATTGGGGTACGTGAACGAATATCCCCTTGCCCCAAGGAGACCTTCAGCATACTTGTATCCAGCACAGACTACAGCAGTGGGCATTTAAGGCCTGCTGCTTCTCTGGAGATAGGACTGGCTCTGATAATTTGAAAATCTACACTTCACACAGCAGCGTAAGTAACAGGAAGATGTATTGGACAGAAATTTCTTTTAAAAGGTATAGCATTGAAGTTGACTGTTACACTGTTCTGAAGAGAGTGCATAAATTAAGGGCGCAATCCTAACCTAGAGTTAGGCTGGCACAGTGAGGCCAGCAAAGTTTGGCCAGCACAAGGGACAACGTAAAGTATGTTTGGACCACTCTAGAAGTCAGAGAGGCCAGCACACAGACGTGCACCATCCTCCATGGCTCCGGGAGTGGTCCAAACGAGCTTTATAGTGGCCCTTGTGCCAGCCAAACTTTGCTGGCCTCACTGTGCCGACATAAATCCAGGTTAGGATTGCACTTTAAGAAATATAACAGGTCTGGAGAAAAGTTTTGTAACTGATAGGAAATGAATATTGTCTAACGTCTGTAAAATCATGTTAAGGGCATGAATACATGAGTTCAAACATTCGGTGGAACCAAGCATGGGATGTAGATGATACGTCTGTGTAAATAGGCAAACAGCTGAAGATCGCTAGCTATGTTTAATCTTCAATAATGGATACCAGAGAAAGTTGCTAAAAGATGCTGACTAGATCAAACATACTCCTCTACTGATGACTAAAATCAATAAAAACTATAATCCTAACTGTTGGAAATATTAGATTGTGAATGATGATGTTTAAAATGTGGAGTAGATATTCTCAGAGGCAAAAAAAAGCAAAGCAAGTAAAAGTTATAATTAACAAGATATTAAGCTGATCAATGCAACAAGATCCACAGCCGTTACAGATATAAAAAACTGTGGTTTCTTAAAATCATGGTTTTTAGGAATAAGACTGTCATATACCATTCACTGCAGAATTTCATGCAGAATGCAATGTAACAAGCCGGAGTGTAATATCTTCAGTCTATCAAAGGTTATGGCAACAAACAAACTGAATACAAAAATACAACTGTCACGTAAAAATTGCTGGCTCAGATAAGTAGACAGAAGAATGGCAGGGACCATGCATATCACCCAGAGCTCCTTGGAAGAAGGGTAGTATAAAATTGTGAAAAATATGAATGAATGAATGAATGAATGAATGAATGAATGAATGAATGAATGAATGAATGTGTTATATGGGAGATGTTGAAAAATTATTGCCCCCGAGTATCAAATGAGCTAGCTACACTACTGTTGGGGGGAGACTGTGGACTTTGGGGCAGCAGGAGGCAGCATGCTGCTTGGGGGATTATGTGGGTCCCCCTATTGTTCACCTTTTTAAAAAACTGAGGCATGCTGTCATTTTCAGAAGCGACACCACTTCCTATTGTGACGTCACTTCCAAAGCATCATTTCGCCCTCTGCACAGGGCTACACTTTCATTAGCTATTCCACTGCTTTGAGTGGAAGAGAGCAGAATTCTCTCATTCTGCTCCCATAACAGCAGTGCAACTTGTGTTTTAGGCCCCAGACAAATAATTTGAGGCCATGCTGTTGTCTACAATTGGGCATTTACTTCTAGCACAACACGGCTTTGCATGTAGTTCCGCTCATGTCTTTCATAAATATAACCATTACTGAGCTGTTGTTGTTGTTGTTATTGGTGATTTTTTTTAATGCTCCTTGTTCTTTCCTTATTGTAGTATAAGGTTCTTGCTTTCATCTTGTGTTAAAGCATGAAAAATGAATTTGAACATTAATAGAATCCATTTGCGGACTAGGGCTTTTATTGTAAATAAAATTATTCATTTGTTATGTCCTATTGTTTTCAGCAGACACAGTATTGATCTTTAGGTTTCTGCTCGGGGATGCCTTAAGGAGCTCTAGCTTAAGAAGGGAACAGAGCAACATTTGTAAATTGATTGAATGTAAAGCGTAATGACAGAGACAAACATCATTTCTACGGCGATGTTAAACAAAAAAAAAAAATACAAAGCATTTTTCAGCAGCTTATTGAACTGGTTATTGAAAAGAGCAGGCTATCCAAAGTGGAACAATGAGCAGGATGTTATTGGGTCCAATTTTATTGTGATTCATCGAGGACACGGTGACCCTTACAAAATATGCATTAAAAATTAGAATGGATTTTTGTAAGAAACTTTTTGTCCTACTTTGGTTGTAAATAAAAGTTTTTTTTGTGCAGGGAAAAGAATAAATGACCACTGAGACTGTACTTCACATACTCGGCATTGATTACACCATATAACGAAATTTGAGCAACTTTGTGTTTATCATCTGAGTATTTCATTTTACAGCCATATTCATGGTGGTGCAAGGATTAAAAAAAATGCCTCTGTTTTTTGGCACCATGTCAACAGTTTAGCCACAAGGTATGTTATGAAGTTGTATTAGATTTCATGCATTTCATTTCATTAACCTTTATTAGGCCTCAATCAATCAATCACTAGTATTTATATACCGCTTTTCAACATAAAGTTCACAAAGCGGTTTACACGCAAATAATAACATTAAAGTTAAATGGCTCCCTGTCCCAAAAGGGCTCACAATCTAAAAGGCATTGTTAGGCATTAACGAAGTACAAATAAAAATCATACAAGATGTAAAGCAGGACAACCAAACCACCCAAATGTCGGGCTTAAAAAAGGTTAAAGGTTTCCCCACGACTGGATGGTCTCGTTGTGACTGACTGTAAGGGGCGGTGCTCATCTCCGTTTCTAAGCCGAAGAGCCAGCGTTTGTCCGAGGACAAGCTTCCGTGGTCATGTGGCCAGCATGACTATACGCCAAGGTGCACGGAACACCGTTACCTTCTCACCAAAGTTTATCTAGTCATCTACTTGCATTTTTACGTGCTTTCGAACTGCTAGGCTGGCAGGAGTAGTAGAGCTGTATTAGATGATATGTTTTATACTACATTAGGCTAGTCAGGGCTGGCTGTAGTGCAGGGCAATTCCGTGGGGGCCCCCACCATCCTCGCAGGCCCCCACTCACCAAGAAAAGCGCTTGTGATGCCCTGCGCAGCACCTGGAAATAGTTGGTGGTGACATCACTGCCTCCAGGTGCCCATTTTGGGCCATGCGGAGGCAGGGGCAGGTGGGAGGGCCCAAATTAAAGCTTCTCTGCTTACCCCACTGACCTACAGCCAATAGAAATTTTGGCTGCAGCATCAGGCGATCTGTTTGCTGTGCTGGTGTGCCCCCACCCCCAAAGTGCTGGATCCAGTGTGACGACATCGGTCACATGGGCTTAAGGCCAGCCCTGAAGCCTGTGGTTCCCAAACCCATATTTTAACATGGCCCTCTATCAGGACCCACCTAGCTTTAGAATCCCGCTCCCCTAAAAAGTGTTCCACTTCATCAGTCGTTCAAGCCTCTCTTTTTATCCTTTATCCTGCCTAGCCCTAAGGCCTGCCGCCAAGAGGTGTGGCTATGATGGTGATTAGGCTACAATGTTCCCTCCCCCAAGGAGCAACCTGTTTTAACTCTTGCTGCACATAGCCGAAATCTGCCCATAAACATCAAAACACTAATATTAAAAAAGAGATAAGATTCGCCAGGGGAGGAACCAACCAAAGTGCTTGAATGCATGGCCAGTGTTCTTAGGACGGGAATTTTAAAAGTTATGCTTTATTGTGTGTTCATGCTAACTTCTTTTTCACTTTAAAGGACATAATTAAACCACCCACATCTTAATTTATTTTGAAAGTTGCATTAATCATTGAGAAGAGCGTGACTCATGCCTCTACTGGTATAAAGCAGAGCTGTGTGCCCTGTCAGGGCTGTCACACTCCCGCTTTGGCAGAAGTGGGAGGAAGGGCACCTCGCCAGTAGCACTTATCAAGGAACAATACACCACACAGCCCATGTTAGGAGGAATGCAGCTCCTGGCCAGCTCCATTGCCCTGAGCCCAACATGGACTGCAGCACAGGTGGGAATGTGGCATGCATGTAGTGCACTGCTGCTCCCATGGGCCATGTACATGTTGAGGTAGGCTTCCAGGTCCAGGAGAAAAGAAATAGACGCATGCGTAGCAATGTTTCTGGAAGCTTAAGCTGGTTTTGCACTCCTTCTGAGAACTTATGAAACTGCCTTGTACGTACAGGTATCCACTGTTTCAGTTATCTACGGATACCATGGATACTGGGATGCTTATTAAAAAGATGAAGGTTAAAGGTTTCCCCACGACCAAATGGCCTAGTCATGACCGACTGTAGGGGGTGGTGCTCATCTCCGGTTCAAAGCCTGTAGAGCCAGCGTTTTGTCCGAGGACAAGCTTCCGTGGTCATGTGGCCGGCATGACTCTATGCCGTAGCGCACGGAACGCCATTACCTTCCCACCAAAGTGGTCCCTATTTATCTACTTGCATTTTTAGGTGCTTTCAAACTGCTAGGTTGGCAGGAGCTGGGACAAGCAAAGGGGGGTCACTCCGACCAGTGGTGTCATTCAAATGATTTAGAAACAGGTTCTCACTTTTGATTGGCACTTGTTGGGGTCCGCCCACCGGAAGTGACATCATAAGCAGTGGTGTCATTCAAATGATTTAGGAACAGGAACTCACTTTTGATTGGCACTTGTTGGGGTCCGCCCACCGGAAGTGATGTCATGGCAGGAAGTGGTGTCATCAAGCAGACCCAACAATCCCCAAACTATTCCAGATCACTCTCAGAGCATGTTAAGAAGGCCTGAGAAGGGGGACGTCAGCTCTTCCCAATCTAATTCTTTTGGGCTGTGTGTGCCTGACCATACTCTAAAGAGTTCTCAGAATGTACACAAGGTCTTCTAAACCCATCATACTGTCAGTGATTTGGAGGTAGGAGGAATGCAATGACACAGGAAAATAGGATAATCTTTACAATTATGGACAGAAGTCAGCCAATAGTTCTCAAGGCTGAAATTCTACACACACTTTCTAAAGAGTAAGCCATTCAGCAATATATGCATACGTCTGCAAGTATAAGCCTGTCTTTTTGGAAGATCCAACTGAAAATAATGGGGCTGACTTCTGAGTAAACAGTTTAGATCAGTCTTTATGTCTTAGGGATTTCAACTGGAGGGAGAGTTAAGCACATGTTTGACTACTCAAAATCAATGCACTTAAATTACACTGGATCATGCCCAATTAATAATAATTATCACCTGTAAATAACTGCGCTGGGTAATCAACGCTGTGCAAACTTTAGAGTTGGCAGGAGGGAAAACCAGCCTTTAACAACAGCTTAATTCACAGAAACCATCATACTGAACTATGATTCCTACTTGGATTTACATCATATAGTGATCCACTTTGCAAGTTACTAGTCCACAGTATCCCCAGTTCAAGCTTCATTTTATGCCATCTAGACCAACAGGATGCTACATGTCATTTTAGTAGACCTATGAATGGTCACAGACTATGTCTCATATTCACAAGAAATTTCTTGCTTCTCAAGAGAGACAGGAGAAATCTAGTGCTTCACTATGTCAAATAATGTTGCTTTAAAGTAGTACCCACATCATTTAAGATTCCAGCAATAAAAGCAACAAACCTTGTGGGAGGAAATCTAGTTAACCTATTGAGGGGGGGTGTAACTCCCCTCCTCAGGTGTAGCTGCTGCTGCCACCAGCCCAGGCTCAACACAACAAAGGGAGCTCCTGGGCAAAAATCCCTCTTAAAAGAAAGCCAAATAACAGAAGTAAAAAACCCAATTTTATTGACATATATTAAGAGTTATAAATAAACTACAGAGGCTCTGTACCATAAAACCTGAATATTAAAATGACAATAATCAACCCCTTTGTTTATAACTTAACTGAGAGGAACTCAAAGGACAAAAAAAAAAAATCCTATAGGATTTTTACCTTACTGACTGACTACAACCAGCTTCCACAACACATAGTGAGGCTAACCTTCCCTGAGAGCAGCCAAAGGGGTCTGTTCCCTGAGGCTTTTAACTTTATATCAATGAACTAATCACCCCCACCTGAGCCATTTACACTTGAGTAGTTCTCTCCCAATTAACCAGGTTCACATAAGACCACAATTTCATGACACCCACAAAGAACAACAACTACGTGTACATCTTCCCTTTACACTTTTCTAGAGAACTCACCACAGTTCCAAACACAGGGAAAATCAACTTCCACAAAGATCGATATAGTGAATTGCAGGCTACAAGGAAGTGCAGCAATGCTAAGCTCTGTGCTCACACAAAATCTCTTCATGCACAACGATCCTGCAAGGGAAGTCTGAAAGGAAAGGCATTTCTAGGAGCACTTAAAGGCGAGGCTGGGGGCGATCCTGCAAAGAGGGAGGGAGGTCTGCATTTCTAGGAGCACTTAAAGGAGAGGCTGGGGGGCAATCCTGCAAGGGGGAGAGGGAGGTCTGCATTTCTAGGAGCACTTAACAGAGAGGCTGGGGGGGCAATCCTGCAAGGGGGGGAGAGAGGTCTGCATTTCTAGGAGCACTTAACAGAGAGGCTGGGGGACGGAGCAAACAACAACAAAAAACAAAGCCAGCGATGAGTGGGCGGAGCCAGCCCTAAGGTTAGGTTCTGGAATGCACGTTCCAATGCCTTTCCCCTCCATGTCACCACTGCTCCTCTCCCTTGCTGCTGTAGCCAGTAAGCAATGCCAAGATGTTGCTTTTCCTTGTGAGGATTGGCTAAAATGGTGCAGGAGAGGAGTGATTCCACTGCAAGGTAAGGCTTCTTTCAAAACTTAAGAGCTTTGCCCTCCCTTAGATTTGCCTCTGCTTGCAATTGAAATTCAAATTCAAATGGGCGGGAAATGGCCCTGTTTTCTGGTCCAATTAACAAACGGAGTGTTGCAGTTTCACACCACACACTCCAGAACTGGTTGAAACTGGCA
>JAJKFI010000004.1:5697619-5732959 GCA_029204185.1 Lerista edwardsae
GGTCCACAAGCCCCCAACTCTGCTACAAACAATCCAAACAATCAACAATTGAAATTCAAATTCAAATGGGCGGGAAATGGCCCTGTTTTCTGGTCCAATTAACAAACGGAGCCACACACAAAAAACCCATGAAGTGCAAAGCAAAAAACACACACACCAACACGAAGTGCAAAGCAAAAAAAACGGAGCAAAAAAAAACCCGAAGCAAAAAAAACAAGGAGCCAGCAATGAGTTAAGTGGGCGGAGTCCACTAATTGTAACAACCGGAATGCGTTCCAGCTGCATGACAGCACTGGCGGGCCAGCTGCCGTGGGCGGGGCCAGCTCATTTAGAAACCGGTTCTCGGGAACCGGTGAGAACCGGGTGCATGACTACACTGACTCCGACATGCAGTCTTGAACTCCCAACCTTGCGGTCGAAAGCCCAGCAACAGTGGATTAACTCGCTGCGCCACATTAAACAAATGCTTTTTTTTTTTTACATTGTTGCAACAAAACCACTGTTGTTCCCCTATCTTTAAAAAGATGTCCCCTGTATTCACCATTCCTGGTATCCATGGGAGGGTGGGGCGTAGAACAGAATCCCAGCGGATACCAGGACACGCCTGTATACAAGTGGGAGTACGTAAGGTGCTTAGTCTGTCTAGCTTAGTGTTGTCTTTGCAGACTGGTGGTGCCAGGAAATTTCCCAGCCCGATGTGGAGAGGCCACTACTACAGCATAGGTGCTCTGCCACTGAGCTGCAATCCCTTGAGCTCCAGAGCAGGTGGACCAGCATCTGGTTGGTCTACAGGCAAGGGCCTAGTCAGGTCCAGGCAGAGGCTGTCAAATTCCAGAGCGAGCACAATAAAACAGGCAGAGTGAAGAAGCAGGTGTCTAAGGAGGGCTCTCACACTAAGGTACCCAGACCAGGAGTGCACAGAGTTGACGCACTGCGACTGGCCCTCAGGGTAGGTGGGACCTTCAGGCAAGCAGGTTTGCAGGTAGACAGAGATTTCATCACAGATCTGAACAGAGACTTGTGAGACTGGCCACCGGAAGTAAGACAGTAGAGCCTAACTGCTCTAGTTAACTGATTTGAAGGATATATACCAGGAAGTATTTCCAGAACTTTACCTGTGCCCCTGGGTCCAATTTTGCTGCTGCATCACAAAACCAGGAATGCAGAAGAAAGACAGATTCCTTCCAGCCAGATCATGCCCAGCTATACAAACACTCACAGTAACTGGGTCTGTGGACTCAGGGCACAATCCTAACCTGGAGTTAGGCTGGCACAAATTAAGCCAGCAAGGTGTGGCCAGCACAAGGGACACCGTAAATTATGTTTGGACCACTCTCCAAGTCCAAGAGAGTCATTACACAGGTGTTCGCCATCCTCCCTGACTCTGAGAGTGGTCCAAACATGCTGTACAGTAGCCCTTGTGCCGGCCTAACTCCAGGTCAGGATTGCGCTCTCAGTGTGTGCGCCAGCCAATGTGTGCCCCACTTGGTGGTCCTGACCCACAGTTTGAGAAACACTGCCTTCGCATGCTAATGGAAGGGCATGAAGAAGAAAGTTGACAAGCAGGTGGGAGGTGCTTAATCCTTCCCTTGAAGTACTAAGACTTCCCTGCTAATCTTCCCAAATTAGTTTGTTTTAAAGAAGCATTTTCCCCATAGCCAGATTCCAAGATTGTGTCGTAACATTTAGATTACTTTGCTAGATTCCAGAAATGGTGGTAGGACTATGAAGAAAAAAAAACGACTTCAAATAATCAGACCAGGGTGGGGTGGGGCAGAGGCAGATCTAAGGGATGGCAAAGCTCTAAGTTTTGCAAGAAGCCTTACCTTGCAGTGGAAATCACTCCTCTCCTGCACCGTTTTAGCCAATCCTCACAGGGAACAGCAACATCTTGGCGTTGCTTACTGGCTACAGCAGCAAGGGAGAGGAGGGATTTACATGACAGGGTAAGGCTTCTTGCAACACTTAGAGCTTTGCCCTCCCTGTAGATCCGCCTCTGGGGTGGGGTGATGACAACACGTTATATACACTTGCCTCAAAATAGCCAACTTAGAAAACAACGGGACTTGCTTCCCAGAGCAGCAGATCCTCATTATCTGAGGGGGATCTGTTTGACCACACACACACACACACACACAGCACAAATACTGAAATCTATGGATATTCAAATCTGTGTGTGTGTGGGGGGGGCACCCTCAGAAGACTTTGGGTCCAGTGTGACCAGAAGTGCAGAGAAGCCACCTTCACACTGCAGGGGAGCAGCTGGGGTGAGTCAACTGGACAAGGACAAGAAAAACAAACAACTGTAATTTTGTTTGTTTTTCAAGATCAATGTGTAAAAAAATCTGATCTTACTTATAATTAGACCAGGCTGCTAATAATATTCAAAAGAATATGTTAAAGAAAGCTTTCTGAAAAGCACAAGTTACAGTATTGGCATGGTAATTTAGCAAAGAAATACGTGACTATTAGGGAAGGGATATTGGATTTTCAGTAACTTTACGCAATCTGTACATGTGTGATCAAATGACGTATTTTGGATTAGGGTATTTATTATAAAATACATGTTGAGAAGCTTGCTTTGCTCTAAGTGTTTTGACCATTCATCAGACTTCAAACTATTGCATGGTTTTCGAAGTCCTTTTGTCTCCACACAGGCTTAAACTTTGAAAATACTGATAACAAAAGCATGTTGGAGATGACTTAGGGCACCATCCTAACCTGGAGTTAGGCCAGCACAGTTAGGCCAGCAAAGCTTGGCCGGCACAAGGGACACTGTAAAGAATGTTTGGACCACTCTCAGAGTCAGAGAGGGCTGCACACACACATACGCCATCCTCCCTGACTCTGAGAGTGACACTAATGCACTTTATAGTGGCCCTTGTGCCAGCCAAACTTTGCTGCCCTAACTGTGGCAGCCAAACTCCAGGTTAGGATTGTGCCTTAAATTTCCTGTTCCATAGCTAACCAACCTGAGAAGAAATTATGACTCTGCATTTATTGCATTTCTTGTTTGTTTTTAAAGTCACACATTCATTGTTTAAGAATCATGAGGCTAATTATTTTCTATCTTTAATTTAATGTTGTACATCTCTAAACTACACCATTTTCTATTCATCTCATTTATTCTGCTCTTTTATCGGTCATCATTTAATCACATATATTCATCACACATCAGTCGCTCTCCTGTTAGTTCTTTCTACAGCTCTGCTCAGTTCCATTTATTTTATTTCTCTCACTTAGTCTTCATTCAACAAACATTCAAGCGCGTCTTGAACTTCAGCTTCTCTGAAAAAGATCTTTTAAACCTCTTCCACCTGTTTACCAAATCTCTTGGGAACACAAAGAAGAATGTAAGAGTTTCTTCCTAGCTCGCTCTAAGATACCACTCAAATAACCTAACTCCAGGATTGACCCTACAGGAGTAAAGGTTTCTTATCACAGAATAATTGGTTGTGTAAGGAAGCTCAGCTTGACCATTTAGGCATCCGAAGCTCAGGAATCTGCTCTCCTCCACCTCCTGTCAGGCTCTGCTCTTTTTGTCTTGTGTTAAAAAAAAATGATGTGCTTACCAAACATATTAAATTCAACAGAGGCTAAGATTACATCAGAAATGAGGGAAAGGGGTTCATTACTACGGGGTCTGCAACAATTGTCCTCCTGCCCTTGCACAAACAGGACTTCTTCCATTTAGGATACAAAGGATTACCATTGGCATGTTGTTAAAATACTAACAGGAGTAAAAACATTACAGACATGCATCGCTTAATGGTGCATATCAAAGCATAAAGGATAACAAAGGATAGGCTCTTTAACAAATTGTGTCTCCCATACCCTGAAGGAATTGAGTCTCCAATAGCCTGAGGGAATTGAGTCTCCAATAGCCTCCCTGTATTGGGGAGTGACTGCAAACAAAGAGACGTTAATGAGATTTGCAGAACCCTGCCTGCAGAGTATCTGTTTACACAACAAAGAGGTGTTAATGAGGTCTCCAGAAGCCTACACAGCAGAGGCTCTGAATGCAGTCCACAGCCAGCAGCTGCAGCCGGCCAGTCTGTTTACACAAGAAAGAACAGCCTGTTCTCATATCAACCTATTCACATTTGAGGGTGCAATGCTAACCTGGAGTTCTGCAGGCATAGTTAGGCCAGCAAAGTTTGGCTGGCACAAGGGCCACAGTAAAGCATGTTTGGACCACTCTCAGAGTCAGGGAGGATGACGTATGTCTGTGTGCTGGCCTCTCTGACTCCGAGAATGGTCCAAACATACTTTACAATGTCCCTTGTGCCGGACAAACTTTGCTGGCCTAACTGTGCCGGCCTAACTCCAGGTTAGGATTGAGCCCTGCGAACATATTCCTTTCATTAAGCAATGCACAGCTATATATTGCATCCCAGGCCTAAATTTATACAGGTCGAGTACCCCTTATCCGGAATTCCGAGATACGCAACTTTTTTTGAGCACAAACATGATTTATTTTTACTTTTTTTGCCTAAAGAAATCATATCACAAACTGTTCTTGCACAAACCTTGATTCATGCACAAAATTATTAAAAATATTGAATCAAGTTACCTTCAGGCTATGTGTACAGGGGTATATGAAACATAAATACGTTTTGTGTTTAGACTTGGGCCCCATCCCCAAGTATTACAAAATACAGAAAAATCCAAAACGCTTCTGGTCCCAAGCACTTGGCATAAGGGATGCCCATCTGCAGTCGTTTCAATAGTGTACCCCAACAATAGAAGTTGTTGGCACTTCCGTTAGATATCTTGTGGATAGCAAAGAATGTATCTCAGGGCCAAAGCTATGAGCCTCTTGGCAATACTTGTAGTGTGCGACATTTGGCAGTGAGACAATTTACTAGTCTCAGTGCAGTGTTGCGGTCCTAATCCACTCCTGAGATCACTGACCTTAAATTACTTTGCTTTGGGGGTAATCCCAATCCAAAAAGAAAATAGAAGTGTTAGATGGGGCAAGAAGTGTTCGGTTCCTTCATAGGAAACCCACAGGACTACTGTGAATTAAGAAGCATAACAATTTATTAAAGACTATAAAAACCAAATTTCAAGCCACAGGAAAGCAATTGTAATTCTAAGTAGAGAAGCATACATTCAATACAAATAAAAAGGAAGCAGAGCACAAATAACTCGCTCCTAAGCTTACCCACACCTCCAGGTAACAAAGAGGCTCCTCTCCACTCTGCTAAAACTCTTTTATAGATCCAGGCCTTAGCCAGATCAGCTGGCCAGCATTCCACTCTTCTTAATCATGTTACCTTCCTTTCAACTGGTGCAAGGAGAAGTCACGGTAAGGCCTTAAAGGGACCAATACATTACATGCAGCAACAAAAAAAGAAGCACATGGTTGCGCAAGCAAACAGTCACTTGAAGAGAAGAGAGCGTTTAGGAGAATGTAATCTGAACACACACATCAAGCAGCATGATGCTGTTGTGATGGTATGCACACATCTCCACTGGAAGTCTTTAGAGCAAGCACCATTTGTGCATGTGAGTCATCCAGGAACACCACCGAAGACTTACTCAACTACCAGGCGTTTCACTGAGGCCTGTTTCAGTAGGCTGTGCTACCGAGCCTTTTCCAGCGTACAGTCATGCTCTAGAAATTATTCAAACACACTTAAACTTCCCTCCTGCTCCTTTCAAACCTGGATTTTTCAATACATACAAGTTAATTAACTTGACACCCAATGTGAATTGGCTTTTAAACTCATTCTTTTTGTCTCTTTAATGCTTAGAAATTCAAGTACGTTAATATTTCATTGTCTGCGGCTAGGAAAGAAATGTGTCTCTGTGTGTGTGCGCGCGCATGCGCATGTGTGTATATTAAAAGGCATGCTGTAAGTGCGCCAGAAACATAGCCGATACCATTATTGCTCTAAAGCACAAAAGAGACAGTTCTTATTGCCAGGTCAGTTGAATATAACTTTCTGCAGGCTTCTCATTGGCTTGCATCAGCATACGGTTTTATTTGACATGCCATGTTCTGACTTCAGGAAGACTCCCCCCACCCCATTTTTCCTTCTCACTATAATTGCAGAGAGGAGGCTGTGCTTTTGTTTTTAGTAACTGAGCACTTGTTCAACAACACAAGAAGGAAACCAACCAAGATTACATTTTGCAACATGTGAGCCACTTAAAAAATACACCATGGTAAAGCTTGCATTAAAAAAGGGAAAGAAAAAAAAAACTTCCACATATTATGGAGCATCAAACAGAGACCTGAGCCAGAAAATGCATCTGCCAGATAGGAAAACATTAAACTACACTACTAAAAGTAGACAGATCTATGTTTAGGAAGCTAATGGGAAACAAATACATTGCTGAGTTTCTACTCATATATTCTTGACAAAAAAAAAAAAAATAACGTTCAGATAAATATTTTCCTGCCAAAATAATGCAGCACTTTATATTTAACCCCAGTCAAAATTGTCAGTTTGGCTTTCATAGATGATTGGCTCAGGATTGAGCCCTACAGCATGGGTGGTACCAGTGTACTGCCTGTGCTGCCATTGCAGAAGGTGTCGTAAAACACCTCCCGCGCTGGCAGGAAATGATCACCGCCCACACTGGGCCAATGCTGGCTCCCACCGCCCGGAGGTGGCAACGCGATGCCGGCAGCAGTGAAGGCGACCGTCGCTAGCATTCTGCCAGATCTGGGCAGGACGGGTGGGCGATCCTGGGCGGGGCAGTGCAGAGTGGGGGGTAGGAACAGCAGCAACATTTCTTTCCGGATCCTGACCTCCGTGTCCAGCCACACAACTGGCAAAACAGCTGGTACAGAGGTGAGTATACCCATCGCCCGCCTGCACCCTTATTGTGGGAGGCTCCCATGAAGCCTCCTGCTCCCAGCTTAGAAGACGCCGGAGGGAAGGCAGTAGGTGCAGGCTGGTGCTGAAGCGTGGGGGTGCTGGAGCTCTCACTCGTGCTGGTGCAGGAAGCTACTGGCATGCATCCAAGAATGTTAGATAGCTGGATAGGCCATGACGTCACAGACTTGAAGCCGTGGATTTACTAAAATGGCTGACTGAATCATTGCCGCGAACGACGAGGTTTGCCGCCGGAAGGGCTCTCTCGCTCGCACGGCGCGTGTGTGAAAGTTAATTTTATTGGGGGGGGGTGAGTGTAGAAGTTTAAAAAAATACTCTTAATAGCCTAGAAGTAAAAAAAGAATTACTCTCCTATTGACAACTACTTGTGTTATGAAGAGATTTTAATGTAATATAATTACTCGGAATTAAACCTTGGAATTGCATATTAACTCATAATATGGTTACCACTGATGTTTCTCCACGATCACACGTTGTTATTTTGGTAAGTTTTTACTTCAGGAGTAAACGATTAAGCGCTAAACATCATGCGAAAACCCATTGGAAATGCTTGGAATGAGCAATGTTTTGGACATACTGTCATGGCCGCTAAGCCCGCCTAGTGGAGTCAATGCGTTCCCATTCATTCTAAAGGAAGGGCCTAGCCCTGCATGTATCCTGATGAGGTGGCAAAATTTGGCATCTGCCACATTCAAATGCCTGAACCCCTTGGGTCACGCCAGATGCAGGGGGAGGGTCATTTGGCAATGATTCCGTAAGCCAACACTATCCAAAGTTACCTCTGTCACAATGCCTTCTGTGCTGCAGACACAGTGCTCCAAACCTGGAAGTAATTGGTGATGATGTGTGACGCCATGGCGCTATTGCCAATTACTTCCGGGATGAAGATTAAAAAGCAACTCTGAAAATTGTGCTAACAGGATGGGTGGATGGGCCCTTCTAGAAACAAAACCTGAGTGGAGCTCTGCCCGCCAAGCTGAGCCTCCATTTTCCAGGGTAACGCCACCATTTTCACTCTGAAAATGGGTCTCCTCTGCTGTGTGGCGAGCACCCCATTATGCTCCTGCTCATTCGCTATGCCTCAAAGATTGGCGATCCCTGTAGTAAACACTTAACGTCAAATCATTCAAAATCCAAATTTGGCTGTGAGAAAATAATAGATTGCACCAACTTCCAAGTCAACAGCTTCTGGAAGTAGTCAACAAACATAGTTTTTGGACTCTAAACCTACCTACAGACCTTCATCACATTTTCAGTGTTCATCCCAATCCTGATGAATTTTTTAGCTTAGCGTTATTGTCATCGTTTTTTTTTTTAAAAAAAATGGATCTTTTCTCAATGGGAAATCAATTGTTAGGTCTGATGTACCTCCCCCTTGGTCAACACACATAAATCTTTATACAGATTATTTACCTAGCTGCGTACCAGAAAGAAACAAGGGACTGTTTCCTTGACACTGCTGTGCCTGACATTTAGACACCTTGAGAGGGTTTGCCACAAGTGTGTCGCATTTAATCCCAACGCCACACCTTGCAGGGGCTCGGTAATGCATTTGCTTAGACCCAGGAGTTTGTGAAAGCATTAGCAAGGAACAGACTACATTACAGAGCCAGGAATATGACAGTGAAAATAGGAGTATCATTGATACACTTTGCAGTCTTTAAGGGGGGAAAAAAGGCACCTGTTTATTTATACATCTTCTATGGTGGAAAGGTCAGGAGAAAATTCACCTCTA
The DNA here is from genome assembly GCA_029204185.1 of Lerista edwardsae. Taxonomy (NCBI): domain Eukaryota; kingdom Metazoa; phylum Chordata; class Lepidosauria; order Squamata; family Scincidae; genus Lerista; species Lerista edwardsae. The sequence goes on from JAJKFI010000004.1 coordinate 5,706,206, forward strand.
AGGTCACTGTTGCTAAGCAACCACTTTCAGAAGTTCTGCAACACTGATCAAGCATATTATTTTCCACTGACTGGCTTCAGAATATATATGAGTAACATCTTACCTGTTCTTCAGAGGGACGAAAGAAGCAGTGTCTATTGCTGTGGAGAGCGCCGAAGGCCCCAAAGTGTCTGTTACAGAAAGAGACGGATTTTTTTTCTAAAACCAAAGCTAAAAAAAAAAGGATACGACCAGGGACCACCGGCTTTCTATTCACAAGTGCAAAAGTGAGCTCGGTCTTCAGAAACACCACAGATGGCTTGATGAGATGCTGTCCAAAACGGAGCGACATGTTTCAGCTCTTTATGCACCAGGACCTGTTGAGGAGAAGAAACAGTTGAGTTATAGGGCCCAATTGTCATAGGCACAGTTCACGTTTGAGCGAAGACAACATGAGCCAAGTGTCTGCATTAGAAAGCATTTCAATTTCGCTTTCCCTTAGTTTAGTGGTTCCCACAATTTTTCGACTGGCGGCTCCCTATTAGGGCTACAATCCTATTCATTGTATAGAGCTGCAGTTTTTTCAAGGGGTTTCTGCGGTTCCCCTGACTGGTTTCCGCACCTCCCTGAGGAGCCCCAGCTCACAGTTTGGGAACCACTACCTTAGTAGGTACCTGCTCAAAACCTGAAAGAGCATTGGGTGCCCTTGGTCAGCCAACATTATGTCGCAGGACTTGGCGTCTCCGTGTCATCCCTGTGGTTTACATTTACTAGAGCCGTGTTTCTCAAACTGTGGACCCACTTGGTGGGTCACAACCTGATGTCAGAACGCTGGGAGCGGCCATCTTGGAAGCTGCAAACCTTACTCTTGATATATTCCTTTTGTGAGCATTAACTGAATTTTCAAGTGGGGAGTTATTAAAAAAATGTTTTTAGTTCAATGCTTTTACATAATATTTTGTCCTAATCTTGCTTTCTGTCAGGAATGTTTCATGGTTGTGTAATTGCTGCCATCCAAGAATGCCAGTTTTCATTCCAGGAGTGTCATTTGATTATGTAAACGTGATGGCACTTCCTGCTTCATGATGGCACTTCTGGCTATGACATCACTTCCAGGTTAATGACATCACTTTCTGTGAGTGTCAACATGAGTGCCATACTAAAAAGTGGGTCCCGGTCTACAGTGTTTGAGAACCATTGTGCTAGTGAATGGCTGAATCGCCTTTATCAGTCCACATCAGAAGTGAACAATTCTGTCTTCCAGAAACATCCAGAGGATCATTTTTGATCCTCACGGGGGAACAGAAATGGGTTAAGAAGCCAAGGAGGAATCAAATTCAAGTCAGTTAAGACTTGAAGTCTTCTTATCTGAACATTTTGATTCCTGATGCAGAACACGCATATTGACTAATCTTCTTGCCACTAAAAGTGGCGTGCAAGGCAAGACCAGGCAGAGGCAATCCAGCCAGTGCTGACTGCTCCAAGCAGCAAACAAATCTAATGTCAACATCTTTACAGGGGTCATAGAGCACCATGTGACATATTGTGCCCTATGAGTGTAGAGAATGTTCCTTGCTGATCAGCAGTTCTTTTGCTAGAGTTGAGTGCTGATGTCAAGGTGAACTCTCCCTGATACCCCTCTGGTCCCAAATTCTAAGACACATTGTGTGCTTGAGTCTTGACAAATTCCAACTATCAGTCTAGGTGGCAGCGTATGGTTGCCCAGAACAGCACTTTACAGAAAGTAACACTTTTATTACAGCAGCAGCCATCACCAATGAGAGGGCAGGCACCTTTCCTAGTGCTATTTTGAATGACACACACTCACACACAAAATGGCAGCAGGAAGGCCACAGGACCTGATTGGTTAGAAACACTTACATGAACATAGGCAATGAAAAGGATAAGGCACTTGTATACTACAATGTCTACATTTGTTGTAGAATACTGCAGACATTGCACTAGATTTTCGTTTTAAAGATGCAACGCTTTGCTCAGAGCTCTCAAAGCAAGTACAGGTAGCTTGAATCAAGTGTGGGCTTTTGTTTGCAGCACAAACATTACAGAAACCCTCCTACTGCAGAAGCACCGCTCTCTTTTCTCACTTTTTATACCACGAAGGCTGAATCAGATTAGCAATTGTTTTCAAATGGGAGCATCAAGAAGCTTCAGCACTGGCAAGAAACCACTTACAGGCATTGAAGAAGATGGGGGGGGGGGAAGAGAAGCAAATATTTCCAAAGCAAAATGAAGAAGGGAGAGAGCATCAGATATATGACGGACCATGATGTTTTCTGTCTTACTCAAAAATAATAAACACTTCCAGCAGAAGGTTGATGACCTTGGAAATAAAGGCAGGATCCTATGTTTCAATAACTGAGGCTCCATGGGAGTGAAAAAAAGTTATGACCAGGAGATTTTTATTCTAACTATCCACTTGAATTACTGGGGACTATGGTTCCTGTGTGCCCTGAGACGGTTTAATGGTGGCTCTGAGAGTCACAGAAGGAGGGGGGAAATGAAATCTCACGGCAGTCTGCAAAATAATAGTATGCGCTGAATTTTTTTCAAGGTTTAGAAGGCAACAAACGCTGAGAGGAGCAGAAGGCAAGGCTAACCTTGTGCTTAAGAGTTTCAGAATTCATGCATCTATTCAGTGTACTGACATCTCCAGAGGAAAGTTTTGCTCAAGTTAAAACAGGTAGAAGAGCAGAGACGAAGAAAGCATAGCTAGATATGGATCTGTACACAAGGGTTGTACATTATTTATTTATTTATTTTATTTTATTTTATTTAAAAAATGCATACCTCATCCTTCCAGTCCTGCAGCACTAACCCTTCCAGACCAACCGAGCAGCACACAAAATTATTACAAAATAAAGAGATCAACGATTACAGTAAATAAAAGATACATTAAGATCCACACAATGCAAACTCATTGTAACAGAAAGAAACAGAGGCATGATAAACCAAAAGCCACCCAGAAACAGCATTTCTTCACAAAAAAGCCTCAAACCTCAAAAGGCTGAACCAGCTAGGCCTCCTACGGGAGGGGTTTCCAAAACCTGGGTGCTGCCACGAAGAAGGCCCTGCCCCATATTCACGCCAACTGTATCACATCACTGTAGCAGGGGTTCTGATGAAGAACACTGTGCACAGACAGGTTCTTGGGGGAGAAGGTGATCCTTCAAGTATCTGTGTCCCAAGTCATGTGAGGTCAGGGAAGGACCTTGAATGGGGCCCAGAATCATACTGACTGCCAATGCAAATGGACTGTCAGAAGAGTCCAACCAACACAACCCAACAAACAGGCACCAGAAAGTACCTGGGCTGCTGCATGCAGGACCATTTTAAATAGAGCATGTTGCAATAATCCAGTGATGTCATCCAGGTGCACCAAGAACCGGAACGCCCAGATGATTGGCAGCTCTCCGCCCCAATGGTGGAGCCCGGCCACGCCTCCCTGTGCCCAGAATCACTCCATTTCAGAGCGAACCGAGTGCAGGGGCGGGCAGGAGGGCACAAAGACGTGCGGCTTCTGCCGCGCAATGGCGCCCTTCACTGCCAGCCCCTCCAGAGGAAGCAGTACGGCGTACCGGCCCATTCCGCCAGCATGCCATCACGGCAATAATCCCAACGTGATGTGACTAGGGAATGGAGCACTGTGTCCAGATATATCTTTTTTTTCCAGAAAAGGAAAGGTCCATTGTAGGCTACAGGCCATGATGGGTGGTGCGACCTTATTTTAGAGGTAGGCTACCTCGGAGTGTTAGATGCAGGGGAGTGGCAATGAGATGCAAGTAGCTTGTTGTCTTATGTGCTCCCTGAGGCATCTGGTGGACCACTGTGAGATACAGAAGCTGGACTAAATGGACCTTTGGCCTGATCCAGTGAGGCTTTTCTTATGCTCTTACCAAAATGTGTTTTGTCCCCCAGGAACTTCAGTGTCCCAGTAAGGATAGGTTGGAACCTTGTTGGAACAACATCTCCCACACCCATCAAGATGCAGCATTCTGTCGTGTCTTCCCCCATTATAACATTGTACAAATGCAAAAATGGAAAGTTTTCAATTCTGGTCCTCAGCTCTTTCATCTGTTGTAATCATAGTCCAATAGTTATTATTAGTACAGATATGTATATAGCATTTTTCAACAACAGAAAAAAAAAGATGCTCTTAATGTAACTTACAGGCCAGCACAACTAAATGGTTCCCATTATTAAGCAGAAGGAACACCAGCAAGCAGCTACCAGACGAGACACTGTGCAGGGTGAAAGTTGCTCTACCCAGGCTAAATATAATCAATCAATAGTATTCAATCAATAGTATTCATAATATACGATCCACTGTTTTAAAAGATTCTTCTTTGCCAAGATAACAGGGGTTCAAGGATGCACAGGGATCTGAAGAAGGCAGAGGAATTCTTTTAGCAGAGCGATCTGTTGTGCTATCAGATCGGTGGGGGAAGAAGGGATGGCTATGGGCAGGTGACTGTGGGATAGGAGGTGGAGAGCCAAGGCTCAGTAACCATGGCTACCAGGATCTGAGAGAAGTGAAGAGAGGCAATCAAATGAGGAAAGATACCCAGGCCTGAACTGACTTTCTCAGGAAGGCAGTTCAGAATGGGCAGCGCACTCCTAACCTGCGCTGGAACAGGAAGGCCTGTTTTTCCTCTTATTTTCCCCTCACCTCAGGGTAAGCCCCACCTGCCCCAATAGGGCTACCCAGAGCTGCACCAACTAAATCAATGGTGCAATTATGAGCGTCCCATATAGGGCCAACCAGACCAGGGACGGGGAATTGATACAGCTAGGCTGCCTAGGCCGTCCCACACACCTCCCCAAGTCAGCCTGGCCATGGGCCTGCTCTCTCCCCACTCTCCCCACACCCTAAAACCTTTCCCTCTCACCTTCCCCCCACCCTTCCCAACCCCTTGAGCCAGGTGATCTCGGCTGTCACCAGCCCCACTTACCAGGCTACTGGAAAGGCCAGATTTGGCCACTACAGGCCAGCACATTTCCTGAACTGGCCTAGACACCTCCCAGAGTGTCTTATGACACTCCCAGAGTGCCTTATGGCACGTTTGTGACACTTTAAGGCCAGCACAGGGAAAGAAATTGGCCTATCTACTAGATAGAATTGAGCCCTAAGTCAAATGACAGTGACAAGAGCAAGGTTCTAATACAGTGGTTCCCAAACGGTGGGTCGGGACCCAGAAGTGGGTCGCGAGCCAATTTCAGGTGGGTTGCGAAGCACCTAGGGCAGCCATATTGCAAATATCGGAAAGGGAAAAGGCTGTGTGGTTGTTTTGCTTGTGTCAAGGTTGTAAATAGGCATTTTTTCCTCTCTGATTCAGAGCACAATCCTAAACTGGAGTTAGGCCGGCATAAACTAAGCCTGCAAATTTGGTTAGCACAAGCACGTTTGGACCACTCTTGGAGTCAGGGAGGATAGTGCACATCTATGTGCTGGCCTTTTTGACTCAGAGTGGTCCAAACATACTTTACGGTGGCCCTTCTGCTGGCCAAACGTTACTGGCTTAGTTTATGCCGGCCTAACTCAGTTTAGGATTGTGCCCTCACTTTGCTATTGGAAAATAGCAGAGGAATAACCCAACTTATTGCTGCATCCTCAGGAAAGCAGCAGGCTCTGGCATAACAATGATGGCATTTCCGGCCATGACATCACTTCTGGTGGGTCCTGAACAGATTGCCATTTAATTCTAAAAAGTGGGTCCCAGTGCTAAAATGTTTGAGAACCACTGTTCTAGAACATGTTGACATACTAAAAACTAAAAAAACCTACCAAGTCCATATGGCATTCGACAATAGTTCTTAAAGAACTCAGATGTGAAATTGCTGACCTTCCAACATCACTATGGGTGCAATCCTAACCTGCAGTTAGGCTGGCACATGTAGACCAGCAAAGTTTGGCCGGCACAAGGGCCACCATAAAGTGCATTTGGACCACTCTCGGAGTCAGGGAGGATGGCGCACGTCTGTGTGCTGACCTCTCTGACTCCGAGAGTGGGCCAAACATACTTTATGGTGTTCTTTGTGCTGGCCAAACTTTGCTGGCCTAACTCCTAATTGTGCCAGCCTAACTCCATGTTAGGATTGCGCTCAAAGTATCAGCAACAGTATGCAAGAATGCTTGCCAGCGAATCTGCAAATGCTCTTCCATGAAATATATGTATTGGTACATTTTCCCATGTATCATCTCAAATGAAAATATTCATTTTCTCATCTTACGTAGTAGGTAGCCATTTTGCTCTTAATTTCACTGATGAACACACCTTCCCATGCTCTTTCAATTGCATCAGCAAACTAGTTTTAATTTACTGCGTGCTGGCTTCTCTGACTCCAAGAGCGGTCCAAACATACTTTACGGTGTCCCTTGTGCCAGCCAACTTTGCTGGCCTCACTGTGCTGGCCTCATTCACCCTATGGATTGCGCCCTGCGTCATTAGCCCGTGCAACACTGATATTCAAAAAGGGATCAAACAGGTATCCAGGAAATTATCAGCCTCTCAGCTTGACGTCTGTTTGGTAAACTGGTAAGAAGCATTAATTAAAGCTAAAATTTATTAGGGACACAGTCAAACAAGATTCAGTGAAGGAGAATTACGGCCCAATCCTTCCCACCCCCATGCCACCAGAACTAGTGTAATGAAATCATGCTGCTGGTTTCATTACTGTCTGTGGTTTCTTTATAGCTGGACAAGCTTTTCGCTTTAAAAAAAGGCCTTTCCAGCACCATCTTACTTTGTGACAAGCAACACTAATTAGTCATTATGTACCATTTAATTCCCCCTTTTCCCCAACCTTATAAGATAGGGTCATGTTTTCAGTATGTTTATGTCATCCTTCACACGCTGTTTCTACATCTCAGCCATCTCATAATGTGCTGCATGGCTAATTTCTGCTCAGTGAGCGCGTCACCAATATTATAACTTTCTTTTTGTAACGTGGCCTTGCAGCACAGACTTGTGTCAAGGACAGAACCATGTATAGTAACTAACAATAAACCACCGGCTGAACTCTGCGGTCCTTCTCTGAACCAAGATTGCAGGGAGAAAGATCACGTATGTCAATGACACAATAAAAAGTGGTGCATATAAAACTACTTTTGTCCTGTGCTTCCTCCAAAGAAACTCAGGGTGACGTACACCGGTTCCCTGTCTCTCTTTTATCCTCACAACAATCCAGTGTGGTAGGTTAGGTTAAGGGTTAGAGACTGGTCTTAGGAACCTGGTGGGCGCTGTGGCTGCGTGGAGTTCGATTAGCAGAAGGAGAAGGATATGGTGCGCTGGATACGGTGCAGGCGCACTGGCGTCACCATTCCAGCGCAACTTAGGCTTGCACTCTCAGTGTCATTGATCTATTTTGAGTTAAGGAAATCCACTTCTTGTTACATAAGTCAGTTGTGCTTATACCCAAGCTTGAGGGTTACTTGGGTATAACCTTTGATAGAACACGGATAATTCAATATGGTTTCTTTCATTACATTCTGCCTTAAATTCCACATTGAATGATATATAACATGAAGCTATTATTCCTAAAAACTGTAATTTTAAACGTTTTGGTCACTAGTGCTGTCTCCCCACCCCCACCTCCTGGCTCGCTATGCCACTGCACCTGAATTGAGATCTTTGCTGGACCAACCATCAGCAGTGGTTCCCAATATGTCACCCACCTCAGGACACAATCCTAACCTGGAGTTAGGCCGGCACAGTTCGGCCAGCAAAGCTTGGCCAGCACCAGGGCCACTGTAAAACATGATTAGACCACTCCCAGAGTCAGGGAGGATGGCGCACATCTGTGTGCTGGCCTCTCTGACTCCGAGAGTGGTCCAAACGTATTTTATAGTGTCCCTTATGCCGGCCAAACTTTGCTGGCCGAACTGTGCCAGCCTAACTTTAAGTTAGGATTGCACCCTCAGCCTCTCCCTATGTCTATCAGGAAAGACTTGCAACACTACTCTACACAGCCAGCCATATGGCATCCCTATCCATTCTGTCCAACCACGTAACAACTCCTTCTCTTAAGCGATTGCCTAGAACGTAATGCTCTTAGGGAACAATCTTAACCACCTTTCCAGCACTGACATAGCTGTGCCACTGGAGGTGCTGCATCCTGCAGTGTGGGGGGGGGCATTCACAGAGGCCTCCTCAAGGAAAGGGAATGTTTGCTCCCTTCATAGCCTTCTGAGGTCCAAGGAGGTCACATACAGTCTTCCCGCATCTTAGAGAGCTTCCAGGACACGACCAGAAAGTACCATTGGATGCAGAATTTCACCTGGAATTCAATCAAAAAATCTGAAGTGCAATATATCTATTCTATAAAAGTTATGGCCAAAAAGGTAAAAACCAAAAATAAAACTTCTTTTGAACAAATCACGATTTTTAAAATTGCGGTTTTAAGGAATAATGCCATCATGCTGTATATCGTCAGATGCAGAATTTCACCCGGAACTCAATGGAAAAAAAAACAGAGTGTAATATCTCCATTCTGTCAAAAGTTATGGCCAAGAAAGAAAAAACCGAAAATGTGAATGAATGAATAAATAAATAAATAATTTTGCTGTGGGGGGGGTGTAAAAAAATTAAGTAGCCCCAGGTGCAACATGCCCTAGCTACGCCACTGTTCAGGAGGTCAGGTTAGGCCCTCCAGCTTGAATTCGGAATCTGCGCCATCAAATCTGCAAGTTCTGAACCTGCAGGTAAAGGGGGCCCACTGTATTCAGATACAAACTAATTGCAACATGTTCCGCTTTCATAAGAATTGCCTATGCCCTATTAAAAAAGTTTCCTTTATTTGCAGACACGACAACCCGCCGCATTCCTCTTGCTTTGCAAGGGGACAAGCGAAGTGGGTTGTTTTATGTCACAGCACAATGGAACAAAACAAGAGCAGATGTTTCACAATACCTTTGAATACCATTGTAAGCTCGCTTATCCTCAGCCTAAACATTCTCCCAGTGCTACCTCCAGAGGAAACACAAACATGCTCAAGCTTTACTTCTCAGTTCCAAACATCCAAAAGCCCTCCAAGGAGGCATCGCTCTTGCCGATGTTTATACCAAAGATATTGAACTAGACACTATAAAATAGGCCAGTGACTAGATCTATATGCAAAATTATCAAAGGCTGCCTATTATTTCATTCTGAGTCTCCATGTGTATATATGCTGGTGGAAAGAGGAAAGAAATTCTGATTTCATGAGACAATGTTTTACAATGTCTGAGATTTGTCATTTCAGCCTGCTAAATGTCAGCCTGCTTGCTTATTGCTGGGTTCCATAAATTCATACAGATTTTCTTTTCTTTTTTAATTTTTAAAAAAACCCTCAGCGTTTTCATGGGGAGGGAGGGAGAACCAAACACTTTTGAGAAGCACATTTGTGACTTGAATTAGCTTTATGTGGTGTTTTAATGACTCTTTAAAATGGCAAACTGACTGTTCTGGACGTGGGGGAAAAAACATATGCAGAATTGCCGACGATTTGACACAGATTGCTGCAAAGGAAATGTGTCTTCAGCAGAACGTTGTTTACTGCTAAATTCACTTCCCTCTTGACATTTTCTAAGATGCACTATTTTGCCCTTTGGTTGAACACAATGGGCTCCCTAAAAACGTATCCCGAATCATTTTTACTTCTCCTAAAAGGGTTTCATTATGTCAAAAAGCGACATTTTCACTCAGCACCTTATGTGCTCACCAGCATTTTGTATAATACTGTGTAATGAAGGAGAGGCACTCAGAAGAAGCTCTTATTCTTTGTGATGTTTTGGCACCTCTCTCTCTCTCTTTCTGCTGCTGGGATATAATAAAGGCAAAAATCTTTACAATTCAACAGACAGCTGTTTAACTTTCATCACAGCATAATGGTCCAATCAGCAGGTGGCCTTGGCCCAATCAATCGAGAATGCACTGTATGACATCGCTTTTATCATCAATGAGCAAAGAAAGTGTGGGCAGGGATTTTTTTTTTTAATTCCCTAATTCTTCGAGTTAGCTTTGGGCAAAGATCCTCAAATTAGCATCACACTGATAATTATCGATGAACAAGAGTTTCTACACAATCTGAACGTCTGGAAATGTAATGCAGAAATGTAATGATGGAAGGGAAGGGGAATGTAATAAGGGGGCACGGTGGCACTGCAGGTGAAACCGCTGCTGCTGAGCTTGCTGACCAGAAGGTTGGCAGTTCAAGACCACGCGACCGAGTGAGCTCCTGTTGCTTGTCCCAGCTCCTGCCAACCTAGCAGTTTGAAAGCATGTAAAAAATGTGAGTAGATAAACAGGTACCACTTCGGTGGGAAGGTAAACAGCGCTTCATGCGCCTCGGTGTAGAGTCATGCCGGCTACATGACCACAGAAGCTTGTCCTCGGACAAACGCCGGCTCTTCAGCTTAGGAACACAGATGAGCACTGCCCCCTACAGTCGGTCACCTTTACCGACTGTAGTAAAGTGTGTGTATTGGGGTGTATGTGTGTGTACTGGGGGGAGAGGCACTCTTCAGGTCCTCTAACCCAGCACTTTTCACCAGCGTGCGGTAGCACACAGGTGTGCCGCGGATGGTCTGCAAGTGTGTCGCGGGTGGTTGGGAGTGAGTCATTTGTTAGTAGGGCCATTGGGGATGTGAGCCCCACTGGCAGCTCAGTGTGTCTTGTCAATTGTCAAAAAAAACTGATGGTGTCCCTTGACAATGTTAGTGCCTTGTCAGCATACCAAGAGATGAAAATACTTCTTTACCGAGCAGGTAATTAATCTGTGAAGTGCCTTGCCACAAGAGGCAGTGATGGCGACTGCCTTTAAAGGGGGATTGGACAGATCCCATTCCAGGCTACAGATCAATGATGGGTGGTGCAACCTCCTTACTTTAGAAGTAGGCTACTTAGGTGCAGGGGAGTGGCAACAGGATGCAGGCAACTTGTTGTCTCATACGCTAACTGGGGCATCTGGTAGGCCACTGTGAGACATAGGAAGTTGGACTAGATGGGCCTCTGGCCTGACCAGTGGGGCTCTTACGTTTATATGTTCTTATTCTAGGTCCTGAAATTTTCTTCTCCCAGCATCTTGACTTACCCCCACCCCCACCACAGGCTAGCATGTTCAGTAACAGTTAATTTATGCCAATCAACTCCCTCTTTCATCTAGTTGATGAGAGTTTCCACTGGTGCTGGAAAGTTGGATAGGATTGGGCCCTGAATAGCATGCTATGTCATCTGCCACGACTGGAATTCCAGAAACCCATATGCATGCACACACACACACACACACACACACACGCACGCACACAGGGTGCAATCCTAACCTGGAGTTAGGCCAGCAAAGTTGGGCTGGCACAAGGGACAGAGTAAAGCACATTTGGACCACTCTTGGAGTCAGAGAGGACAGCACACAGACGTGTGGCACCCTCCCTAACTCTGAGAGTGGTCCAAATGTGCTTTACAGTGTCCCATGTGCTGGCCAAACTTTGCTGGCCTCCTAACTCCAGGTTAGGATCGCACTCACTCACGCACTCCTCTGCACTGAAATCTATTTCATGCTGGCCGTCTTCAGGCACTTGAAAAGCTATCGCTTGTGTCTTGGAGCTCACATTATCCTGATGTGGCATCCTTGCTTCATACCCTGACATGGCAGCTGTTTCCCACGTCACCCAGAAGGGCAGCCTTGATGCATGGAGGATCCAGACAAGCATTACAGCCTGCCTGCGCAAGTCAAATACTGATGAACGAGGCCTTTAGTGTTGAAATAACCGTAGTGACTAATGGAATAACCCAAAGTTGCTTGAAAGAAAGAAGACTGAATAATATATTACCAGCATGGAGTTCCGGGGAAAATAAATTTTTATTAAGGAAAATAAAAGATTAATATCAATCTCGTTTTTTGTTTTAAAAAGGCAGAGCCTGAGAAATGGCTGTAGTGGCTGCTTGAAATTAAATGCCAAAAAATACTATTTTTTTTTCTGGGATCACAAGCTAGGTCTACCTTCCATCCTGAGGGATAAATAAAATAGTGTGGCATTTCTTTGGCATTATGAGGGGGGGGATAAAGGAACATTTTAATTTTGCAAGCTGGAGAGTGGTAAGATGAAGGGTCTACAGAAAATAACAGTCTACGGACTGAATCAGCTGAGCTTAAATGTATTTTTTTCTCCTTCGAGGCCATGAAATATGGAATGACCTGGCGCGACAGAAGAAAAAAAAAATCCTCCATTCTTCCCTTTGGTGAAAAAGGAACTTGGAAACTGAAAAGTGGAAAGAGAAGCTGAATGTTTTCTCTTTGTATGCGACAGCATCTTGATCTAGATGCGCTGGCATTGCCCGAGATGCAGCTGATGCTGTGCTTAGGATGCTTGCACTCCTACAGGACGGGGGAGTTGCTTTATATACTGTATGTCAGAGCAACGGTCCTTCTCGGTGAGTAGCAGTAGCTCTCCAGGGTCTCAAGCAGAGGATGCCTGGCTCTGAGTCCCTGAACTGGATGTTCAGTGGGCAGCCAAGGAAACCAGACTGTTCAGCAGGGGATTGCCTTCTCTAGGGAAGCCTGCCAGGCTCAGTCTCTGCCCAATTTTGGTACAGGGCAGTGGCATTTCTACAGGGAGGGCAAAGCTCCAAATTTTGCAAGAAGCCTTACCTTGCAGTGGAAATCACTCCTCTCCTGCACTGTTTTAGCCAATCCTCACAGGGAACAGCAACATCTTGGCGTTGCTTACTGGCTACAGCAGCAAGGGAGAGGAGGGATTTACATGACAGGGTAAGGCTTCTTGCAACACTTAGAGCTTTGCCCTCCCTGTAGAAACGCTTCTGGCACAGGGCCAAACCTTTGCTTTCGGACATCTTTTGCAAGTACCATTGTCTCAGTGGATGCATTCAGTCCATTTATTTGGGGGGCTTGGTCATTTTATTTTTACTTGATTTTTTTTTACTCTTGTTATGATTGTTTTAACTGTGGTCTAGTGCTAGCCCTTTAGTTAGTGTTTTAACTAAAGGGCTAGCCCTTTAAGGGTCAGTTCACACAATACATGTTTTCGTCCTCCCAACTGCCCGAAACACCATAGGGTGTGCAATGGTGCATAGTAGACAGAGACAATGTGTGTGATCAGGGCAATCACAGCCTTGGTCAGCCAGTGCTCAAGGAAGTTATTGAGCATATTTATGGTTCACATACTGTTCACACACTCACCTAGCCTAGGTCAGGTTGAGGCTTCAGGGGATCTTTGCCAATCTGCTCCCCACAGGCCATCTTCCACCTCGTCAGACCTACCCCCCCACCCCAAGTGATTCTGCCACCCCGGTGCAAAGGTTATAACTAGGCAGACAAGAGGTTTTAGGGGGCAATCCTAACCAACTTTCCAGCACTGGGATACGGGCAATGCAGCTATGAAGTAAAGGAACGAACACTCTGTTACCTGCTGAGGAGGCCTCTGGGACTACCCCCCAACTGCAGGATGTAACACATGCCCCATTGGCACAGCTATGTCAGGGCTAGAAAGTTGGTTAAGTATGCCCTTAGAAACCTGTGATGGGTCAACTGAGCTGAGCTGGCCAAAGAATGGCGGTTTGTGATTAAAAAGTAGATTTGTGAATCACCTCTTATACTCCAATGCAAGGCATGTATGCATGGAAGCCCAGGTTGCCGAGCCTTTCCCTTCATTATGGGCAAAGCCTTGTGCAGAGTAACTCAACGTCTGCAATTTTTAATCATTAGGGTTTTTTTTTTATATTCATACTTCACAACACAGTTCTGTGATGCTCTCACAGCAGCTTCACACACAATGGGGCTGAGTGTGCGCACCCATCTCCGCCATGGGGGAATGATGTTGGGCATGTTGCGGCCTCATCCTCTACAACATCCAAATTTCATGTTATGTTCGTCCACGTGCATTCAATTCATGAAAGACCTGGCAGAGAAATCCAACCCTTTCCCCCTGGGCTGACGCAAGCCACTTGCATTGGCCCATTGCCATAAATCAGTGCAATGCAAGGCGTGCCGTGCTGACGCAGGCAATTGTGTTGGCCCAGTTGTGCCGGGCTAAGTTACCCCTGCACTGGCCAAGTTCAGCCAGCACAGGGGCTTTCCTGGGTGGGGGGAAGGCAGGAGGGCGGGCGGAGGGAGGGTCGTACCATGGGGGCAGTCCAGGGAGGGGGGAGGAGTACAGATGTGGCCATCTATAGGGCAGGAGCACTGGTGGGATTCAAATGAATTAACAACCGGTTCTATGACATCATAGCTGGAGCAAAAAAAAAAACCCGAAGCCAGCCGAGGTAAGCGAGTGGGTGGGGCCCGGCCATTTAACAACCGGTTCTATAGAACCTGGGCAAACTCCCTGAATCTGGGGGAGGAGGTTTAGTCAAGAGAAAGCCTCCGTTTGCCTGAAGGTAAGATCCGAAGGTCGCCCATTCGAGAACACCGGAAAATTCCATGAGCGGCAGACCTTGGGAATTGCAACTGATAAGAGCTGAGCTGTCTCCAGAGACAGAGACAGAGACAGTGAGAGAGGAGTTGTTCTGGGCCAGCTGTTTCTTTGGTGGGAGCAGAGAAGCCGTCTATCAGCCAGCAGGAAGGCAAGCATGTGGCCAGAAAGAAGGACTAGACCATGAAAGTTCCATCTGTATGTTGTTGTAGTTCTTGAAAGACAGAACTTCTTTGTAATTTGTAAAAACCCCTTGGGGGTTTAGAGAAATAAAGCCTGCCTATGTAAACCGCCTTGAATTAAAGTTAGAGGAGCAATCTAATGACCAAAGAAAGGCGGTCTATAAATACTTGCATCATCATCATCATCATCATCATCATCAATATGATGATGATGATGATGATGATGATGATGATGATGATGTCACATCCAAACCCCATCCCAGGGCCACATGGTTCCAATTTGGCCCACTGTGGCCTGCTCGGATGTCCGCAGGCACAGATCTGAGCAGTCTCATAGGAGTGGCTGGCACCTACCCCAGGGCAAGGGGACAAAAGTCTCTTGCTCCCTGGAGGCTCCTGTGTCCTCCAAACCTGCTCTGCATACAATGAAAGCCAGCAGGCCTGCCTGTTCCTGCACAGGTTCCTGCACACAGACTGCGCCCTGGGGCTGCTTGCTGGGCCAAAGGAACACTACATGAATACGCTCTGAGAAGTAAGTGTTGGGAGGAGAGGAAGAGAGAAGCGTTCACAATTAAAATATTTTTATGTGTACTACGCTCTACAAAAAAGGAGTAAACTGATTCCAGCTCTTACAAAATCCCTTTTAAGTACAAGGTTACTCCCAGCATCATTTGTAGAAAACCATGCAAAATCTTTACAATATACAATACAGAACACTGAATTGAATTCGCACATATGATTTGCACTGGTATGCAAAAACATGCATGGCTAGGAATGGATAAAAATACACATTTGCTAAAGATGCTCTCCCAGGAAGAAAGCTTTAAAATTGTCAAAAGACACAACAGTGATGGGGGGGGGGGAGAGAAACAAAAAGCAAAACAAAAGGAAATAAAAAAACCATGATACCCAGGGTCTGAAGAAATGAAATAAACACAGACTTACATATGGAGAGCAAAACCAGTGCCAAAAAATGGAATAAAAAAGGGAAAGAAGAGAGGAAACGAGATGAGCAGTCTGAAGGCAAAGATTTATCATACCTAATTTCATTTGCAATACAATATGTTTAAACTTTCTGACGTTAGTGTGGCCCTTGTGTACCGTACAGAGAATTTGCCACATTCTTAGCATTTCCTACAATACCCAGCTGTCCTCAAGAGCATTTTTATCTCACTCTATTAATAAAAATGCAAAATGTGAATATTTGACAAATGCGTCAGCCACTACTCTCCAAAGGACAATACCAGAGCTTGTACAGATTAAAGAAGTCAGAGAGTGATTTTTCTTTTTTTGAAATCACTTATACTCCTATACAGTTACATCTGCCAGAAATAGAGATATGCCTGCAATCCCTCTTTTTATTGTACATTGCTGCTCCTTTCTTCACCCAGGCTGCACAATATTAATATGTTGCTTGCCAAACAAGCAACTCCTGGACGCTGATGGGATGCATTACATATGAATTGCATTAAATCTATTTTCCAATTACATATTACATTATCAACTACCAACACACATACAAATGACTGAATTATTTAGGTGGTAATTAACACAGGATGCAGTGTTATTTTAATCTCATTTGGCCATGCAGGTTCATATATCAGTTATAACTAGTTTGTCTGTGCAAACTGTCTGGGCTGGTCACTTTACACTACCAATGGCGAGGGGAAAAAGAGAAAGCAGGTGCCTGGAGATAGATTGCTGCTGCATGCATCAGAAAGCTCATCAGAACAGGTGAGCATAAGAACATAAGAAAAGCCCTGCTGGATCAGTCCAGCTTCCTGTATCTCTCAGTGGCCCACCAGATGCCTCAGGGAGCACACGAGACAACAAGATGCCTGCATCCTGTTGCCACTCCCTTGTATCTGCCATTCCGAGCACCGTTCAGATGTTTGTCGCAAAAAGCAATTAGGATTGTGCCTTCGGGTCTTGCCTCTTCTCTTTATGCCGCCGTTTTGAACTCTCCAGGAGTTCAGGATCTGCTATATGTTGTTGCATGGGAGGGGGGAGGGAGTGGCAACATCCCCAGGATCATGTCACTGTTAGGCATGACAGGGGCTTTTATCTACTAACCAATTGAAGCGCTGGCCTCCGGAGGGTGCGGGTAGCCCCATGGATGCTTTTGCAGGGCTGCCGTTGCAGGGAAAGTTGAACAAATAGTTATTGGATCCCACTTCCAGTTTTGGCTCACAAAAACAGGAAGGGGTTGCAATCATTATTTTTCAACATTCCAAGGCATGGAGTGTCCTGCAGAGGTGTCTGTGTGGCTCCCGGCACCCCTGGATCAAAGCCCCTGTCATACCTGATAGCATGGTGATTCTGGGGACCCCATTGCTTCCTTCTCCCCCTCTGCTCCTTAATGGAGCAGAGACACAGCTTCCCTGGCTGGGGCACTGCAGCACACCAGTGTGGTAACCTCTGCTCTAACCCGCTATAGTTCCCAATGTGTGCAGTGTAACATCGCAGGAGGGCATCACAGGAGGCCTGCTGCATGGCAGTGAGTCTGCGGCACAAGCCAAAAACAGTGGCAAGAAGGTTCAGCGCAGCAGGCATGGCCCCCTTACCGCTATTTCTAGGATCAATTCGGCCTCTGAACTTGGAAGTAAGTGGCCAGTAATATCAGTGAATGAGTTTTGGGTTTGGGCAGTGCAAAGGGTGTCAGAGCCCAGCAACCTTGGGAAGCGTTGCTCTATGCAGAGGCAACTTAATGCATGGAAGAGCCAACTGGGAGTCCTTTTTAGGCGCAGGGAGTGGGGCAGCATGAGCCTGCCAACTGGCACACAGCTAGCACTCTCAGCACTCTCGCACACTTTTCCCCCATGCCTCCGTACACGTGGCTGCACATGTCTCTAAGGCACCAGGAGCATCAGAGCAGGAATGCTGGCTGCATAGCTCAGGCACAGAGCAGCCTGCACAGGGAGAAACTGGCTGACCTGAGCCGTGCTGCTACACAGCGCCCCCCTCCACAGTGGCCAGGAGGGAAACTACAGTCAGTCCGTGAAAGAGGAGTGGTGATCTGAAGAATCATGCTTAAAACATTAGGAATTCCTTACCTGGGAATGTCCTATTCTGGGGTGAGGAAAGGGGGGGCATTCTGACCAATGGGAATGCCCCTCTCATAGAAGACAGGGTCGGACCTTCGGATCTGTACTCCTATTGGGTGAGAGGGCTTCCCAGTCCCCAGTCCGGAACTGAAGAGCAGAAGAAGATATCTCCCACCGGCATCAACCATGTAACTGAAAAACTCAGAACACAGAAAACATGCACACAACAAACAACAGCGCCCAACTGGGCCACAAATGGACAAAGTAGGGAAGGACAGAGGAAAAATCCCTGCTCACCAACAGAAAACTATGCTCTGTTTCCCATTAGGCCAGCCGCCGAGCCTGAAAAGTGGCGGGATGAATGCCCCCCCTTTCCTCACCCCAGAATAGGACATTCCCAGGTAAGGAATTCCTAATGTTCTCTGGAGTGAGGAAAGGGGGGGGCATTCTGACCAATGGGATATACCAAAGCAGTAAACCCCAAGGGGCGGGTCAGGCGAGGCAAATCGCCTAATCCTCTACCACCTTCTGTAAAACCTTCCTACCAAATTTTGCCTCAGCCGAGGCCATGACGTCCACTTTGTAATGCTTAGTGAACGTATGCACGGACGACCATGTGGCCGCCCTGCAGATGTCCCCAAGCGACCCCACTCCGTCAAAAGCGGCTGATGTGGCCGCCCCTCGAACAGAGTGCGCCATGATAACCTCTGGTGGCATCTTGTCCATTGCCTTGTAAGCCCCGGCAATCGCAGCTCTAAGCCACCGTGACAATGCAGACACCGGGGCTTTCTTACCCTTATTAGGCCCCCTAAATGAGACAAATAAGGAATCAGTCTTTCTGAAAGTCTCAGTGCGGTCCATGTAAAACCGCAGAGCCCTCCTCACATCAAGGGTATGCCAAAGCTTTTCTTTTGGATGTACCGGATTTTGGCAAAAAGCGGGCAGTACCAGCTCCTGTGATCTATGGAAGATGGAATTGATCTTGGGCACGAAAGAGGGATCCGGCCGCAAGACCACCCTGTCCTTATGAAACACGCATAGACTGCTGTTGACAGACAAGGCCCCCAACTCCGATACCCTCCGGGCCGATGTTACTGCCACCAGAAAAATAGTCTTGAACGATAACTCAGCTAAGTCATTAGTAGCCATGGGTTCAAATGGCTTACCAGTTAGTCCCTGAAGTACCGTGTTGAGTTTCCAATTTGGGCATCTATGTATAGTAGGGGGCTTTATCAATGAAACACCCCTCAGAAACCTACGTACATGCGGGTGAGAGGAAAATTTGTTATTCTTCCCCGCTCCCAGGATACTGCCCAAGGTAGCTACTTGCCTCTTAATGGTGTTGGAACTAAGACCCTTCTGGAGGCCCTCTTGTAGAAACTCCAGAACATGTTTGACACCTGGATGTAACTCGTTGACTCCCTTGCTTCTGCACCAACAGGAGAAACGTTTCCAGGTCCTATTGTAAATCCTATTAGTAGAATCTTTCCTGGAAGCTAGCATGGTATCTAGCACGTCTTCCGGGTATCCACACTTCCTCAGCGCTTGCCGCTCAATCTCCAAGCTGTTAGATGGAACATATCCGGCCTCGGGTGGATCAATGGGCCTTGCTTGAGTAGATCTGACCTTTGAGGTAACTGCCAGCTGTCCATCACCGAGAGCCTGAGGAGCTCCGGGAACCACGGTCTGCGCGGCCACCGCGGGGCAATGAGAATGACTTCCGCGTGACAATGCTTTATCCTTAAGATGACCTTTGGAAGAAGAGCTACTGGAGGAAACGCGTACAGGAGGACGCTTGGCCACGGCGTTGACAGGGCGTCCACTGCTTCCGCTTCTGGGTCCACTACTCTGGAGAAAAACCTCCTGACTTGTCGGTTGATCCCCGAGGCAAACAGGTCTAACTGTGGCATCCCGAACATGCGGACTACTTGAGCAAAGACTTCTGGATTCAGCTGCCACTCTGATTCCTGAAGCGATCGTCTGCTGAGCCAGTCTGCTGTCACATTGTGGACTCCCGGAACATGTTCTGCCCTTAGAGACAGAAGGTTGCTCTCTGCCCAGTCCATCAACAGCATCGCCTCCTGTAAGAGCTTTCGAGACCTCGTTCCTCCTTGACGATTTACGTACGCCTTTGCCGTCATGTTGTCCGTTCGTATTAAGACGTGTCTTCCCCTGACCCGGTTCTTGAAGTTTAGAAGGGCCAGACGGATCGCCCTCAGTTCCAAGAAGTTGATGCTGTTCTGCACTTCCTGATGGGACCATACTCCCTGAGCCAAAGATGTCACCGAATGGGCTCCCCAGCCCTCCAGGCTGGCATCCATCGTCACCACAACTCTCTCCGGAATGACCAGACTCACCCCTGTTGACAACCGAGAGTGGTCTAGCCACCATCGCATGCTGTTTGCGACATCCGCCGTCAGGGACACTATCAGATGCTCTCGTCTTTCTATTTCCCTCTGAAAGGGTGCCAGGAGGGCCTGAAGCGGTCTCGTATGCGCCCGTGCCCAGTCTACCACATCCTGGCACGAGACCATCATCCCCTGTAGGGACGCCAGGACCATCAAGTCCATTTTGGTTGATTGACTGGCCTGAAGAATCAACGCCTTCAATGATGACTGCCTTTCCAGGGACAGGGACACTCTGAATTCCTTCGTGTCTATCTGTAACCCCAAATGCTCCAGGCGTTGACTCGGTTCCAAGCAACTTTTGCTGAAATTGATTACGAACCCCAGACTCTGGAGACACCGAATGGTGGCCTGTACATCGCGACTGGCTTTCTGCTGTGACTCCGCCTTCACCAACAGGTCGTCGAGGTACGGATAAATAAATACTCCCGACTGACGAAGATGCGCCACTGGGGCAATGATGAGCTTTGTGAAAACTCTTGGCGCTGCTGTAAGTCCGAACGGCATCGACCTGTACTGGAAATGACGCCCCCCGTAGGCAAATCTCAGAAAGCGACGATGGCTCCGTCGGATCGGAACATGCAGGTAAGCTTCCGATAAATCTATGGAGGCCAGGTAGTCGTTCCGTTCTAAAGCCTGGACAATTGACCTCCACGTCTCCATTTTGAATTTTGTCTTCTTCAAAAAACGGTTGAGCCATTTGAGATCTAATATTGCCCGGGTGTCGCCATTTTTCTTCGGCACCAAGAAAAAGGTGGAGTAGACTCCCTTCCCCCTTTCTCTCGGTGGTACCGGTTCTATCGCGAAGATCTCCAGCAGATGTTGAATCGCTGATAGCTTCGCCAGATGTCTGGACTGGTCCTTGGACCTTGGCACCTTCCAGAATCGATTCTTGGGCTTGTGTTCGAACTCCAATGAATATCCGTCCGTCACTGTCTGTATCACCCATGAGTCTTGGGTGATTGATCTCCACTGCTCCGCAAATTCTAACAGCCGTCCTCCTATAGGAGCGGAGCAGGCTTCTAGCCCGTAGTCAGGCTCTTTGGTCCTTTCCCGCCTTGGGACCGGTGGCGGAATTTCCCTGGGACTTGTTCCGGGGATTAAATTTTGGCTTGTTCCAACGTGAGCGGAACTTGTTCTGGTTCTCCCTGGGTCTCCCTCCAGAACGAAAGGAGCGAAATCCCTGAAAACGGAACTTACTGACTTCCTTCTTCCCAGACGGAAGGACTTTCCTCTTGTCCTTGCCCTCAACCAACAAGGAATCAAGGGCTTGCCCAAATAACTTGGAGCCTTGGAAGGGAACCCCTACCAATCTCGACTGCGAAGCTGCATCCACCTCCCAAGACCTCAGCCATACATTGCGTCTTGCTGCCACGTTTGCCGCCATTGCTCTTGCATTAAGTTGAAGAGAGTCAAAGGAGGCGTCTGCCGAGAAGGCCGCTGCCAGGGCGATCTTCTTCAGAGTACTCTTGACTTTCCCTGACAAGCCTGGTTCCAACCTAGGCAGATCTGAGGCCCACTGAAAGGCGGCTCTGGCCATAATTGAATTAGCTGCAGAAGCCCTAAACGCTTGGGAGGAAGCCAGGAAATCCCTTCGCAAGGCAGATTCCACACGCCTATCGCAGGGGTCCTTCGGCCCCCCCTCACCTTCAGAAGGAATTACTGCTGCAGAAGAGAGGGCTGCAATTGGAGGGTCTACCGCTGGCACCTGAAGACTGGACATCACACTGTCAGGTAACGAATAGAACTTATTTATTAGCTTGGAGGAGTGCTTAGCTGTAGTTGGCACCTTCCACTCCACATCCAGAGTACTTTGGAATTGAACTGGAAAAGGAACTATAGCTGGTTTGACTGGGCCTTGAGGAAATAATGAATGAGAGCCAGCGGACTCCTTTTTCTCTGGAGAGCTTTCCAGGTTCACTGCCCTAGCTACCTTGGCCAGCATCCTGGGGAACATATCTGCAGGGAACAACCGGTCCGTATTGTGGCCTTGTTCCTCCGTCTCCCCCTCCCCAGAGAGCTCCCCTGACTCCCTGTCTGAGCCAGAGGAATTGGATGTACTTCCAGAACCAATTTCACTAGAGGAGAGCAGATCCCTGCGCCTCCTCTTATGATGCTTCCTGGATTTATGTTTTTTACCAGAATGCTTCCTAGCCCCATGTTTATGCTTGTGGCGCTTAAGAACAGTTCTGCTCTTGCCAGAGTCAGAACTATCACCCGTCAGGGAGAGAGCAGTGCTCCTTGCCTCTCTATGAGATCGTTTACGCCTCTTGGAACGTGACCTCCTTTCTTTTTTATCCTCTTTCACCACCTCCCTCATAGCCCTCTTAACCATCTCGTTAATACGAGCTTGGGAAACGGGACTGCGCTCACTACCAGCCACGGATCTTTCCCCCCTTACCACCTGAGGAGTGCCAGACCCGCTCCCACCGGTCTCTGCCGCCATGATCTCAAACCTGGGGGTGATAGCAGACGCAGATATCACCCAAGATGGCGGCCGCGTCGTCCTCAGTACTGCTCCGGGGTATGCACAGGCCTCCCTGATGCAGTCAATCAACGCGATCCGGTGGTCAACCTCGCGCCGCCACTGCGCTGCGGGCGGTCACGATGACTGCGCTCCGGGCCCCTGGCCGCTCAGAGCAACCTGCAGCAATAAGCGCGGGGCGACGGGCCGTAGCTCCGCTCTTCCCCTTCGCGCCAGAATCTTCCCCTCAGGGCAAAAAATGGCGGGCGCGTGTGGCGACGGCCCAGTGGGTCCGCTCCTCCACAGCGCCTAGCGGCTCAGGCAACACCTCGTGCTCACCGCACGATCACTTATCCCAGCGATCCAGCAAGAAAAACGCTGGAAAAAAGCCTGCCGCGTTCCTGTCAGCCTCCGCCGAATCAAACGCGCCCCGGCTCTCTTTCAAGCGGTACAACCGCTTTGATTCAAGCCTCGCCTGCGCGTGAAGCCCACAGCGGAGCCTCCTGTTTGCCTTCACACCCTCACAGCTACTGAAGGACACGAGGGAAAAATCGGCACGAAGACAAACACAGCGGGTTTAGAGAAGAAGAGGACAGACAGGTAACAGCACGGGAGGACTAGACACACGAAGGACACCCCTCCCTCTTTTTTTTTTTTTTTTTTTTTAAATACAGATCCAAACACTGAGCCTCACGGAGCTCAGAAAATCCCGACCTTATCCTCTAGAAGAAAGGGGCGGACTGGGGACTGGGAAGCCCTCTCACCCAATAGGAGTACAGATCCGAAGGTCCGACCCTGTCTTCTATGAGAGGGGCATTCCCATTGGTCAGAATGCCCCCCCTTTCCTCACTCCAGAGAACTGCAGTGTATGATGCAACATATCCAATAGTTTATTTATTTATTTATTTATTTATTTATTTATTTATTATTAGATTTGTACCCCGCCTTATTGTGCCCGAAGGCACCCAAGCTAGCACTCTCAGCTGGCACACAGGCTATAATAGTTATAGCCTCCTTTCCCCAAACTCTTTTTGATCAGTAGAAATGTGGTTTCAAGGATGTCTCATGCACCCTTTGGAGTAAGAAACAGCCGTCACTCTCTTGCAATGACTAGCTAAGTTTATACGTCAGGATGGAAGCACAATCCATAACTTCATTAACTTGTTGGTTAAGTTGCTCGATTCCTTACCACTTCCTCCAATTTCAGGCACACCACTTCAAATAAATTTGGGCACTTGTGCTTCAAAAATCGCTAAATGCTAATCAGCTGAGCGAAGCATCGATCAGCAGCTTTCGCACACACCCCACATTTCTAATTAGAGAGAAGACAGAGTACATTTGGAACAGCAAAAACTGAACAAGACAAGTTTGCCACAACAGAACTGCATCGCCAAATATTCATTCAATCAATCAATCAATCAATCAAATAAGTATTTATATACCGCTTTTCAACACCAAGTTCCCAAAGCGGTTTACAGGCAAATAATAAAGTCAAATGACTCCCTGTCCCAAAAGGGCTCACAATCTAAAAAATGTAGAACACCACCAGCAACAGCCATGAGAAGAGACACTGCGCAGGGATGAATTGCTCTCCCCCTGCTAAATATAAGAGGAATACCACTTGGAAAATTTCCTCTTGCCCAGTTAGTAGGGGCACACACTCCTCCCTCCATTTTCGAGAGCCAGTGGATTGAACCGCAAGCTCTTACAAATACTACTCACCTATACAGTGCATTATTCCCTTCAGCATCTCAGAAAAACCCATAAATTCCACTTCCTCTCCAATATTGTGCTCCTACAGTTCCCTCCTGCAGTATTACTAGCAGCAACCCTGACAGCATCTCATGTACGAGCATGGGGGAGTGGAGAGTTGACAGGCTTCACTGGTACCCTCACCGTTAGTTACTACTGCCTCTGACTCTGGGCTTGAAGCAGCAAAATATTCAGCTCTGGCCCATCCTCAATGGCTTCTTCTGCTCTGGCCCTCTTGCCTGCACACACCTGACTTGGACCTCCTGACCACGGCCACTTGCAGTGTCACAAAGCCAAAATGTGACTTAGAGCTCAAGCTTAACCTGCACTGGAACACGCAGGCTGGCCAACCTGTGCTGTGCTGTATCCAGGGCAAGTTGGGACGGTGCTGGAGCCTCCTTGTGGCAAAGGGACAAGATCAAGCACACGGCGATGGCCTGAATCGGGGCTGCACAGCCCGGGGATGGAGGTTTGCAAGTGGCCTCATGGCTGAATACGGGCTCCACGCCCCCTCCCTGGGCCGACCTGCCCACCAGGACATCCTCTCCCTGCTCCTATCCGCCCAACCCCCCCCCCCCCCCCCCCCCCAAAACCCCCCCCCCCCCCCCAAACCTCCCCAGAACAGCCCCTGCACCAGCCAAACCGGCCGGCATAGGAGGAGTGTACCGGGCCGCTCTGGTGCTGCTGCGTCAACACAAGTGCCTGCGTTGGTGCAGTGTGCCTTTTTTCTGGTGCAAACGTGCTTTATGGCACGTTTGCAACAGTGCTTTATGGCACGTTTGCAACAGTGCTTGGCAGGTGCAAGTGGTTTGCGCCAGCTGAAGGGGTGGGTGGGGATTGTGCCCTAAATAAATAAAGTCAGGAGAGAAAGCTGAATTAAATATCGGAGTTAGATCTCAGAATTCTATCTACTTACAAATTCCAGGTACAATTTGTCTGCAGTAACATCCTTATAAATAGCGAAGTGCATCTGGTGCTTAAAACGTCTGGTATACAGAAGGTCTTCGCTATAATTGAAACTATACTTTGGGATCATTTGGCATCCAATGATATGCCAATGGTGAGGCATATAATGTTATCGGACTCTTTGGCTGTCAAATTATGAGGTAAGAGGGAGTGAAGCCATAACAGCATTTTTAATTCACATTTTCTGTGCTGGCTGACACCACAACCCTCCTGGCCATCACCGTGGCTCATTTATTGATCCCTTCTCTCTTCCCCACCATGTTTGACTTTTCCATTGTTTTCCAGGTTGCAGGACCAATAGAAATAAATCAATGTTATGATGTGCGTGTGCGCAAAGACAGGCAGGCACCAGAGCCGTCCCATCCATCAGGCCAGCGGATACAGGTGCCAAGGGTTTAGAGTGCCTTTTGCCCCGAAGTCTGCTGCTACCTCCCTCCAACCTCCTGCCCATGCCAGCCGTTGCTGCAATTGCAACAATTTGCTTCCCGCAAAGACCAGCTCACTCCCTTCGATGGTCAGACCTGGACGTGCAAGGCTTCCAGGCAGTGGTGTCATTCAAATGATTTAGGAACAGGAACTCACTTTTGATTGGCACTTGTCGGGAACCCGGAACCAGCCACGGAGCCCGTTAGGATCCGGAATGCCCGTTATGGTCCGTTCCCCCTAAATGGCATCCCTGCTTCCAGGTTTATCTCTGAAGACCGTGTGAGTTTGTACTGTCCCTGTAAATAAAAGAGGAAATTCCACACTTCCAGGTGGGATAAGAGCATATGAGGAGCACAGTAAGGGTTTGGGGTGTGGATTATTTGAGGGGGGGTAGCCTTCTGGAGCAATGCTGATGGGAGGAGACCCAGGACAGAATCAAGTGGCATTCCAGGTTGTGCTGCCCCTTTGCCCCCACCACACTCCACCCCTTCCATTGTTCATTAACAGTGCGCTGAAAGGCAAGGGGCAGCTCTTGTTAATGCGTCTTTCATTCCCCATACACTAATCCTACTTAAGAACCATCAATCCTTTGAAGAAGAAAAAAACATCATATAAGTCGATTTCGTTAGCGACATCATAGGAGAAAGTTCCAAATGGCTGGTGGGAATATATTGAAAGGAAAGCTGGAGTTGGTCTGCTTCAAAACAGCTATGTAAAAATCTGTTGGACCAAGAACACATTTTAACACTTCTGTCTTATCTAGGGCAGCTAACAGGAAATGCAGTGAAAAGCTTCTTGTTCTGACAAATCGACTCAGAACTTCATCAGAAACTGTGAGAATGTTCCCCCTGTGGAGCTATGCAAAGGCAAGCAGATTAGTGATGTTACCACCCTCCTTCCTTGTCATCCCAGCCCATGCACAGAATTATTTTTTAAGAAGTGACTATGTGACATAATGGAACATTTCTACATGCCCTTAAGGTGTGAGCGAGAATTAAAAATCCCAAAAAGTATTGCTTTCACCAGAGGCAAAAAGTTTGTAATTCAAAGCACAAAAGAATTTTAAACACACACACACACACACACACACACACACACACACACACACACACAC